>JAWNPL010000226.1:0-59689 GCA_035047545.1 Drosophila paranaensis | reverse complement strand
TATCGATTAAAAACGAAAATCTAAATTAAGCTATAAAATTCTATCTAACTCATCTTTCTAGGTAGAGTTTTCAAATTTTGTATTTTGTGTTATGTAAGCCTTACACAATTTCGGTTTTTGTTAAATTTTTGATGCCACGCTCCCTTCGCCTCAAATTTGTAACTCCCGTATATCAAATACTAGAGACTTGTGCTTTCGCACATACATACATATGTATGACATGACAAGTTTGATCAAAATCGTTCGGCTAGAAAAAAAAGTTATTAAACATTTAATTTCCCATAACATTGTCATACAAGCAGCAGCCAAAGAACAGCTGACGCAACGACTTGCGCTTGTGACTGCTTCCGCCTGTGTATGTGTGTGTGTATGTTTCGTTTGTAATGAACATATATATACTTATGTATATTAAAGAAACGGAGATTGCTTGGAATTGCGGTTCTTCGCAGAGTTCTGGGTATACCCTAGTCGAGCGGTCTCGACTAGAGTTTTCTTGCTTGTTGCAAATTAATACCTATTTGCAAATTATGCAGTATGCCTGCACACACACATAGAACTGCTCGCCTCTAGCAAATTCTATCGAACAATAGATGGCGCTATTGGCTAAGCACCTGCAAAAATAATTTAGGCGTTTATACTTATTTGCAAATTTATACTTATTTGCAATTTATGCAGCATGCGTGCACACACACATAGAACTGGTCGAATCTAGCAAATTCTATCGAACAATAGATGGTGCTATTGGCAAAACACCTGCAAAAATTAATTGGTTGTTTATACCTATTGGCAAATTAATACCTATTTGCAAATTATGCAGTATGCGTGCACACACACATAGAACTGCTCGCATCTAGCAATTCTATCGAACAATAGATGGCGCTATCGGTTAAACACCTGCAAAAATTAATTGGGCGTTTATACCTATTTGCACATATATAACTATTTGCAAATTATGCACTACGCATGCACACACACATTGAACTGCTCGCAAATGTCAAATTCTATCGAACAATAGATGGCGCTATTGGCAAAACACCTGCAAAAATTAATTGGTTGTTTATACCTATTTGCAAAGAAATATCTATTTTCAAGTTATGCAGTATGCGTGCACACACACATAGAACTGCTCGCAACTAGCAAATTCTATCGATCAATAGATGGCGCTATTAGCTAAACACCTGCAAAAATTAATTGGGCGTTTATAGCTATTTGCAGATTTATACCTATTTGCAAATTATGCAGTATGCGTGCACACACACATAGAACTGCTCGCATCTAGCAATTTCTATCGAACAATAGATGGCGCTATTGGCTAAACACCTGCAAAAATTAATTGATCGTTTATACCTATTGGCAAATTAATCCTATTTGCAAATTATGCAGCATGCGTGCACACACACATAGAACTGCTCGCATCTAGCAATTCTATCGAACAATAGATGGCGCTATTGGCTGAACACCCGCAAAAATTCATTATGCGTTTATACCTATTTGCACATATATAACTATTTGCAAATTATGCAGTACGCGTGCCCACACATAGAACTGCTCGCATCTAGCAAATTCTATCGAACAATAGATGGCGCTATTGGCTAAACACCTGCAAAAATTAATTGATCGTTTATACCTATTGGCAAATTGATACCTATTTGCAAATTATGCAGCATGCGTGCACACACACATAGAACTGCTCGCATCTAGCAATTCTATCGAACAATAGATGGCGCTATTGGCTGAACACCCGCAAAAATTCATTATGCGTTTATACCTATTTGCACATATATAACTATTTGCAAATTATGCACTACGCATGCACACTCACATTGAACTGCTCGCAAATGTCAAATTCTATCGAACAATAGATGGCGCTATTGGCAAAACACCTGCAAAAATTAATTGATCGTTTATACCTATTGGCAAATTAATACCTATTTGCAAATTATGCAGCATTCGTGCACACACACATAGAACTGCTCGCATCTAGCAATTCTATCGAACAATAGATGGCGCTATTGGCTGAACACCCGCAAAAATTCATTATGCGTTTATACCTATTTGCACATATATAACTATTTGCAAATTATGCATGCACACACACATAGAACTGCTCGAATCTAGCAAATTCTATCGAACAGTAGATGGTGCTATTGGCTAAAGACCTGCAAAAGCTAATTGAGCGTTTATATCTATTTGCAAATTTATACCTATTTGCAAATTACGCAGTACGCGTGCACACACACATCGAACAATAGATGGCGCTATTGACTAAAAAATTGCAGAAGGTAATTGAGCGTTTATACCTGATTATACCCTGAACCCATTGAAAATGGGAATTCAGGGTATAATATTTTTGTTGGAAGGCGTATGTATGTAACAGGCAAAAGGAGGCGTGGCAGACCCCATAAAGTATATATATTCTTGATCAGGATGACAAGCCGAGTTGATATAGAAATTCGATAACAGTTATCGTTTTATTGTTATCGATTAAAAACGAAAATCTAAATTAAGCTATAAAATTCTATCTAACTCATCTTTCTAGCTAGAGTTTTCAAATTTTGCATTTTGTGTTACGTAAGTCTTACACAATTTCGCTTTTTGTTAAATTTTTGATGCCACGGCCCCTTCGCCTCAAATTTGTAACTCCCGTATATCAAATACTAGAGACTTGTGCTTTCGCACATACACACATATGTATGACATGACAAGTTTGATCAAAATCGTTCGGCTAGAAAAAAGTTATTACATTTAATTTCCCATAACATTGTCATACAAGCAGCAGCCAAAGAACAGCTGACGCAACGACTTGCGCTTGTGACTGCTTCCGCCTGTGTATGTGTGTGTGTATGTTTCGTTTGTAATGAACATATATATACTTATGTATATTAAAGAAACGGAGATTGCTTGGAATTGCGGTTCTTCGCAGAGTTCAGGGTATACCCTAGTCGAGCGGTCTCGACTAGAGTTTTCTTGCTTGTTGCAAATTAATACCTATTTGCAAATTATGCAGTATGCCTGCACACACACATAGAACTGCTCGCCTCTAGCAAATTCTATCGAACAATAGATGGCGCTATTGGCTAATCACCTGCAAAAATAATTTGGGCGTTTATACTTATTTGCAAATTTACACCTATTTTCAAGTTATGCAGTATGCGTGCACACACACATAGAACTGCTCGCATATAGCAAATTCTATCGAACAATAGATGGCGCTGTTGGCTAAACACCTGCAAAAATTAATTGATTGTTTATACTTATTGGCAAATTAATACCTATTTGCAAATTATGCAGTATGCGTGCACACACACATAGAACTGCTCGCATCTAGCAATTCTATCGAACAATAGATGGCGCTATCGGTTAAACACCTGCAAAAATTAATTGGGCGTTTATACCTATTTGCACATATATAACTATTTGCAAATTATGCACTACGCATGCACACTCACATTGAACTGCTCGCAAATGTCAAATTCTATCGAACAATAGATGGCGCTATTGGCAAAACACCTGCAAAAATTAATTGGTTGTTTATACCTATTTGCAAAGTAATACCTATTTTCAAGTTATGCAGTTTGCGTGCACACACACATAGAACTGCTCGCATCTAGCAATTCTATCGAACAATAGATGGCGCTATTGGCTAAACACCTGCAAAAATTAATTGGGCGTTTATAGCTATTTGCAGATTTATACCTATTTGCAAATTATGCAGTATGCGTGCACACACACATAGAACTGCTCGCATCTAGAAAATTCTATCGAACAATAGATGGCGCTATCGGTTAAACACCTGCAAAAATTAATTGGGCGTTTATACCTATGTGGAATTTAATACATATTTGCAATTTAATACCTATTTGCAAATTATGCAGTACGCGTGCCCACACATAGAACTGCTCGCATCTAGCAAATTCTATCGAACAATAGATGGCGCTATTGGCTAAACACCTGCAAAAATTAATTGATCGTTTATACCTATTGGCAAATTAATACCTATTTGCAAATTATGCAGTTTGCGTGCACACACACATAGAACTGCTCGCATCTAGCAATTCTATCGAACAATAGATGGCGCTATTGGCTGAACACCCGCAAAAATGCATTATGCGTTTATACCTATTTGCACATATATAACTATTTCCAAATTATGCATGCACACACACATAGAACTGCTCGAATCTAGCAAATTCTATCGAACAGTAGATGGTGCTATTGGCTAAAGACCTGCAAAAATTAATTGGGCGTTTATACCTATTGGCAAATTAATACCTATTTGCAAATTATGCAGCATGCGTGCACACACACATAGAACTGCTCGCATCTAGCAATTCTATCGAACAATAGATGGCGCTATTGGCTGAACACCCGCAAAAATTCATTATGCGTTTATACCTATTTGCACATATATAACTATTTGCAAATTATGCATGCACACACACATAGAACTGCTCGAATCTAGCAAATTCTATCGAACAGTAGATGGTGCTATTGGCTAAAGACCTGCAAAAGCTAATTGAGCGTTTATATCTATTTGCAAATTTATACCTATTTGCAAATTACGCAGTACACGTGCACACACACATCGAACAATAGATGGCGCTATTGACTAAAATATTGCAAAAGGTAATTGAGCGTTTATACCTGATTATACCCTGAACCCATTGAAAATGGGAATTCAGGGTATAATATTTTTGTTGGAGGGCGTATGTATGTAACAGGCAGAAGGAGGCGTAGCAGACCCCATAAAGTATATATATTCTTGATCAGGATGACAAGCCGAGTTGATATAGAAATTCGATAACAGTTATCGTTTTATTGTTATCGATTAAAAACGAAAATCTAAATTAAGCTATAAAATTCTATCTAACTCATCTTTCTACCTAGAGTTTTCAAATTTTGTATTTTGTGTTATGTAAGCCTTACACAATTTCGGTTTTTGTTAAATTTTTGATGCCACGCTCCCTTCGCCTCAAATTTGTAACTCCCGTATATCAAATACTAGAGACTTGTGCTTTCGCACATACATACATATGTATGACATGATGACGCCCAACAAGTTTGATCAAAATCGTTCGGCTAGAAAAAAGTTATTAAACATTTAATTTCCCATAACATTGTCATGCGTTTATACCTATTTGCAAATTTATATATATTTGCAAATTATGCAGTACGCGTGCACACACACATAGAACTGCTCGCATATAGCAAATTCTATCGAACAATAGATGGCGCTGTTGGCTAAACACCTGCAAAAATTAATTGATTATTTATACTTATTGGCAAATTAATACCTATTTGCAAATTATGCAGTATGCGTGCACACACACATAGAACTGCTCGCATCTAGCAATTCTATCGAACAATAGATGGCGCTATCGGTTAAACACCTGCAAAAATTAATTGGGCGTTTATACCTATTTGCACATATATAACTATTTGCAAATTATGCACTACGCATGCACACACACATTGAACTGCTCGCAAATGTCAAATTCTATCGAACAATAGATGGCGCTATTGGCAAAACACCTGCAAAAATTAATTGGTTGTTTATACCTATTTGCAAAGTAATACCTATTTTCAAGTTATGCAGTATGCGTGCACACACACATAGAACTGCTCGCATCTAGAAAATTCTATCGAACAATAGATGGCGCTATCGGTTAAACACCTGCAAAAATTAATTGGGCGTTTATACCTATGTGGAATTTAATACATATTTGCAATTTAATACCTATTTGCAAATTATGCAGTACGCGTGCCCACACATAGAACTGCTCGCATCTAGCAAATTCTATCGAACAATAGATGGCGCTATTGGCTAAACACCTGCAAAAATTAATTGATCGTTTATACCTATTGGCAAATTAATACCTATTTGCAAATTATGCAGCATGCGTGCACACACACATAGAACTGCTCGCATCTAGCAATTCTATCGAACAATAGATGGCGCTATTGGCTGAACACCCGCAAAAATTCATTATGCGTTTATACCTATTTGCACATATATAACTATTTGCAAATTATGCATGCACACACACATAGAACTGCTCGAATCTAGCAAAAGCTAATTGAGCGTTTATATCTATTTGCAAATTTATACCTATTTGCAAATTACGCAGTACGCGTGCACACACACATCGAACAATAGATGGCGCTATTGACTAAAAAATTGCAAAAGGTAATTGAGGTTTATACCTGATTATACCCTGAACCCATTGAAAATGGGAATTCAGGGTATAATATTTTTGTTGGAAGGCGTATGTATGTAACAGGCAGAAGGAGGCGTGGCAGACCCCATAAAGTATATATATTCTTGATCAGGATGACAAGCCGAGTTGATGTAGAAATTCGATAACAGTTATCGTTTTATTGTTATCGATTAAAAACGAAAATCTAAATTAAGCTATAAAATTCTATCTAACTCATCTTTCTAGGTAGAGTTTTCAAATTTTGTATTTTGTGTTATGTAAGCCTTACACAATTTCGGTTTTTGTTAAATTGTTGATGCCACGCTCCCTTCGCCTCAAATTTGTAACTCCCGTATATCAAATACTAGAGACTTGTGCTTTCGCACATACATACATATGTATGACATGACAAGTTTGATCAAAATCGTTCGGCTAGAAAAAAAGTTATTAAACATTTAATTTCCCATAACATTGTCATACAAGCAGCAGCCAAAGAACAGCTGACGCAACGACTTGCGCTTGTGACTGCTTCCGCCTGTGTATGTGTGTGTGTATGTTTCGTTTGTAATGAACATATATATACTTATGTATATTAAAGAAACGGAGATTGCTTGGAATTGCGGTTCTTCGCAGAGTTCAGGGTATACCCTAGTCGAGCGGTCTCGACTAGAGTTTTCTTGCTTGTTGCAAATTAATACCTATTTGCAAATTATGCAGTATGCCTGCACACACACATAGAACTGCTCGAATCTAGCAAATTCTATCGAACATTAGATGGCGCTATTGGCAAAACACCTGCAAAAATTAATTGGTTGTTTATACCTATTTGCAAATTAATACCTATTTTCAAGTTATGCAGTATGCGTGCACACACACATAGAACTGCTCGCATATAGCAAATTCTATCGAACAATAGATGGCGCTGTTGGCTAAACACCTGCAAAAATTAATTGATTGTTTATACTTATTGGCAAATTAATACCTATTTGCAAATTATGCAGTATGCGTGCACACACACATAGAACTGCTCGCATCTAGCAATTCTATCGAACAATAGATGGCGCTATCGGTTAAACACCTGCAAAAATTAATTGGGCGTTTATACCTATTTGCACATATATAACTATTTGCAAATTATGCACTACGCATGCACACTCACATTGAACTGCTCGCAAATGTCAAATTCTATCGAACAATAGATGGCGCTATTGGCAAAACACCTGCAAAAATTAATTGGTTGTTTATACCTATTTGCAAAGTAATACCTATTTTCAAGTTATGCAGTATGCGTGCACACACACATAGAACTGCTCGCATCTAGCAATTCTATCGAACAATAGATGGCGCTATTGGCTAACCACCTGCAAAAATTAATTGGGCGTTTATAGCTATTTGCAGATTTATACCTATTTGCAAATTATGCAGTATGCGTGCACACACACATAGAACTGCTCGCATCTAGCAAATTCTATCGAACAATAGATGGCGCTATTGGCTGAACACCCGCAAAAATTAATTGATAGTTTATACCTATTGGCAAATTAATACCTATTTGCAAATTATGCAGCATGCGTGCACACACACATAGAACTGCTCGCATCTAGCAATTCTATCGAACAATAGATGGCGCTATTGGCTGAACACCCGCAAAAATTCATTATGCGTTTATACCTATTTGCACATATATAACTATTTGCAAATTATGCATGCACACACAAATAGAACTGCTCGAATCTAGCAAATTCTATCGAACAGTAGATGGTGCTATTGGCTAAAGACCTGCAAAAGCTAATTGAGCGTTTATATCTATTTGCAAATTTATACCTATTTGCAAATTACGCAGTACACGTGCACACACACATCGAACAATAGATGGCGCTATTGACTAAAATATTGCAAAAGGTAATTGAGCGTTTATACCTGATTATACCCTGAACCCATTGAAAATGGGAATTCAGGGTATAATATTTTTGTTGGAGGGCGTATGTATGTAACAGGCAGAAGGAGGCGTGGCAGACCCCATAAAGTATATATATTCTTGATCAGGATGACAAGCCGAGTTGATATAGAAATTCGATAACAGTTATCGTTTTATTGTTATCGATTAAAAACGAAAATCTAAATTAAGCTATAAAATTCTATCTAACTCATCTTTCTACCTAGAGGATTCAAATTTTGTATTTTGTGTAATGTAAGCCTTACACAATTTCGGTTTTTGTTAAATTTTTGATGCCACGCTCCCTTCGCCTCAAATTTGTAACTCCCGTATATCAAATACTAGAGACTTGTGCTTTCGCACATACATACATATGTATGACATGATGACGCCCAACAAGTTTGATCAAAATCGTTCGGCTAGAAAAAAAGTTATTAAACATTTAATTTCCCATAACATTGTCATGCGTTCATACCTATTTGCAAATTTATATATATTTGCAAATTATGCAGTACGCGTGCACACACACATAGAACTGCTCGCATATAGCAAATTCTATCGAACAATAGATGGCGCTGTTGGCTAAACACCTGCAAAAATTAATTGATTATTTATACTTATTGGCAAATTAATACCTATTTGCAAATTATGCAGTATGCGTGCACACACACATAGAACTGCTCGCATCTAGCAATTCTATCGAACAATAGATGGCGCTATCGGTTAAACACCTGCAAAAATTAATTGGGCGTTTATACCTATTTGCACATATATAACTATTTGCAAATTACGCACTACGCATGCACACACATTGAACTGCTCGCAAATGTCAAATTCTATCGAACAATAGATGGCGCTATTGGCTAAACACCTGCAAAAATTAATTGGGCGTTTATACCTATTGGCAAATTTATACCTATTTGCAAATTATGCAGTATGCGTGCACACACACATAGAACTGCTCGAATCTAGCAAATTCTATCGTCCTATAGATGGCGCTATCGGTTAAACACCTCCAAAAATTAATTGGGGGTTATACCTATTTGGAATTTAATACCTATTTGCAAATTATGCAGTACGCGTGCCCACACATAGAACTGCTCGCATCTAGCAAATTCAATCGAACAATAGATGGCGCTATTGGCTAAACACCTGCAAAAATTAATTGATCGTTTATACCTATTGGCAAATTAATACCTATTTGCAAATTATGCAGCATGCGTGCACACACACATAGAACTGCTCGAATCTAGCAAATTCTATCGAACAATAGATGGCGCTATCGGTTAAACACCTGCAAAAATTAATTGGGCGTTTATACCTATTTGGAATTTAATACCTATTTGCAATTTAATACCTATTTGCAAATTATGCAGTACGCGTGCCCACACATAGAACTGCTCGCATCTAGCAAATTCTATCGAACAATAGATGGCGCTATTGGCTAAACACCTGCAAAAATTAATTGATCGTTTATACCTATTGGCAAATTAATACCTATTTGCAAATTATGCAGCATGCGTGCACACACACATAGAACTGCTCGCATCTAGCAATTCTATCGAACAATAGATGGCGCTATTGGCTGAACACCCGCAAAAATTCATTATGCGTTTATACCTATTTGCACATATATAACTATTTGCAAATTATGCATGCACACACACATAGAACTGCTCGAATCTAGCAAAAGCTAATTGAGCGTTTATATCTATTTGCAAATTTATACCTATTTGCAAATTACGCAGTACGCGTGCACACACACATCGAACAATAGATGGCGCTATTGACTAAAAAATTGCAAAAGGTAATTGAGCGTTTATACCTGATTATACCCTGAACCCGTATATCAAATACTAGAGACTTGTGCTTTCGCACATACATACATATGTATGACATGATCACGCCCAACAAGTTTGATCAAAATCGTTCGGCTGGAAAAAAAGTTATTAAACATTTAATTTCCCATAACATTGTCATGCGTTTATACCTATTTGCAAATTTATATATATTTGCAAATTATGCAGTACGCGTGCACACACACGTAGACCTGCTCGCATCTAGCAAATTCTGTCGAACAATAGATGGCGCTATTGGCAAAACACCTGCAAAAATTAATTGGTTGTTTATACCTATTTGCAAATTAATACCTATTTTCAAGTTATGCAGTATGCGTGCACACACACATAGAACTGCTCGCATATAGCAAATTCTATCGAACAATAGATGGCGCTGTTGGCTAAACACCTGCAAAAATTAATTGATTGTTTATACTTATTGGCAAATTAATACCTATTTGCAAATTATGCAGTATGCGTGCACACACACATAGAACTGCTCGCATCTAGCAATTCTATCGAACAATAGATGGCGCTATCGGTTAAACACCTGCAAAAATTAATTGGGCGTTTATACCTATTTGCACATATATAACTAATTGCAAATTATGCACTACGCATGCACACACACATTGAACTGCTCGCAAATGTCAAATTCTATCGAACAATAGATGGCGCTATTGGCTAAACACCTGCAAAAATTAATTGGGCGTTTATACCTATGTGGAATTTAATACATATTTGCAATTTAATACCTATTTGCAAATTATGCAGTACGCGTGCCCACACATAGAACTGCTCGCATCTAGCAAATTCTATCGAACAATAGATGGCGCTATCGGTTAAACACCTGCAAAAATTAATTGGGCGTTTATACCTATGTGGAATTTAATACATATTTGCAATTTAATACCTATTTGCAAATTATGCAGTACGCGTGCCCACACAGAGAACTGCTCGCATCTAGCAAATTCTATCGAACAATAGATGGCGCTATTGGCTACCCACCTGCAAAAATTAATTGATCGTTTATACCTATTGGCAAATTAATACCTATTTGCAAATTATGCAGCATGCGTGCACACACACATAGAACTGCTCGCATCTAGCAATTCTATCGAACAATAGATGGCGCTATTGGCTGAACACCCGCAAAAATTCATTATGCGTTTATACCTATTTGCACATATATAACTATTTTCAAATTATGCATGCACACACACATAGAACTGCTCGAATCTAGCAATTCTATCGAACAATAGATGGCGCTATTGGCTAAGCACCTGCAGAAATTCATTGGGCGTCTATATCTATTTGCAAATTTATACCTATTTGCAAATTACGCAGTATGCGTGCACACACACATAGAACTGCTCGCCTCTAGCAAATTCTATCGAACAATAGATGGCGCTATTCGCTAAGCACCTGCAAAAATAATTTGGGCGTTTATACTTATTTGCAAATTTATACCTATTTGCAAATTATGCAGTATGCCTGCACACACACATAGAACTGCTCGCATCTAGCAAATTCTATCGAACAATAGATGGCGCTATTGGCTAAGCACCTGCAGAAATTCATTGGGCGTCTATATCTATTTGCAAATTTATACCTATTTGCAAATTACGCAGTATGCGTGCACACACACATAGAACTGCTCGCCTCTAGCAAATTCTATCGAACAATAGATGGCGCTATTCGCTAAGCACCTGCAAAAATAATTTGGGCGTTTATACTTATTTGCAAATTTATACCTATTTGCAAATTATGCAGTATGCCTGCACACACACATAGAACTGCTCGCATCTAGCAAATTCTATCGAACAATAGATGGCGCTATTGGCAAAACACCTGCAAAAATTAATTGGTTGTTTATACCTATTTGCAAATTAATACCTATTTTCAAGTTATGCAGTATGCGTGCACACACACATAGAACTGCTCGCATCCAGCAATTCTATCAAACAATAGATGGCGCTATTGGCTAAACACCTGCAGAAATTCATTGAGCGTTTATACCTATTTGCACATATATAACTATTTGCAAATTATGCAGTACGCATGCACACACACATAGAACTGCTCGCATCTAGCAAATTCGATCGAACAGTAGATGCTCGTATCTGCAACAATTAATTGGGCGTTTATACCTATTTGCACATATATAACTATTTGCAAATTATGCACTACGCATGCACACACACATTGAACTGCTCGCAAATGTCAAATTCTATCGAACAATACATAGCGCTATTGGCTAAACACCTGAAAAAATTAATTGGGCGTTAATACCTATTTGCAAATTTATACCTATTTGCAAATTACGAAGTACGCGTGCACACACACATCGAACAATAGATGGCGCTATCGACTAAACTTCTGCAAAAATTAATTGGGCGTTTATGTCTATTTGCACATATATAACTATTTGCAAATTATGCAGTACGCATGCACACAAACATTGAACTGCTCGAATCTAGCAAATTCTATCGAACAATAGATGGCGCTATTGGCTAAACACCTGCAGAAATTCATTGGGCGTTTATACCTATTTGCACATATATAACTATTTGCAAATTATGCAGTACGCAGGCACACAAACATTGAACTGCTCGAATCTAGCAAATTCTATCGAACAATAGATGGCGCTATTGGCTAAACACCTGCAAAAATTAATGGGGCGTTTATACCTAATTGCACATTTATACCTATTTGCAAATTAATACCTATTTGCAAATTATGCAGCATGCGTGCACATACACCTAGAACTGCTCGCATCTAGCTATTCTATTGAACAATAGATGGCGCTATTGGCTAAACACCTGCAAAAATTCATTGGGCGTTTATTCCTATTTGCACATATATAACTATTTGCAAATTATGCAGTACGCATGCACACACACATAGAACTGCTCGAATCTAGCAAATTCTATCGAACAATAGATGGCGCTATTGGCAAAACACCTGCAAAAATTAATTAGGCGTTTATACCTATTTGCAAATTTATACTTATTTGCCAATTATGCAGTATGCGTGCACACAGACATAGAAGTGATCGAATCTAGAAAATTCTATCGAACAATAGATGGCGCTATTGGATAAACACCTGCAAAAATTAATTGGTTGTTTATACCTATTTGCAAATTAATACCTATTTTCAAGTTATGCAGTATTCGTGCACACACACATAGAACTGCTCGCATGTAGCAAATTCTATCGAACAATAGATAGCGCTATTGGCTAAACACCTGAAAAAATTAATTGGTCGTTAATACCTATTTGCAAATTATGCAGTACGCGTGCACACCCACATAGAACTGCTCGCAAATGTCAAATTCTATCGAACAGTAGATGGCGCTATTGGTTAAACACCTGTAAAAATTAATTGGACGTTTATACCAATTTGCACATTTATACCTATTTGCAAATTTATACCTATTTGCACATTTATACCTATTTGCAAATTATGCAGTATGCGTGCACACACACATAGAACTGCTCGCATCTAGCAAATTCTATCGAACAGTAGATGGTGCTATTGGCTAAACACCTAAAAAAATTAATTGGGCGTTTATACCTATTTGCACATTTATACCTATTTGCAAATTTATACCTATTTGCAAATTATGCAGTATGCGTGCTCACACACATAGAACTGCTCGCATATAGCAAATTCTATCTAACAATAGATGGCGCTATTGGCTAAACACCTGCAAAAATTTATTGGGCGTTTATACCTATTTGCAAATTATGCAGTACGCGTGCACACACACATAGAACTGCTCGCATCTAGCAAATTCTATCGAACAGTAGATGGTGCTATTGGCTAAACACCTGCAAAAATTAATTGGGCGTTTATACCTACTTGATGGCGCTATTGGCTAACCACCTAAAAAAATTAATTGGGCGTTCATACCTATTTGCACATTTATACCTATTTGCAAATTTATACCTATTTGCAAATTATGCAGTATGCGTGCTCACACACATAGAACTGCTCGCATCTAGCAAATTCTATCGAACAATAGATGGCGCTATTGGCTAAACACCTGCAAAAATTAATTGATCGTTTATTCCTATTGGCAAATTAATACCTATTTGCAAATTATGCAGCATGCGTGCACACACACATAGAACTGCTCGCATATAGCATATTCTATTTAACAAAAGATGGCGCTATTGGGTAAACACCTGCAAAAATTTATTGGGCGTTTATACCTATTTGCAAATTATGCAGTACGCGTGCACACACACATAGAACTGCTCGCATCTAGCAAATTCTATCGAACAGTAGATGGTGCTATTGGCTAAACACCTGCAAAAATTAATTGGGCGTTTATACCTACTTGATGGCGCTATTGGCTAACCACCTAAAAAATTAATTGGGCGTTTATACCTATTTGCACATTTATACCTATTTGCAAATTTATACCTATTTGCAAATTATGCAGTATGCGTGCTCACACACATAGAACTGCTCGCATCTAGCAAATTCTATCGAACAATAGATGGCGCTATTGGCTGAACACCTGCAAAAATTAATTGATCGTTCATACCTATTGGCAAATTAATGCCTATTTGCAAATTATGCAGCATGCGTGCACACACACATAGAACTGCTCGCATCTAGCAAATTCTATCGAACAATAGATGGCGCTATTGGCTAAACACCTGCAAAAATTAATTGATCGTTTATACCTATTGGCAAATTAATACCTATTTGCAAATTATGCAGCATGCGTGCACACACACATAGAACTGCTCGCATCTAGCAAATTCTATCGAACAATAGATGGCGCTATTGGCTAAACACCTGCAAAAATTTATTGGGCGTTTATACCTATTTGCAAATTATGCAGTACGCGTGCACACACACATAGAACTGCTCGCATCTAGCAAATTCTATCGAACAATAGATGGCGCTATTGGCTAAACACCTGCAAAAATTAATTGATCGTTTATACCTATTGGCAAATTAATACCTATTTGCAAATTATGCAGCATGCGTGCACACACACATAGAACTGCTCGCATCTAGCAAATTCTATCGAACAATAGATGGCGCTATTGGCTAAACACCTGCAAAAATTAATTGACCGTTTATACCTATTGGCAAATTAATACCTATTTGCAAATTATGCAGCATGCGTGCACACACACATAGAACTGCTCGCATCTAGCAAATTCTATCGAACAATAGATGGCGCTATTGGCTAAACACCTGCAAAAATTAATTGATCGTTTATACCTATTGGCAAATTAATACCTATTTGCAAATTATGCAGCATGCGTGCACACACACATAGAACTGCTCTCATCTAGCAAATTCTATCTAACAATAGATGGCGCTATTGGCTAAACAGCTGCAAAAATTAATTGGGCGTTTATACCTATTTGCAAATTATGCAGTATGCGTGCACACACACATAGAACTGCTCGAATCTAGCAAATTCTATCGATCAATAGATGGCGCTAGTGGTTAAACACCTGGACGTTTATACCTATTTGCAAATTTATACCTATTCGCACATTTATACCTATTTGCAAATTATGCAGTACGCATGCGCACACATATAGAACTGCTCGAATCTAGCAAATTCTATCGAACAATAGATGGCGCTATTGGCTAAACACCTGCAAAAATTAATTGGGCGTTTATACCTATTGGCAAATTAATACATAATTGCAAATTATGCAATAGATGGCGCTATTGGCTAAACACCTACAAAAATTAATTGGGCGTTTATACCTATTTGCAGTTTAATACCTATTTGCAAATTATGCAGTACGCATGCCCACACATAGAACTGCTCGCATCTAGCAAATTCTATCGATCAATAGATGGCGCTATTGGCTAAACACCTGCAAAAATTAATTGGGCGTTTATACCTATTTGCACATATATAACTATTTGCAAATTATGCAGTACGCATGCGCACACATATAGAACTGCTCGAATCTAGCAAATTCTATCGAACAATAGATGGCGCTATTGGCTAAACACCTGCAAAAATTAATTGGGCGTTTATACCTATTGGCAAATTAATACATAATTGCAAATTATGCAATAGATGGCGCTATTGGCTAAACACCTACAAAAATTAATTGGGCGTTTATACCTATTTGCAATTTAATACCTATTTGCAAATTATGCAGTACGCATGCCCACACATAGAACTGCTCTCATCTAGCAAATTCTATCTAACAATAGATGGCGCTATTGGCTAAACACCTGCAAAAATTTATTGGGCGTTTATACCTATTTGCAAATTATGCAGTACGCGTGCACACACACATAGAACTGCCCGCATATAGCAAATTCTATCGAACAGTAGATGGTGCTATTGGCTAAACACCTAAAAAAATTAATTGGGCGTTTATACCTATTTGCACATTTATACCTATTTGCACATATATACCTATTTGCAAATTATGCAGTATGCGTGCACACACACATATAACTGCTCGCATCTAGCAAATTCTATCGAACAATAGATGGCGCTATTGGCTAAACTCCTGCAACAATTAATTGGGCGTTTACACCTATTTGCACATATATAACTATTTGCAAATTATGCAGTAAGCATGCACACACATAAGAACTGCTTGAATCAAGCAAATTCTATCGAACAATAGATGGCGCTATTGGCTAAACACCTGCAAAAATTAATTGGGCGTTTATATCTATTTGCACATATATAACTATTTGCAAATTACGCAGTACGCGTGCACACACACATCGAACAATAGATGGCGCTATTGACTAAACAATTGCAAAAGTTAATTGAGCGTTTATACCCGATTACACCCTGAACCCATTGAAAATGGCAATTCAGGGTATAATATTTTTGTTGGAAGGCGTATGTATGTAACAGGCAGAAGGAGGCGTGGCAGACCCCATAAAGTATATATATTCTTGATCAGGATGACAAGCCGAATTGATATAGAAATTCGATAACAGTTATCGTTTTATTGTTATCGATTAAAAACGAAAATCTAAATTAAGCTATAAAATTCTATCTAACTCATCTTTCTAGCTAGTGCTTTCAAATTTAGCATTTTGTGTTATGTAAGCCTTACACAATTTCGATTTTTGTCAAATTTTTGATGCCACGTCCCCTTCGCCTCAAATTTGTAACTCCCGTATATCAAATACTAGAGACTTGTGATTTCGCACATACATACATATGTATGACATGATGATCAAAATGATTGATCAAAATCGTTCGGCTAGAAAAAAAGTTATTAAACATTTAATTTCCCATAACATTGTCATGCAAGCAGCAGCCAAAGAACAGCTGACGCAACGACTTGCGCTTGTGACTGCTTGCGCCTGTGGATGTGTGTGTGTATGTTTTGTTTGTAATGAACATATATATGTATACTTATGTATATTAAAGAAACGGAGATTGCTTGGAATTGCGGTTCTTCGCAGAGTTCAGGGTATACCCTAGTCGAGCGGTCTCGACTAGAGTTTTCTTGCTTGTTGCAAATTATGCAGTATGCGTGCACACACACATAGAACTGCTCGAATCTAGCAAATTCTATCGATCAATAGATGGCGCTATTGGCTAAACACCTGCAAAAATTAATTGGGCGTTTATACCTACTTGCAAATTATGCAGTACGCGTGCACACCCACATAGAACTGCTCGCAAATGTCAAATTCTATCGAACAGTAGATGGCGCTATTGGTTAAACACCTGTAAAAATTAATTGGACGTTTATACCAATTTGCACATTTATACCTATTTGCAAATTTATACCTATTTGCACATTTATACCTATTTGCAAATTTATAAATTATGCAGTATGCGTGCTCACACACATAGAACTGCTCGCATCTAGCAAAATCTATCGAACAATAGATGGCGCTATTGGCTAAACAACTGTAAAAATTAATTGGGCGTTTATACCTATTTGCACATTTATACCTATTTGCAAATTTATACCTACTTGCAAATTATGCAGTACGCATGCACACACACATAGAACTGCTCGAATCTAGCAAATTCTATCGAACAATAGATGGCGCTATTGGCTAAACACCTGCAAAAATTAATTGGGCGCTTATACCTATTGGCAAATTAATACATATTTGCAAATTATGCAATAGATGGCGCTATTGGCTTAACAGCTACAAAAATTAATTGGGCGTTTATACCTATTTGCAATTTAATACCTATTTGCAAATTATGCAGTACACATGCCCACACAGAGAACTGCTCGCATCTAGCAAATTCTATCGATCAATAGATGGCGCTACTGGCTAAACACCTGCAAAAATTAATTGGGCGTTTATACCTACTTGCAAATTATGCAGTACGCGTGCACACCCACATAAAACTGCTCGCAAATGTCAAATTCTATCAAACAGTAGATGGCACTATTGGTTAAACACCTGTAAAAATTAATTGGACGTTTATACCTATTTGCACATATATACCTATTTGCAAATTTATACCTATTTGCATATTTATACCTATTTGCAAATTTATAAATTATGCAGTATGCGTGCTCACACACATAGAACTGCTCGCATCTAGCAAAATCTATCGAACAATAGATGGCGCTATTGGCTAAACACCTGTAAAAATTAATTGGGCGTTTATACCTATTTGCACATTTATACCTATTTGCAAATTATGCAGTATGCGTGCTCACACACATAGAACTGCTCGCATCTAGCAAATTCTATCGAACAATAGATGGCGCTATTGGCTAAACACCTGCAAAAATTAATTGATCGTTTATACCTATTGGCAAATTAATACCTATTTGCAAATTATGCAGCATGCGTGCACACACACATAGAACTGCTCGCATCTAGCAAATTCTATCGAACAATAGATGGCGCTATTGGCTAAACACCTGCAAAAATTTATTGGGCGTTTATACCTATTTGCAAATTATGCAGTATGCGTGCTCACACACATAGAACTGCTCGCATCTAGGAAATTCTATCGAACAATAGATGGCGCTATTGGCTAAACACCTGCAAAAATTAATTGATCGTTTATACCTATTTGCAAATTAATACCTATTTGCAAATTATGCAGCATGCGTGCACACACACATAGAACTGCTCGCATCTAGCAAATTCTATCGAACAATAGATGGCGCTATTGGCTAAACACCTGCAAAAATTAATTGATCGTTTATACCTATTGGCAAATTAATACCTATTTGCAAATTATGCAGCATGCGTGCACACACACATAGAACTGCTCGCATCTAGCAAATTCTATCGATCAATAGATGGCGCTATTGGCTAAACACCTGCAAAGATTTATTGGGCGTTTATACCTATTTGCAAATTATGCAGTACGCGTGCACACACACATAGAACTGCTCGCATATAGCAAATTCTATCGAACAGTAGATGGCGCTATTGGCTAAACACCTGCAACAATTAATTGGGCGTTTACACCTATTTGCACATATATAACTATTTGCAAATTATGCAGTACGCATGCACACACATAGAACTGCTTGAATTAAGCAAATTCTATCGAACAATAGATGGCGCTATTGGCTAAACACCTGCAAAAATTAATTGGGCGTTTATATCTATTTGCACATATATAACTATTTGCAAATTACGCAGTACGCATGCACACACACATCGAACAATAGATGGCGCTATTGACTAAACAATTGCAAAAGTTAATTGAGCGTTTATACCCGATTACACCCTGAACCCATTGAAAATGGCAATTCAGGGTATAATATTTTTGTTGGAAGGCGTATGTATGTAACAGGCAGAAGGAGGCGTGGCAGACCCCATAAATTATATATATTCTTGATCAGGATGACAAGCCGAGTTGATATAGAAATTCGATAACAGTTATCGTTTTATTGTTATCGATTAAAAACGAAAATCTAAATTAAGCTATAAAATTCTATCTAACTCATCTTTCTAGCTAGTGCTTTCAAATTTTGCATTTTGTGTTATGTAAGCCTTACACAATTTCGATTTTTCTTAAATTTTTGATGCCACGCCCCTTCGCCTCAAATTTGTAACTCCCGTATATCAAATACTAGAGACTTGTGCTTTCGCACATACATACATATGTATGACATGATGATCAAAATGATTGATCAAAATCGTTCGGCTAGAAAAAAAGTTATTAAACATTTAATTTCCCATAACATTGTCATGCAAGCAGCAGCCAAAGAACAGCTGACGCAACGACTTGCGCTTGTGACTGCTTCCGCCTGTGTATGTGTGTGTGTATGTTTCGTTTGTAATGAACATATATATACTTATGTATATTAAAGAAACGGAGATTGCTTGGAATTGCGGTTCTTCGCAGAGTTCAGGGTATACCCTAGTCGAGCGGTCTCGACTAGAGTTTTCTTGCTTGTTGCAAATTAATACCTATTTGCAAATTATGCAGTATGCGTGCACACACACGTAGAACTGCTCGAATCTAGCAAATTCTATCGATCAATAGATGGCGCTATTGGCTAAACACCTGCAAAAATTAATTGGGCGTTTATACCTACTTGCAAATTATGCAGTACGCGTGCACACCCACATAGAACTGCTCGCAAATGTCAAATTCTATCGAACAGTAGATGGCGCTATTGGTTAAACACCTGTAAAAATTAATTGGACGTTTATACCAATTTGCACATTTATACCTATTTGCAAATTTATACCTATTTGCACATTTATACCTATTTGCAAATTATGCAGTATGCGTGCTCACACACATAGAACTGCTCGCATCTAGCAAATTCTATCGAAAAATAGATGGCGCTATTGGCTAAACACCTGCAAAAATTAATTGATCGTTTATACCTATTTGCAAATTAATACCTATTTGCAAATTATGCAGCATGCGTGCACACACACATAGAACTGCTCGCATCTAGCAAATTCTATCGAACAATAGATGGCGCTATTGGCTAAACACCTGCAAAAATTAATTGATCGTTTATACCTATTGGCAAATTAATACCTATTTGCAAATTATGCAGCATGCGTGCACACACACATAGAACTGCTCGCATCTAGCAAATTCTATCGATCAATAGATGGCGCTATTGGCTAAACACCTACAAAAATTTATTGGGCGTTTATACCTATTTGCAAATTATGCAGTACGCGTGCACACACACATAGAACTGCTCGCATATAGCAAATTCTATCGAACAGTAGATGGTGCTATTGGCTAAACACCTAAAAAAATAAATTGGGCGTTTATACCTATTTGCACATTTTTACCTATTTGCAAATTTATACCTATTTGCAAATTATGCAGTATGCGTGCTCACACATATAGAACTGCTCGCATCTAGCAAAATCTATCGAACAATAGATGGCGCTATTGGCTAAACACCTGGAAAAATTAATTGGGCGTTTATACCTATTACACATTTATACCTATTTGCAAATTTATACCTGTTTACAAATTATGTAGTATGCGTGCACACAAATTCTATCTAACAATAGATGGCGCTATTGGCTAAACACCTGCAAAAATTTATTGGGCGTTTATACCTATTTGCAAATTATGCAGTACGCGTGCACACACACATAGAACTGCTCGCATATAGCAAATTCTATAGAACAGTAGATGGTGCTATTGGCTAAACACCTGGAAATATTAATTGGGCGTTTATACTTATTTGCACATATATACCTATATGCAAATTATGCAGTATGCGTGCACACACACATAGAAATGCTCTCAAATAGCAAATTCTATCCAATAATAGATGGCGCTATTGGTTAAACAATTGCTAAAATTTATTGGGCGTTTATACCTATTTGCAAATTATGCAGTTCGCGTTCACACACACATAGAACTGTTCGCAAATAGCAAATTCTATCGAACCATAGATGGCGCTATTGGGTAAACATTGAACATTAATTGAATTTAATTTTCTGGGCGTTTTTACCAAATGCAAATTATGCAGTACGTGTACGCACATACACACACACACACACACACATGGAACTGCTCGCATCTAGCAAATTCTATCGAACCATAGATGGCGCTAATGGGTTAAAATTAAAATTTAATTGAATTTAAATTTCTGGGCTTTTGTACCAAGTGCGAATCATGCAGTATGTGTGCACACATACACACACACATAGAGAGAGAGGGAGTTGTGTTTTCGTGAAGTACGGCCGCTAATGTAAAGTGTTCCTCGGAAACAGCGTTGAAATCTGTTTTCACTGCGATAAAAAATTAGGCCTGTTAATAAACGTGTATGCTGCGGGCGCGGCGCACCTAGCAAAACAAACGGCGGGCACAAGTGAATTACTGTGCGGCAAAACGCGGAGTATTTCAATGGCGGTTGATACCAATAGCTCTGGAGCGGGGAGTAGGTATTGGTGGTGTTGTGGTATTAGTGGCGTCAGCTTCGATTTTTCCCATTTTTGTGCGAAAAGTTGTAAAAAAGTTTAGACACGTCCAGGCAAACAAACAGCGTCAGGTGCACTCACTCTAACAGCTGTTAGCTACTGAAAGTAGTGCATACTTTCGGGCTCGCTGAGTATTTGAGCTGAGTTTGTTAGGGTAAGTCTTTAAGCTTAACTGAAGCTTCCAGACAACAAAAAATCCGTTGTTGCCCACTACAGGTTTCTCGCCATGGTAGTCAGTGCACGATGGAGGGTAGTCAGTGCACGATGGACGAGGCGCAAACAGCACCACAAACGACCAAGGACAGACGCAATTACAGTTTCTGGAGTAGAGGGTTGTAGCTATGCTGACATTCTAACAGTTATCAGAACTGACCTGGGCCTTAAGCATCTTAGTGGGGATGTCCAGGGGATCAGGAAGACATCAAAGGGCGATTTATTGAGAGTACTGAGATGCTCCAGGAGGCTGTTGGCAAGGCCTTGGGCGAACGCGCGGTGGTTAAAACGCTTACCGAGTCCGCGCAAATCGAGATCCGCGATCTGGACGAACTAGCGACCAAAGAGGAGCTAGTCGAGGCAATTAAGAATGCACTGAAAGATAGCTCACTCTCGATGGACGTCATTAAATATCTACGTCCAGCTTTCGGGAGACAGCAAAGAGCCGCAGTCACAGTTGCCAAGGCCAGAGCGCTGGTCGAGCTCGCCAAAATCCGCGTTGGATGGGTCGTCTGCCGTATCCGAGCTACTTCAAGTGCCTGGACTATGGGCACATTGCTGCTAATTGCAAAAGCGAATGCGACCTGAAAGATGCTTGCATCAGGTGCGGATTGATGGGTCACGCAGCTAAAAGCTGCGAAAAGACACCAAAATGCAGTCTCTGCCGCCGCAAATGCGAAAAGCAGACGGATCATGCGGCGGGTTGCTTTACGTGCCCATCATATCGCGAAGCTGTTCAAAAAATGAAATGTTAAGATTTCTACAGCTAAACCTGAATCACTGCATAGCTGCTCAAGACCTGCTAGAGCAGACAGCGAGAGAAAAACTAATAGTGGTAGCTTTCTCAGCGAGCCTCATCACTGCATGACCTGCTGCCCCAGGTCATGGGCCACAGACACCAGTGACAAAGCAGCTTTGTGGAAATGCTGGAACTCAGCGACTGGGCTTGCAGATGTCAAGTCTTGCAACGGGTTCGTGCGCGCACGAGGACGTAAGAGGCCGGTAGGCCATCATAGCTGGCGACTTTAATGCATGGGCTATGGACTGGAGCAGCCTTTTCGCGACGCTGGACGTGGCTCTGCTCAACTCTGGCTACGAATACACATTCAGTAGGGCTGGACATGGGTCCATAATCGACTTTACATTCGTCGCTTCGTCCCTCTTTCGAGAGGCAACATGAAGCATCAGCGAAAGCTACACGGGCAGCGATCACTCTGCGCTTCTATTCACAATCGGCGAGCCATCTGGGCGCCAACTCTGTGGAGGGATACCCTTCTCTGGTTACCTTCAACCTGACAGCCTTCTCGGAGGGCATCCAGTCGCTGGGCACATCTGGCAACGCTGAGGCCAAAGCTTGCCAAATGACTAGCCAAATACAGAGCGCCTGCAACGCTAGCATGCAGCGGCGCAAGCAGTTCACGCATCACCAAGCGCCTATGCACTGGTGGAATAAGCAGATAAGCAACTTCCCGATTATATTCGTATACGCGAGACGAAGCTGAAAAGCAGGCGGCTTACCAGGTGACTAGACGGCAGCTGAAGAAGGCCATTCGGACTAGCAAATAACCTACTTCCTAGATATATGCGACTCCGCCGAAGCTGACCCTTGGGGCAGATCATACAAAACGGTAGTCAAAAGACTCTACTCTGGCAAACAAATGCAGCCCACGGATCGATTAGAGCTTAAGTCAATCGTGGAAGTGCTATTCCCAGATAGACTGAGCTCCATTCATGGCCGTGACTCTCTGCCAGGATTTGAGCAGCTCTGACGCAGCTCTAGTTACTGATGAGGAAGTTATGGCTGCTGCGAGGAAACTAAGACCCAACACTGCCCCTGGCCCAGACGGGATTGCCAATAGGGCACTAAAGCTGGCCATTTATCTGCAACCAGGGGCGCTTTCTGAGTTATTTAATACATGTTTAACTCAAGAAACGTTCCCTGCAAACTGGAAAACCACCGAAGAAGCCATCATGCTACAGGCCGATTTGTCTCTTGGACACCTTGGGAAAGGTGTTCAAAAAATTGGTCTGTTCCAGACTGGAGGCCGCAATCGCAAGCGGTGGCGGCCTGTCCCCAAACCAATTTGGGTTCCGGAAAGCCATATCAACGACGGATACGTTGAGCAAAGTTGTTGGCCTCGCAACCTCCGCCATTCAAGGTACCAGATGGAAGCACGGGTCGAAGCAGTATTGCATCATAGCGAAGCAGTATTGCATCATAGCGACTCTAGATGTGAAGAATGCATTCAACACAGCTAACTGGGATATGATACTAGATGCCCTGGCACAATATAATATCCCTAAATATCTTAAAGAGATAATAAAGAGCTACTTCAGAGGAAGGACAATACGAGTGAGGGAGTCCAAACTTACATAGTGTCAGCTGGAGTCCCCCAAGGATAAGTTCTGCGGCCTCTCCTATGGAATACTATGTACGACGGCGTACTGCGCCTGGAGCTACCAGTGAGTGCGCGCACCATTGGCTTTGCTGATGGTGTCGCCGTCGTCGCCATAGAAAAGGAGCTAAAAGATACTAAGGATATGTGCAACGCAAGTATCAGCCACATTCGAGACTGGTTGACAAGAGCCTGACTTGACCTAGCGGCCCACAAAACATCGTCCTAGTCAGCAGTCGCAAGAAAGCGGAAAACGCCCATATAAAGATTGGCAACATCACTATTGCATCAAAGAGGGCGATTAAGTACCTTGGGGTCATGATTGACACAAGGTTGACCTTCCGTGAGCACTTGGAATACGTGCATAAAAAAGCAGCCGATTCGTGTAGAGCACTCTCCCGAATCATGCTGAACACACGGGGACCAAAGCAACAACGACGCCTTCTTCTTATGAGCGTCTTGAGGTCCATCATCCTTTACGCAGCGCCAATCTGGTCAAGAGCAATGGCCACTCCCAGCTACAGCAGAGGTATTCGAGCCACCTATAGATTAAGCGCAATCCGAGTCAGCTGTTCATTCCGAACAGTCTCATATGACGCTGCGCTTTTCATAGCCGGAATGCTTCCACTGGAGGATCTGGTCGCCGAAGTCGTGGAGCGCAGTACAAACGGACCTGTACGCGGCCCACGTAATGCACCTAGGGCGAACAGCATTTCACGATGGCAAAGAAAATGAGATAACAAGACGAAAGGACGATGGACACACTCGCTCATACCGCAGCTTGAACCATGGGTCAATCGTAAGCATGGCGAGATTAATTTCTATCTTTCACAGATTCTTTCTGGACACGGATGCTTCCGCAGCTATTTGAAGCGGGTTGGCCACGACGCCTCAGATGAGTGTAACTGGTGTGGACAAGGAGTAGTGGAAGACGCTAACCACGCAATCTTCGAGTGTGGACGTTTCGACGAGGAGAGGAGTGCCCTCGAAGCAACAGTGGGCCGCTCTATTAGACGGGACAACTTGGTCGCGTTCATGCTGGAGTCTGAGGCAGCTTGGAACCAAATCAGTTCCTTCGCTGCTCTAATTATGGTGGAGCTTCGCAGTCCCGCAAGCATCAAGCGTTATTTTATACTCAATTTTGTATGTATTTATTTTTAAGAGTAAATGAATGAATAAAAAAAAAAACAAAACAAAAAACACACGCACACATAGAACTGCTCGCATCTGCAAATTTTTTCGAACCATAGATGGCGCTATTGGGTAAACATTGAAAATTAATTCAATTTTATTTTCTGGGCGTTTATACCAAGCGCAAATCATGCAGTACGTGTGCACACACACACATAGAACTGCTCGCATCTAGAAAATTCCATCGAACCATAGATTAATTGAATTTAATTTTCTGGGCGTTTATACCTAATGAAAATTATGCAGTACGTGTGCACACATACACACACACACACACATACAACTGCTCGCATCTAGCAAATTCACATGATTGGAAGTGCATGATTGACCCATAAACCTAATTTATTACGGACCATCTCTATGCTCTTGGAACAATTGGAAAAGATCGAGTTCTACCATTTCTCTGAATTTGTCGATTGATTATCCCTGATCTTTTTGCAATGTTCTAGGGAAGAGAATAGTCCTTTAGTTTACTCACAATTTTATAAATAGGATGGGACATTTCCTAAAAAGAAATCAGCATGAGCCTTTCGTTTACTCTTCCTATATTAGAAATCAAATGAGAACGACTGTAAATAAGCCCACCATCTTTGTGCTCTGGAAGAAAGGCCACGTTTAGTTCTTGATGCTTTACAATCGGTAAGAACAACCAGATCGCTACCCGTCAAATAATGACGAAAATGCTTTATAGAAATGACGTATCAAGTAAATCAGCCTTACTGAAAAACTAAACGACTTGAGGCTTGTTATCGATTTTATGTAGCAAATCGATTGGATATAGAGGGTCTAAAATAATCGACAATGTAGTAATGTTGAGAGGTATTGGCATTGACATTCTTTTACCAACTAAATTAGATACCACCAACTCCAGATACGCTGCACTCAAAGCCATCACTAATGTACTGCCTTTTATTGTATTTTCCACCAAGATTATGTTTACAGTAGCCAACAAGATCGGCATGACAACTGTCTTAGTATGTGTTGTTTCAGACGCCGATGACTGTACTGCTTTTACAAGTTCAATTAATTTCTTATTTTGCATTTCCATTATCACTCTCCATGAATCATTTGCCGTATTAGGTAGCGATCCAGATTCCACTTCTGATGTTGCAGCTTCACTGATATCATTATTCCTTTCCGGTGTTTTAGCGCAGCTTCTTTCGATCGCACTCAGACTGAACTAACTCCGTGTCTCTCTAATTTCTGGTGCCTACAACCGAACCTCGCTCGGCGACAGCTACTGTAGCTATCGGCTCGCTAAAACGTAACTTTACCAAACTACAAAGCATAGGCAACCAATTCTAAGAATTATAATTTATTATTATTATTTATTTGTAGAGTCACATTTTTCGGCCGGGGTACAGATTTCAGTCAGTTTCGCAGAATCATGGGTTTGAAGGGGGATTACGATGATTATTGGATCTATGGATACGCAAAGCAACTCCTCGTGTTGGCACACGGGACTGTCGGGGTTATCCATCCAACTTGCATGTTTGCATTCTGTGATCGACGGCGTGCGCTTGTGCAGTTACTACTTGAATTCAAATTACCTGCGCCAAATAAGCGGTGCATAAGTGATTGTAACAGCTATCCTAATTAAAAGAATATATTACCGAGTTGCGCACCTTGAGGCTTTAACTATTATGTAAAATGACCACTTATTGATATTCTAAGCTGTCCATCAATTATACGAAATGTAAGGTGGTCAATGCCTTAAAAGGTGATTCGCAACAGACACAATTAATTTAAAGCTGAAATGCAAGCCTTAAAGAAGAAATAGCCAACTATTTATTAATTTGATGGTCTGTTAGCCATAGGAAAATACGCCCAAAATATTTGCTGGCCCCGTTAACCAGTGGATTTGGAACAGCGACTATGTGCAAAAGTTTGCAACCAAAGATTCAGTCAGGAATAATTATAGATATTAACCAAGGAACAGTTCATTCGTCCTTGGTGGAACCCAAACACACTATTACACGTGCAAACGGACAGACATACAAGGATATGTAGACTCACTTCGACATTCTGGTCAAGAATATATATAATTTATGTGGTATGCTACGCCTCCTTCTGCCTGTTACACAACCGAGTCGATTAAGCCCAGTCCGCCTGTCTGTCCGTATGTCCGTCCGTCCGTCTGTCCGTATGGTTGGTTATAAAGCTGGAGACTTCAATTTTTTTTTGAAGGTTCGTGTTTGTCTCAAATAATCGATAACTGTCATAATTTTAATGTTATCGAAAAACCCGATATCGTTATAAAATATTATCTAATTCATCTTTTAAGCTCGAGTCTTCAAATTTGCATTTAGTGTTATTTGAGCCTTACACAATTTCGGTTTATGTTAAATTGTGGACGCCACAAATTTTTAAAACGCGTATTTCAAGTGCTAGAGACTTGTGCTTGTCGCGCATACATACATTTGAATGACATGAACACGTCCAACAGCAAAAAAGCTATTAAGCATTTAATATTTCATAATATAGGCGCCTTGCAGCCTGAGCTCAGTTGTTGAGTCAAAATGCACAGTTAGCTGACTGTGTGCTTGTGCGTGTGTCTGTTTGTGTGCTAGTGATTGCGTCTGTTTGTGTGTATGTGTTGCTTGCTCCATACATATAAAAGTAACGGAGAATGTTAACGGTTCTAAGGAATCGCGGTTCTCGGGGTTCAGGGAATCTCCTAGTCGAGCAGTCTCGACTAGAGTTTTTATACCCCGAACCCATTGAAAATGAACAATTTCCATAAGAGTGTCAATCATTTCGACTTGATCGTGCTCATATCCGCTTTCTTCGACATCATGATTTGTTCGTTTAGTATATATTTTCTCATTGAGAAGCTCCAATTTTGAGGTATACTTCTGAATATCGAGTCTTAGATCTCTTGTCTTATTTTCAGATATTTCTAATTCTTGGTCCACCTTCAGAGATTTTTGCTTTATGATTGATAATTCTGAAATTAGAAATGAAAACAAATTTAAAGTAATTGATATAAAATACAAACATTCAGTATTGCTCCATTTGGCAGTGATTGTAGATAATCCGAAATATTTACTTGTTCATCATAAAAACAAGTAAGAAAACTCTAGTCGAGACCGCTCGACAAGGGTATACCCTAAACCCTATGAAGAACCGTTATTCCAAGCATTCTTTGTTTCTTTTATATACACATGCATATGTACGTTCATTACAAGCCAAACATACACACACACGCACAGGCGCGCACACACACAAACACCAGTCGCTGAGTCAGCTGTTCTTTGGCTGCTTTGCATGGCAATGCTATGGGAAATTTAATGTTTAATAACTTTTTTTCAGAGTAACGATTTTGATCAAACTTGTTGGGTGTCATCATGTCATGCATATGTATGTATGTGCCAAAGCAAAAGTCTCTAGTATTTGATATACGGGAGTTACCAATTTGAGGCGAAGGGGGCGTGGCATCCAAAATTTAACAAAACAGAAATTGCGTAAGGCTCACATAACACTAAATGCAAAATTTGAAGACTCTAGCTAGAAAGATGAATTAGATAGAATTTTATAGCTTAATTTAGATTTTCGTTTTTAATTGATAACAATAAAACGATAACAGTTATCGAATTTCTGAAACAAACTCGATATGCGCGCCCTATACAGGGACCTACAAAAAAATTTCAAGTCTCTAGCTCTTATAGGTTCTGAGAACGACGCGTTCATACATACGGACAGACGGACAGACGGACGGACGGACAGGGCTAAATCGACTCGGCTTCTCTCCCTGATCAAGAATATATATACTTTATGGGGTCTGCCACGCCTCCTTCTGCCTGTTACATACATTTTCACAAAACCATTATACCCTTTTTTCCCATTTTCAATGGGTTCAGGGTATAAAAAATCGGACATAATTTTTTATCGACTCGATATGGAAGTAAAGAAAAAAGAAGCAGAGTTGCAATCAATTTCTGAAGATGAAGTTGCAATTAAGGAGGTGGTTGATGTACTTAACATGAGCATTGCCGATGCTAACACTGACTTAGAGGCTCTGCAAAATGAACATAAGCGATTAATTCAGGCCTGGAGTGAAGTTATCATAGCGATTCAGCTAAGAGATAAAATTCTATTTCAAGTGCAGGACAACATACGGTATGTTTATAAACAGGTTTGATAAATAGCTTTTTATTAATAAATGATATATTTAAATAGAAAGCAAAAAGAGTCAATAAAACTGAATTCAAATGGAATTGAGGCAGTAAAAAAACAAATTTTGAGAGAAATGGAGCTTAATAAAAAGCTGGAATCTTTTAAGCAAAGATTGGCTGGTGATATGAGTAATCTAAGTCGGGAATGTGAGCTTTAAAACTTAATAAAACTCTATCAAATTATTAATTTAATCTAATTTTCAGGCCAAAGTGAAATGGAAGCACTGTTGTCTTTGCAAACTAAGCTTGACGAGTTTCCAGAGTTTCTGGCCCGCACTGAAGCAGATTTGCAAGAAGCAACTCGAGAAGGAAATAAATTAATATCTGAAATGCGTAGGCTTGATCTGACTTTAGACAAAAATCACCAAAAGAAATTTCGAACTGAGGAAGCCATATTGAAGTTAGCTCAAGATCAACTTATCACAGATAAAGCTAGTGCTTATCGTTTAAAATTATTAAACAAGGCGCAAGAGCATCGTCGAAGCGTTGATATTTCGTTGTCAAAAGTACAAAATCAATTGGCATTGGCCATGCTTGATGTGGAGAAATTGCGAAGTGTATTATTTAATACAAAGAAACAAAATGACAAAGTTCAAGACAAACTAAGTAAAGCAGAATACAAATCAAATAGTTTGGCTGATGAGTTGAAGAAAATACAAAGTAAAATTGAAATCAAAATGCAGCGATTCCAAAAGCTGAACAGCCTAATTGAAGAGGTCCACAGCGCCCATGGAGACGAAACTGGAAACCCAACCGAACTTAAAGTAAGATCGATTGATAATGTAATTCGTATTAAAATATACATAGTATTTTACATTGCAACTAAGAACATTAGACCCAATTGAAATAAAAATTAGAGCAATGTGTAAAGGTTTTTCAAAACGTAAAACCGATTTTCGCATTTTTCGAATGTAAGCATCCAAACTTTACAGTTATATTCTTAAACGCCCACTCTATTCACATGCCAAAAATTATTTGTCTACGGCCACTGGGGCGTGGCAAATCAAAACTGAAACATCTGCAGCTTCTGAGCCAATAACGCGCCACATAATGACTTTGTGACCTTTGACCTTGTCTTTTGATTTGCCAAATTATATATATGTGTTAGAAAAGAATATTTAATTAATACAAAATAACTAAATAAAGAAAATGTAACAAAAATATCAACATGACTGCACCGGGGTTCGTTGCCACACCTCGCCAACGAACTTATGTATATCACATTTTCTGAGTTGCCACCTCTCTCATTTTGGGAGTTGCCACCTCTCTTATTTGGAGAGATTCCACATCTCTCGATTTAGGTGCGTGTTCTTGCTAAGGTAAGGCAATCGAGATAAATCGAGAGAGGTGGCATCTCTAAGCTTCGATTCTAATTGAAACTGTCTGGCTACCTCCAATGAAAAGTTTTAATCTGTAGCTAATTTAAGCGGCGACAGTGGGGATTTAAGGTTAAATTTTAAAAAATGTAATGTGATAGATGCCCCTGTGTGCTGTTGGGGCGTGAAATAGTATTTCGCTGTGGGTTGCGTCCGACAGCAACGTTCTTACTTGTTTTTAAATAAATCTGCCTGTTTCATTAAAGTTATGTTTTGATATATAACCTTGATTTTTATACCCTGAACCCATTGAAAATGGGAAAAACAGGGTATAATGTTTTTGTTGAAATGTATGTAACAGGGAGAAGGAGGCGTGGCAGACCCCATAAAGTATATATATTCTTGATCAGGGAGACAAGCCGAGTCGATTTGGCCCTGTCCGTCTGTCCGTCCGTCTGTCCGTCTGTCCGTCTGTCCGTCTGTCTGTCCGTATGTATGAACGCGTCGTTCTCAGAACCTATAAGAGCTAGAGACTTGAAAATTTTTATGTAGGTTCCTGTATAGCACGAAAAGATCGAGTTTGTTAAAAAAAAATCGATAACTGTCTTAATTTTAATATTATCGATTAAAAACGAAATCGATGCTCCGTTATATAATTATATATAATTCATCTTTATAGCTAGAGTCTTCAAATTTTGCATTTAGTGTTATGTGAGCATTACACAATTTCGGTTTTTGCTAAATTTTGGATGCCACGCCCCTTCGCCTCAAAATTGTAAGTCCCGTATTTCAAATACTAGAGACTTGTGCTTTGGCACATACATACATATGGATGACATGATCACGCCCAACAAGTTTGATCAAAATCGTTACTCTAGAAAAAAAGTTATTAAACATTTAATTTCCCATAGCATTGCCATGCAAAGCAGCCAAAGAACAGCTGACGCACCGACTGGCGATTGTGTGTGCGTTCGCCTGTGTATGTGTGTGTGTATGTGTTGCATGTAATAAACATATATATACATAAGTATATAAAAGAAATTGAGAATGCACGGAATAGCGGTTCTTCGCAGGGTTCAGGGTATACCCTAGTCGAGCGGTCTCGACTAGAGTTTTCTTACTTGTTATACCCTCAACCCATTAAAAATCTGATTTCCCATTTTTAATATGTCACCGGTAGAAGAGTATACTTTATGGGGTCTTCTTCTGCCTATTACATATATCTCAATAAAAGCTAGTTAATTTTTTATACCCTGAACCCATTGAAAATGGGAAAAAAAGGGTATAATGGTTTTGTGAAAATGTATGTAACAGGCAGAAGGAGGCGTGGCAGACCCCATAAAGTATATATATTCTTGATCAGGGAGAGAAGCCGAGTCGATTTAGCCCTGTCCGTCTGTCTGTCTGTCCGTGTGTCCGTATGTTTGAACGCGTCGATCTCAGAAGATATAAGAGCTAGAGACTTCAAATTTTTTTTGGAAGTTCGTGTATATCACGATTCGATCGAGTTTCAAATATTCGAATATATTTCAAATATTCGATAACCATCATCGTTTTAATGTAATCGATTAAAAACCGATATCTTCATTTAGTTATAAAATTCTATTTAATTTAGTGTTATTTGAGCCTTCTGCAATTTCGGTTTTTGTTAAATTTTGGATGCCACGCCCTCAAATTGCCCCTTCGCCTCAAATTGCTAAATCACGTATTGCAAGTACTAGAGACTTGTGCTTTGGCACATACACACATATGAATGTCATGATCACGCCTAACAACTTTGATCAAAATCATTCATCTAGAAAAATTATTAATCAGGCCTTGCAGCCTGAGCTCAGGTGCTGAGTCAAAATGCACAGTTATCTGTGTGCTTGTGCCTGCGTCTGTGTGTGTTTGTATGTGTTGCTTACTACATGCATATAAAAATAACGGAGAATGTTAGCGGTTCATAGGAATCGCGGTTCTTCTCAGGGTTCGGGGGATCTCCTAGTCGAGCAGTCTCGACTAGAGCACCCTTACTTGTTTTTAATAGATTTAATGAAATCTCAGTTCAAGAAACAATTTATTTTTTTAAATTGCTTGAATCTTGTTTAAAATATTATTCTTTCAAAAAATTAAAGAGCTTTGAAAAAAACGATTGTTTTTCGGGATAATCACTAGTTAATGTCTGAACAATTTCCATAAGAGTGTCATTCATTTCGACTTGAGCCCGTAATTGTTGATCGATGGTGATCTCTGATCTAACAATTTTATGTTGTCCTTTCGTTAGACTTAGTTTACGGAATGCTTTAGCACGATTTTGTTTGCGAATTATTTGCTCAAGATTTGAATGTTTTGAAAGAAGAGCATCCTCAATTTGAGCTCGAATAGATTCGTCTTTATTAGAAACTTCTTTTAGTTCATTCTGATTTTTTCGAAGAATATACACCATTCGCTCAATATTATTTATGTTGTCTATAATGCGCTTTTCTGAAAGAAATGTGATTTCATTTTGAATGGCCTTTGATTTGTTGCGAACTTCATCAAGCTTTATCTGGGCCTGGGACGCATTCTTATATTTCTTCTTTTTCGCGTCAACGTGTTCTTTGACAGATGCATTAACGAAAATTTGTTCACGGTGCATCACACAATGATCCAAGTCTTGGACCAATTTCTCCTGTGCACGTTTTAATTGATTCAATCGAATTGTCATTCGATGAATTTCAATTTTCATTGCGCCAATTTCACCATTTAATGAGCGCTCTGTTTTAGACCAATCGATTGTTTCTTCAATCAATTTGTGTTTTGTTTCCCACGATAGAGCTTCTCTGTGACTATCAAGAACAAGGTCCTTGCTTAGCTCAATTTCATTTAATAATTCATTAATATCTTTTTCCAACTTTAATGTACTCATCTCGGTGTCCTGCAAAGAAACTTTATTAGACATAATAAAAACTAAAGAAGATTATCTGATTTACCTTTAGTTTTTGGCTTAATTCGAACTGTTCGTGCTCATATCCGCTTTCTTCGACATCATGATTTGTTCGTTTAGTATATATTTTCTCATTGAGAAGCTCCAATTTTGAGGTATACTTCTGAATATCGAGTCTTAGATCTCTTGTCTTATTTTCAGATATTTCTAATTCTTGGTCCACCTTCAGAGATTTTTGCTTTATGATTGATAATTCTGAAATTAGAAATGAAAACTAATTTAAAGTAATTACATTGATATAAAATACAAACATTCAGTATTGCTCCATTTGGCAGTGATTGGAGATAATCCGAAATATTTACTTGTTCATCATAAAAATCAATAAAATAAATTTTAATTCTGTTCTAGTCAAAAATGCTCGACTAGGAGAACCCCTAAACCATGAGAAGAACCGCTTTTCCTAAAAATCGCTAACATTATTCGTTTCTTTTGTATTTCTGTAGAAAGCAACACACCCAGACGTACGCATAAGCAAATATTCTGCTAACTGTAAATTTCATTCCAAAGTTTAAAGCAAAATTTGAAGACTCTAGCTATAAAGATGAATTAGATAGAATTATATCGATTGCCTTTTTAATCGATAAAAAAAAAAAATAGTAAGTTTATTTAACAAACTACACAGGGACCTGATAGAAAAAAGTCCTTAGCCCTTATAGGTTCTGAGATCGACGTTCATACATACCGGCAGACGGACAGGGCTAAATCGACTCATCTTGTCTCCCTGATCAAGATATACATATGTATATACCTTATGAAGTCTGTCATAAAATTATTATTTCAAGCTAAAGTCTTCAAATTTTGACTTACAAAAAAATACCCTGTAATTTTCGCATTTTTGGACTGTAAGCATCCAAATTACAGTTATATTCCTGAAGACCCACTCTACGAACAGGCCAGAAATGATATGTCTACTGAGGGCGTGATAAATAAAAAAAATGTTTAAAAGGAAGCTAAGTGGCGTAAGTAAATAATTGTACTTACGTTTTCTAGTCACTTGAATTTCATGTAATTGATCGCTTCTTTTATGGGTCAAATTTACAAAATGGTTTTGAAGCATTATCCAAAATTGTTGATGTTCTCTTATTTGGTGCTCACCCACATGAATAGATTTTTCTATTTGCTTTATCTATAACAAGTAAGAAAACTCTAGTCGAGACCGCTCGACAAGGGTATACCCTAAACCCTATGAAGAACCGTTATTCCAAGCATTCTTTGTTTCTTTTATATACACATGCATATGTACGTTCATTACAAGCAAAACGTACACACACACGCACAGGCGCACGCACACACACACGCCAATCGGTGCGTCAACTGTTCTTTGGCTGCTTTGCATGGCAATGCTATGGGAAATTAAATGTTTAATAACTTTTTTTCTAGAGTAACGATTTTGATCAAACTTGTTGGGCGTGATCATGTCATCCATATGTATGTATGTGCCAAAGCACAAGTCTCTAGTATTTGAAATACGGGACTTACAATTTTGAGGCGAAGGGGCGTGGCATCCAAAATTTAGCAAAACCGAAATTGTGTAATGCTCACATAACACTAAATGCAAAATTTGAAGACTCTAGCTATAAAGATGAATTATATATAATTATATAACGGAGCATCGATTTCGTTTTTAATCGATAACATTAAAATTAAGACAGTTATCGATTTTTTTTAACAAACTCGATCTTTTCGTGCTATACAGGAACCTACATAAAAAATTTCAAGTCTCTAGCTCTTATAGGTTCTGAGAACGACGCGTTCATACATACGGACAGACAGACGGACAGACGGACAGACGGACAGGGCCAAATCGACTCGGCTTGTCTCCCTGATCAAGAATATATATACTTTATGGGGTCTGCCACGCCTCCTTCTCCCTGTTACATACATTTCAACAAAAACATTATACCCTGTTTTTCCCATTTTCAATGGGTTCAGGGTATAAAAATCAAGAGTTATATATCAAAACATAACTTTAATGAAACAGGCAGATTTATTTAAAAACAAGTAAGAACGTTGCTGTCGGACGCAACCCACAGCGAAATACTATTTCACGCCCCAACAGCACACAGGGGCATCTATCACATTACATTTTTTAAAATTTAACCTTAAATCCCCACTGTCGCCGCTTAAATTAGCTACAGATTAAAACTTTTCATTGGAGGTAGCCAGACAGTTTCAATTAGAATCGAAGCTTAGAGATGCCACCTCTCTCGATTTATCTCGATTGCCTTACCTTAGCAAGAACACGCACCTAAATCGAGAGATGTGGAATCTCTCCAAATAAGAGAGGTGGCAACTCCCAAAATGAGAGAGGTGGCAACTCAGAAAATGTGATATACATAAGTTCGTTGGCGAGGTGTGGCAACGAACCCCGGTGCAGTCATGTTGATATTTTTGTTACATTTTCTTTATTTAGTTATTTTGTATTAATTAAATATTCTTTTCTAACACATATATATAATTTGGCAAATCAAAAGACAAGGTCAAAGGTCACAAAGTCATTATGTGGCGCGTTATTGGCTCAGAAGCTGCAGATGTTTCAGTTTTGATTTGCCACGCCCCCAGTGGCCGTAGACAAATAATTTTTGGCATGTGAATAGAGTGGGCGTTTAAGAATATAACTGTAAAGTTTGGATGCTTACATTCGAAAAATGCGAAAATCGGTTTTACGTTTTGAAAAACCTTTACACATTGCTCTAATTTTTATTTCAATTGGGTCTAATGTTCTTAGTTGCAATGTAAAATACTATGTATATTTTAATACGAATTACATTATCAATCGATCTTACTTTAAGTTCGGTTGGGTTTCCAGTTTCGTCTCCATGGGCGCTGTGGACCTCTTCAATTAGGCTGTTCAGCTTTTGGAATCGCTGCATTTTTGATTTCAATTTTACTTTGTATTTTCTTCAACTCATCAGCCAAACTATTTGATTTGTATTCTGCTTTACTTAGTTTGTCTTGAACTTTGTCATTTTGTTTCTTTGTATTAAATAATACACTTCGCAATTTCTCCACATCAAGCATGGCCAATGCCAATTGATTTTGTACTTTTGACAACGAAATATCAACGCTTCGACGATGCTCTTGCGCCTTGTTTAATAATTTTAAACGATAAGCACTAGCTTTATCTGTGATAAGTTGATCTTGAGCTAACTTCAATATGGCTTCCTCAGTTCGAAATTTCTTTTGGTGATTTTTGTCTAAAGTCAGATCAAGCCTACGCATTTCAGATATTAATTTATTTCCTTCTCGAGTTGCTTCTTGCAAATCTGCTTCAGTGCGGGCCAGAAACTCTGGAAACTCGTCAAGCTTAGTTTGCAAAGACAACAGTGCTTCCATTTCACTTTGGCCTGAAAATTAGATTAAATTAATAATTTGATAGAGTTTTATTAAGTTTTAAAGCTCACATTCCCGACTTAGATTACTCATATCACCAGCCAATCTTTGCTTAAAAGATTCCAGCTTTTTATTAAGCTCCATTTCTCTCAAAATTTGTTTTTTTACTGCCTCAATTCCATTTGAATTCAGTTTTATTGACTCTTTTTGCTTTCTATTTAAATATATCATTTATTAATAAAAAGCTATTTATCAAACCTGTTTATAAACATACCGTATGTTGTCCTGCACTTGAAATAGAATTTTATCTCTTAGCTGAATCGCTATGATAACTTCACTCCAGGCCTGAATTAATCGCTTATGTTCATTTTGCAGAGCCTCTAAGTCAGTGTTAGCATCGGCAATGCTCATGTTAAGTACATCAACCACCTCCTTAATTGCAACTTCATCTTCAGAAATTGATTGCAACTCTGCTTCTTTTTCTTTACTTCCATATCGAGTCGATAAAAAATTATGTCCGATTTTTTATACCCTGAACCCATTGAAAATGGGAAAAAAGGGTATAATGGTTTTGTGAAAATGTATGTAACAGGCAGAAGGAGGCGTGGCAGACCCCATAAAGTATATATATTCTTGATCAGGAGAGAAGCCGAGTCGATTTAGCCCTGTCTGTCTGTCCGTCTGTCCGTCTGTCCGTATGTTTGAACGCGTCGATCTCAGAATATATAAGAGCTAGAGACTTCAAATTTTTTTTGGAAGTTCGTGTATAGTACGATTCGATCGAGTTTGTTTCAAATATTCGATAACTATCATCGTTTTAATGTTATCGATTAAAAACCGATATCTTCATTTAGTTATAAAATTCTATTTAATTCATCTTTATAGTTAGAGTCTTCCAATTTTGCATTTAGTGTTATTTGAGCCATCTGCAATTTCGGTTTTTGTTAAATTTTGGATACCACGCTCTCAAATTGCCCCTTCGCCTCAAATTCTAAATCACGTATTTCAAGTACTAGAGATTTGTGCTTTGTTACATACACACTTATAAATGTCATGATCACGCCCAACAAATTTGATCAAAATCGTTCGACTAGAAAAAAACTTATTAAACATTTAATATCTCATATTATCGGCGTCTTGCAGCAGCAGCGAAGCTGATGAGTCATAATGCACAGTTAGCAGATTGTGGGTTTGTGCGTGCATCTGTGTGTGTTCTTGTGCGTGCGTCTGTGTGTGTGTATGTATTGCTTGCTACATATGTACATACATATAAAAGTAACGGAGAATGTTAGCGGTTCTTAGGAATCGCAGTTCTTCGCAGGGTTCAGGGGATCTCTTTGTCGAGCAGTCTCGACTAGAGCACTGTTACTTATTTAGCTTAATTATACCCTGAACCCATTGAAAATGGGAAAAACAGGGTATAATGTTTTTGTTGAAATGTAAACAGGGAGAAGGAGGGTGGCAGACCCATAAAGTATATATATTCTTGATCAGGGAGACAAGCCGAGTCGATTTGGCCTGTCCGTCTGTCCGTCCGTCTGTCGTCTGTCCGTCTGTCCGTCTGTCCGTCTGTCCGTCTGTCTGTCCGTATGTATGAACGCGTCGTTCTCAGAACCTATAAGAGCTAGAGACTGAAATTTTTTAGTAGGTTCCTGTATAGCACGAAAAGATCGAGTTTGTTAAAAAAAATCGATAACTGTCTTAATTTTAATGTTATCGATTAAAAACGAAATCGATGCTCCGTTATAAATTATATAAATTCATCTTTATAGCTAGAGTCTTCAAATTTTGCATTTAGTGTTAGAGCATACACAATTTCGGTTTTTTGCTAAATTTTGATGCCACGCCCCCTTCGCCTCAAAATTGTAGTCCCGTATTTCAAATACTACAGATTGGTTTGACATACATAATGGATGACATGATCACGCCCAACAAGTTTGATCAAAATCGTTACTCAAAAAGTTATTAAACATTTAATTCCCATAGATCCATGCAAACAGCCAAAGAACACTGACGCACCGATTGGCGTGTGTGTGTGCGTGCGCCTGTGGGACAAGAACGTACATATGCATGTGTATATAAAAGAAACAAAGAATGCTTGGAATAACGGTTCTTCATAGGGTTTAGGGTAATACCCTTGTCGAGCGGTCTCGACTAGAGTTTTCTTACTTGTTTAATTTTTCGCTTTTAATCAATAAAAATAAAACGATAACAGTTATCGAATTTCTGAAACAAACTCGATCTTTTCGTGATATACAGGAACCTACATTTCAAGTCTCTAGCTATTGTAGGTTCTTAGAACGACGCGTTCATACATACGGACAGACGGACAGACGGACGGACAGACGGACATGGCTATATCAACTACGCCTTTCAACAAAAACATTATAACCTGAATTCCCATTTTCAATGGGTTCAGGCTATAACAAGTAAGAAAACTCTAGTCGGGGGTCCCGACTAGGAGATACCCTAAACCCCGCGCTATCTGCGTTAAAATACTGCATAATTAGCATTTCGTATAAACGCACAGAAAACTAAATTCAATTCATTTTCAATTGCCTAGCCAATAGCGCCATCTATGGTTCGATAGAATAGCGCCATCCATGTTTCAATTTATTGAACAGCTGATAATTTGCAAATCATAACGCCATCTATTGGAAATATGTACACTAAAACTTGCGGGTCTTAGAATTTGCTAGATGCACGCAGCTCAATGTGTATGTGTGTATGTGTGCACATGTATAGGAAAACAATTTGCTTTGCGTTGCTGGTCACGTGTTTGGCCGCTTGGCCAAACGTTTTGCTTAATAACTAAATTTTCAACTCATGTTCAACATATTTTATTAATTTTTTTTCCAATTTTTAAAAATGTAAACCCATTCATTTACTGGCTTTGAGTGCAACTAACCTCAATTTAAATATTTTGGGAAATTTGGAGCCGGTATCCAAAATTGAACAAAAACAAAATTACATAAAATAAATATAAAACAAGTAAGAGTGCTCTAGTCGAGACTGCTCGACAAAGAGATCCCTGGACCCTGCGAAGAACTGCGATTCCTAAGAACCGCTAACATTCTCCGTTACTTTTATATGTATGTACATATGTAGCAAGCAATACATACACACACAGACGCACGCACAAGAAGACGCACAGACGCACGCACAAGCACATAATCTGCTAACTGTGCATTATGACTCATCAGCTTCGCTGCTGCTGCAAGACGCCGATAATATGAGATATTAAATGTTTAATAAGTTTTTTTCTAGTCGAACGATTTTGATCAAATTTGTTGGGCGTGATCATGACATTTATAAGTGTGTATGTAACAAAGCACAAATCTCTAGTACTTGAAATACGTGATTTAGCAATTTGAGGCGAAGGGGCAATTTGAGGGCGTGGCATCCAAAATTTAACAAAAACCGAAATTGCAGATGGCTCAAACTATAAAGACTATAAACTAACTATAAAGATGAATTAAATAGAATTTTATAACTAAATGAAGATGTCGGTTTTTAATCGATAACATTAAAACGATGACAGTTATCGAATATTTGGAACAAACTCGATCGATATACACGAACTTCCAAAAAAAAATTAAAGTCTCTAGCTCTTATAACTTCTGAGATCGACGCGTTCAAACACACGGACAGACGGACATACGGACAGACGGACAGGGCTAAATCGACTCGGCTTCTCTCCCTGATCAAGAATATATATACTTTATGGGGTCTGCCACGCCTCCTTCTGCCTGTTACATACATTTTCACAAAACCATTATACCCTTTTTTCCCATTTTCAATGGGTTCAGGGTATAAAAATTCTATCTAATTCATCTTTATAGCTAGAGTCTCCAAATTTTGCATTTAGTGTTATTTGAGCCTTACACAGTTTCGCTTTTTGTTAAATTTTGCGTGCCACGCCCCCTTCGCCTCAAATTTGTAACTCCCGTATATCAAATACTAGAGACTTGTGCTTTGTCACATACATACATATGGATGACTTGATCACGCCCAACAAATTGATCATAATCGTTGCTGTAGAAAAAAAGTTATTAAACATTTAATTTCCCATAACATTGCCATGAAAACAGCAGCCAAAGAACAGCTGACGCACCGACTGGCGATTGTGTGTGCGTTCGCCTGTGTATGTGTGTGTGTATGTGTTGCATGTAATAAACATATATATACATAAGTATATAAAAGAAATTGAGAATGCACGGAATAGCGGTTCTTCGCAGGGTTCAGGGTATACCCTAGTCGAGCGGTCTCGACTAGAGTTTTCTTACTTGTTATACCCTCAACCCATTAAAAATCTGATTTCCCATTTTTAATATGTCACCGGTAGGAGAAGAGTATACTTTATGGGGTCTTCTTCTGCCTATTACATATATCTCAATAAAAGCTAAGTTAATTTTTTATACCCTGAACCCATTGAAAATGGGAAAAAAGGGTATAATGGTTTTGTGAAAATGTATGTAACAGGCAGAAGGAGGCGTGGCAGACCCCATAAAGTATATATATTCTTGATCAGGGAGAGAAGCCGAGTCGATTTAGCCCTGTCCGTCTGTCTGTCTGTCCGTGTGTCCGTATGTTTGAACGCGTCGATCTCAGAAGATATAAGAGCTAGAGACTTCAAATTTTTTTTGGAAGTTCGTGTATATCACGATTCGATCGAGTTTCAAATATTCGAATATATTTCAAATATTCGATAACCATCATCGTTTTAATGTAATCGATTAAAAACCGATATCTTCATTTAGTTATAAAATTCTATTTAATTTAGTGTTATTTGAGCCTTCTGCAATTTCGGTTTTTGTTAAATTTTGGATGCCACGCCCTCAAATTGCCCCTTCGCCTCAAATTGCTAAATCACGTATTGCAAGTACTAGAGACTTGTGCTTTGGCACATACACACATATGAATGTCATGATCACGCCTAACAACTTTGATCAAAATCATTCATCTAGAAAAATTATTAATCAGGCCTTGCAGCCTGAGCTCAGGTGCTGAGTCAAAATGCACAGTTATCTGTGTGCTTGTGCCTGCGTCTGTGTGTGTTTGTATGTGTTGCTTACTACATGCATATAAAAATAACGGAGAATGTTAGCGGTTCATAGGAATCGCGGTTCTTCTCAGGGTTCGGGGGATCTCCTAGTCGAGCAGTCTCGACTAGAGCACCCTTACTTGTTTTTAATAGATTTAATGAAATCTCAGTTCAAGAAACAATTTATTTTTTTAAATTGCTTGAATCTTGTTTAAAATATTATTCTTTCAAAAAATTAAAGAGCTTTGAAAAAAACGATTGTTTTTCGGGATAATCACTAGTTAATGTCTGAACAATTTCCATAAGAGTGTCATTCATTTCGACTTGAGCCCGTAATTGTTGATCGATGGTGATCTCTGATCTAACAATTTTATGTTGTCCTTTCGTTAGACTTAGTTTACGGAATGCTTTAGCACGATTTTGTTTGCGAATTATTTGCTCAAGATTTGAATGTTTTGAAAGAAGAGCATCCTCAATTTGAGCTCGAATAGATTCGTCTTTATTAGAAACTTCTTTTAGTTCATTCTGATTTTTTTCGAAGAATATACACCATTCGCTCAATATTATTTATGTTGTCTATAATGCGCTTTTCTGAAAGAAATGTGATTTCATTTTGAATGGCCTTTGATTTGTTGCGAACTTCATCAAGCTTTATCTGGGCCTGGGACGCATTCTTATATTTCTTCTTTTTCGCGTCAACGTGTTCTTTGACAGATGCATTAACGAAAATTTGTTCACGGTGCATCACACAATGATCCAAGTCTTGGACCAATTTCTCCTGTGCACGTTTTAATTGATTCAATCGAATTGTCATTCGATGAATTTCAATTTTCATTGCGCCAATTTCACCATTTAATGAGCGCTCTGTTTTAGACCAATCGATTGTTTCTTCAATCAATTTGTGTTTTGTTTCCCACGATAGAGCTTCTCTGTGACTATCAAGAACAAGGTCCTTGCTTAGCTCAATTTCATTTAATAATTCATTAATATCTTTTTCCAACTTTAATGTACTCATCTCGGTGTCCTGCAAAGAAACTTTATTAGACATAATAAAAACTAAAGAAGATTATCTGATTTACCTTTAGTTTTTGGCTTAATTCGAACTGTTCGTGCTCATATCCGCTTTCTTCGACATCATGATTTGTTCGTTTAGTATATATTTTCTCATTGAGAAGCTCCAATTTTGAGGTATACTTCTGAATATCGAGTCTTAGATCTCTTGTCTTATTTTCAGATATTTCTAATTCTTGGTCCACCTTCAGAGATTTTTGCTTTATGATTGATAATTCTGAAATTAGAAATGAAAACAAATTTAAAGTAATTGATATAAAATACAAACATTCAGTATTGCTCCATTTGGCAGTGATTGTAGATAATCCGAAATATTTACTTGTTCATCATAAAAACAAGTAAGAAAACTCTAGTCGAGACCGCTCGACAAGGGTATACCCTAAACCCTATGAAGAACCGTTATTCCAAGCATTCTTTGTTTCTTTTATATACACATGCATATGTACGTTCATTACAAGCCAAACATACACACACACGCACAGGCGCGCACACACACAAACACCAGTCGCTGAGTCAGCTGTTCTTTGGCTGCTTTGCATGGCAATGCTATGGGAAATTTAATGTTTAATAACTTTTTTTCTAGAGTAACGATTTTGATCAAACTTGTTGGGTGTCATCATGTCATGCATATGTATGTATGTGCCAAAGCAAAAGTCTCTAGTATTTGATATACGGGAGTTACCAATTTGAGGCGAAGGGGGCGTGGCATCCAAAATTTAACAAAAACAGAAATTGCGTAAGGCTCACATAACACTAAATGCAAAATTTGAAGACTCTAGCTAGAAAGATGAATTAGATAGAATTTTATAGCTTAATTTAGATTTTCGTTTTTAATTGATAACAATAAAACGATAACAGTTATCGAATTTCTGAAACAAACTCGATATGCGCGCCCTATACAGGGACCTACAAAAAAATTTCAAGTCTCTAGCTCTTATAGGTTCTGAGAACGACGCGTTCATACATACGGACAGACGGACAGACGGACGGACGGACGGACGGACGGACAGACGGACAGGGCTAAATCGACTCGGCTTGTCTCCCTGATCAAGAATATATATACTTTATGGGGTCTGCCACGCCTCTTTCTCCCTGTTACATACATTTCAACAAAAACATTATACCCTGATTTTCCCATTTTCAATGGGTTCAGGGTATAATCAATAAAATAAATTTTAATTCTGCTCTAGTCAAAAATGCTCGACTAGGAGAACCCCTAAACCATGAGAAGAACCGCTTTTCCTAAAAATCGCTAACATTATCCGTTTCTTTTGTATTTATGTAGAAAGCAACACACCCAGACGCACGCATAAGCAAACATTCTGCTAACTGTAAATTTCATTCCAAAGTTTAAAGCAACATTTAAAGACTCTTGTTATAAAGATGAATTAGATATAATTATATCGACTAGGGGTTACCCTGAACCCTGCGAAGAACCGCAATTCCAAGCAATCTCCGTTTCTTTAATATACATAAGAATATACAAATATGTTCATTACAAGCCAAACATACACACACACGCACAGGCGCACACACACAAACGCCAGTCGCTGAGTCAGCTGTTCTTTGGCTGCTATTTGCATGGCAATGCTGTGGGAAATTAAATGTTTAATAACTTTTTTTCTAGAGTAACGAATTTGATCAACCTTGTTTGGCGTGATCATGTCATCCATATGTATGTATGTGCCAAAGCACAAGTCTCTAGTATTTGATATACGGGAGTTACAAATTGGAGGCGAAGGGGGCGTGGCACCCAAAATTTAACAAAAACCGAAATTGCGTAAGACCCAAGTAACACTAAATGCAAAATTTGAAGACTCTAGCTAGAAAGATGAATTAGATAGAATTTTATAGCTTAATTTAGATTTTCGTTTTTAATCGATAACAATAAAACGATAACAGTTATCGAATTTCTGAAACAAACTCGATATGCGCGCCCTATACAGGGACCTACAAAAAAAATTTGAAGTCTCTAGCTATTGTAAGTTCTGAGATCGACGCGTTCATACATACGGACAGACCGACGGACGGACAGACGGACAGACAGACAGACGGACAGGGCTAAATCGACTCGGCTTGTCTCCCTGAACAAGAATATATATACTTTATGGGGTCTGCCACGCCTCCTTCTCCCTGTTACATACATACGCCTTTCAACAAATACATTATACCCTGATTTCCCATTTTCAATGGGTTCAGGCTATAACAAGTAAGAAAACTCTAGTCGGGAGTCCCGACAAGGAGATACCCTAAACCCCGCGCTATCTGCGTTAAAATACTGCATAATTAGCATTTCGTATAAACGCACAGAAAACTAAATTCAATTCATTTTCAGTTGTTTAGCCAATAGCGCCATCTATGGTTCGATTGAATAGCGCCATCCATGTTTCGATCCAACTGAGCAGCTGATAATTCGCAAATCATAGCGCCATCTATTGGAAATATGTACACTAAAACTTGCGGGCTTTAGAAGTTGCTAGATGCACGCAGCTCAATGTGTATGTGTGTATGTGTGCACATGTATAGGAAAACAGTTTGCTTCGCTTTGCTGGTCACGTGTTTGGCCGATTGGCCAAATGTTTTTTTTAATAACTTCTGCGCGAATTAATGGATTTGAATGCAATTTTCAGCTTATGTTCAACATATTTTATTAAATTTTTTCCAATTTTAAAAATGTAAACCCATTCATTTACTGGCTTTGAGTGCAACTAACCCCAATTTAAATATTTGGGGAAATTTGGAGCAGGTATCCAAAATTTAACAAAAATCAAAATTAGAGAAAATAAATATAAAACAAGTAAGAGTGCTCTAGTCGAGACTGCTCGACAAAGAGATCCCCTGAACCCTGCGAAGAACTGCGATTCCTAAGAGCCGCTAACATTCTCCGTTACTTTTATATGTATGTCCATATGTAGCAAGCATTACATACACACACAGACGCACGCACCAACACACAATCTGCTAACTGTGCATTATGACTCATCAGCTTCGCTGCTGCTGCAAGACGCCGATAATAAGAGATATTTAATGTTTAATAACTTTTTTTCTAGTCGAACGATTTTGATCAAATTTGTTGGGCGTGATCATGACATTTATAAGTGTGTATGTAACAAAGCACAAATCTCTAGTACTTGAAATACGTGATTTAGCAATTTGAGGCGAAGGGGCAATTTGAGGGCGTGGCATCCAAAATTTAACAAAAACCGAAATTGCAGAAGGCTCAAATAACACTAAATACAAAATTTGAAGACTCTAGCTAGAAAGATGAATTAAATAGAATTTTATAACCAAATGAAGATGTCGGTTTTTAATCGATAACATTAAAACGATTATAGTTATCGAATATTTGAAACAAACTCGATCGAATCGTACAATACACGGACTTCCAAAAAAAATTTGAAGTCTCTAGCTCTTATATCTTCTGAGATCGACGCGTTCAAACATACGGACAGACGGACAGACGGACAGACAGACAGACGGACAGGGCTAAATCGACTCGGCTTCTCTCCCTGATCAAGAATATATATACGTTATGGGGTCTGCCACGCCTCCTTCTGCCTGTTACATACATTTTCACAAAACCATTATACCCTTTTTTCCCATTTTCAATGGGTTCAGGGTATAAAAATTTGGTGACTCTAGCTATAAAGACGTGGGAGATATAATTTTATAACTAACATTCGATAATGTTTTTAATCGATAACAATAAAATTAAAATAGTTATCGACTTTTTTTTTAACAAACTCGACCTTTTCGTGCTATTCACGGACCTACATAAAAATTTCAAGTCTCTAGCTCTTATAGGTTCTGAGAACGACGCGTTCATACATACGGACAGACAGACGGACAGACGGACGGACGGACAGACGGACAGACGGACATGGCTATATCAACTCGGCTTGTCATCTTGATCAAGAATATATATACTTTATGGGGTCTGCCACGCCTCCTTCTGCCTGTTACATACATACGCCCTCCAACAAAAACATACTCCAGTCGAGACCGCTCGACTAGGGTATACCCTGAACCCTGCGAAGAACCGCAATTCCAAGCAATCTCCGTTTCTTTAATACACGTAAGTATATATATGTTCATTACAAGCAACACATACACACACACATACACAGGCGCAAGCACACACAAGCGCAAGTCGGTGCGTCAGCTGTTCTTTGGCTGCTGCTTGCATGGCAATGTTATGGGAGAAACGATTTTGACCAAGCTTGTTGGGCGTGTTCAAGTCATCCATAAGTATGTATGTGCCAAAGCACAAGTCTCTAGTATTTGATATACGGAAGTTACAAATTTTAGGCGAAGGGGGCGTGGCATTCAAAATTTAACAAAAACCGAAATTACGTAAGCCTTACATAACACTAAACGTAAAATTTGAAGACTTTAGCTAGAAAGGTGAATTAGATAGAATTTTTATACTATTTCACGTAGTGATATAGTATATTGGTTTTGTGCAATGTCCGTCATGCTGTCCGTCCGTCTGTCCGTCTGTCCGTCTGTCCGTCCGTCCGTCTGTCCGTCTGTCCGTATGAACGCAAACCATTTCGACGCTATTGAAGCTAGAGACTTGAAATTTGAAATATATACTCGTGTATACCCTCGTCTGATAAAGTGTCAAGATTTTCCCGATACGCCCACTAGGGGCGTGGCAAATCGGAAAATGCATTTTCCTGTATCTCAGAAACACTACTTCTAGAAGGGCTAGAGTGTTGAGATTTTAACTGAACCCTCATGTCGACATTCCAAAATCAAAAAGCTATGGCGGATATATCTACACCCATTGGGGGCGTGGCAAATCGGGTCAAACTGTATCTTCTACAGTTTTAAAGCTAGAACGCCCAAATTTGGCACGTGAGTTACTGTTACGATCCTATAAAGATCGCCCAAATTTTATGGCCACGCCTACTAGGGGCGTGGCAAATCGGATCTGAATATATAGTGATTTTACGAGTTTCGTTATATTTTGAGCGCTATTGATGCTAGAGACTTGAGACTTGGTATATATACTCGGGTTAACATCCCACAACCGATAAGCTATGGCGGATATATCTACGCCTTCAGGGGGCGTGGCTACAAATATCAGCTTATATCTCCCACACTTTTAGTGCTAGAAGCTTCAAAATTGGATGCTAGGTTACTGGGGGCCTCCTCTATCGATTCCCCAAAAATTATTGTTACGCCCCAAAAGGGGCGTGACATACAGAAAAATACCCTGTAATTTTCGCATTTTTCGAATGTAAGCATCCAAACTTTACAGTTATATTCTTAAACGCCCACTCTATGCACATGCCAAAAATTATTTGTCTACGGCCACTGGGGGCGTGGCAATTCAAAACTGAAAAATATGTAGCTTCTGAGCCAATAACGCGCCACATAATGACTTTGTGACCTTTGACCTTGTCTTTTGATTTGCCAAATTATATATATATGTGTTAGAAAAGAATATTTAATTAATACAAAATAACTAAATAAAGAAAATGTAACAAAAATATCAACATGACCGCACCGGGGTTCGATGCCACACCTCGCCAACGAACTTATGTATATCACATTTTCTGAGTTGCCACCTCTCTCATTTTGGGAGTTGCTACCTCTCTTATTTGGAGAGATTCCACATCTCTCGATTTAGGTGCGTGTTCTTGCTAAGGTAAGGCAATCGAGATAAATCGAGAGAGGTGGCATCTCTAAGCTTCGATTCTAATTGAAACTGTCTGGCTACCTCCAATGAAAAGTTTTAATCTGCAGCTAATTTAAGCAGCGACAGTGGGGATTTAAGGTTAAATTTAAAAAAATGTAATGTGATAGATGCCCCTGTGTGCTGTTGGGGCGTGAAATAGTATTTCGCTGTCGGTTGCGTCCGACAGCAACGTTCTTACTTGTTTAGCTTAATTTAGATTTTCGTTTTTAATCGGTAACAATAAAACGATAACAGTTATCGAATTTCTGAAACAAACTCGATCTTTTCGTGTTATACAGGAACCTACATAAAAAAGTTCAAGAATTAGCTCTTGTAGGTTCTGAGAACGACGCGTTCATACATACTGGCAGACGGACGGACAGACGGACAGACGGACGGACAGACGGACAGGGCTAAATCGACTCGGCTTGTCTACCTGATCAAGAATATATATACTTTAAGGGGTCTGCCACGCCTCCTTCTGCCTGTTACATACATACGCCTTTCAACAAATACATTATACCCTGATTTCCCCTTTTCAATGGGTTCAGGGTATAAAAATAGTAAGTTTATTTAACAAACTTGATCTTTTCGTGCTACACAGGGACCTGCATAGAAAAAAGTCCCTAGCCCTTATAGGTTCTGAGATCGACGTTCATACATACCGGCAGACGTACAGGGCTAAATCGACTCATCTTGTCTCCCTGTTCAAGATATACATATATACCTTATGAGGTCTGCCATAAAATTATTCTTTCAAGCTAGAGTCTTCAAATTTTGACTTACAAAAAAATACCCTGTAATTTTCACATTTTTGGACTGTAAGCATCCAAATTACAGTTATATTGCTGAAGACCCACTCTACGAACAGGCCAGAAATGATATGTCTACTGAGGGCGTGGTAAATAAAAAAATTTTTAATCGGAAGCTAATTTGAGCGGCGACAGTGGGGATTTAAGATTAATGCTGGGACGTGAAAAAGTATAAAAAAGCTTATAATTGAACTCCCATTTTCCATGATATTAAATTATATTCCAAATGATATTCATTTAAAAGTAATTGTACTTACGTTTTCTAGTCACTTGAATTTCATGTAATTGATCGCTTCTTTTATGGGTCAAATTTACAAAATGGTTTTGAAGCATTATCCAAAATTGTTGATGTTCTCTTATTTGGTGCTCACCCACATGAATAGATTTTTCTATTTGCTTTATCTATAAAAAACAAGAGTTATATATCAAAACATAACTTTAATGAAACAGGCAGATTTATTTAAAAAAAAACTCATATTCAAATCATTCAAATGCACACGAGTGCAGTTTCTAATTGAAATTTGCAGGATATAATAATGGAATCAATCTGTGCTTATTTTTGAAAGCGCAAGACGTCCGATATATTCAAAAATTTGTATTTATTATACAAATCAGATATCATAAATAATAGTAAACCGATTTTTACCTCATTCAAGAATATGGGATGCGTTATCAAGAAAATGGGTTGAGTTTTGTATAAAAATTATAGGCTCGTACTGCGATCGACAGAATCGGTTTTACGTTTTGAAAACCTTTACACATTGCTCTAATTTTTATTTCAATTGGGTCTAATGTTCTTAGTTGCAATGTAAAATACTATGTATATTTTAATACGAATTACATTACAATCGATCTTACTTTAAGTTCGGTTGGGTTACCAGTTTCGTCTCCATGGGCGCTGTGGACCTCTTCAATTAGGCTGTTCAGCTTTTGGAATCGCTGCATTTTGATTTCAATTTTACTTTGTATTTTCTTCAACTCATCAGCCAAACTATTTGATTTGTATTCTGCTTTACTTAGTTTGTCTTGAACTTTGTCATTTTGTTTCTTTGTATTAAATAATACACTTCGCAATTTCTCCATACAAGCATGGCCAATGCCAATTGATTTTGTACTTTTGACAACGAAATATCAACGCTTCGACGATGCTCTTGCGCCTTGTTTAATAATTTTAAACGATAAGCACTAGCTTTATCTGTGATAAGTTGATCGTGAGCTAACTTCAATATGGCTTCCTCAGTTCGAAATTTCTTTTGGTGATTTTTGTCTAAAGTCAGATCAAGCCTACGCATTTCAGATATTAATTTATTTCCTTCTCGAGTTGCTTCTTGCAAATCTGCTTCAGTGCGGGCCAGAAACTCTGGAAACTCGTCAAGCTTAGTTTGCAAAGACAACAGTGCTTCCATTTCACTTTGGCCTGAAAATTAGATTAAATTAATAATTTGATAGAGTTTTATTAAGTTTTAAAGCTCACATTCCCGACTTAGATTACTCATATCACCAGTCAATCTTTGCTTAAAAGATTCCAGCTTTTTATTAAGCTCCATTTCTCTCAAAATTTGTTTCTTTACTGCCTCAATTCCATTTGAATTCAGTCGTATTGACTCTTTTTGCTTTCTATTTAAATAAATCATGTATTAATAAAAAGCTATTTATCAAACCTGTTTATAAAGATACTGCATGTTGTCCTGCACTTGAAATAGAATTTTATCTCTTAGCTGAATCGCTATGATAACTTCACTCCAGGCCTGAATTAATCGCTTATGTTCATTTTGCAGAGCCTCTAAGTCAGTGTTATATCGGCAATGCTCATGTTAAGTACATCAACCACCTCCTTAATTGCAACTTCATCTTCAGAAATTGATTGCAACTCTGCTTCTTTTTTCTTTACTTCCATATCGAGTCGATAAAAAAGTATGTCCGATTTTTTTTTTTCCTCTGACAGTTGTTTTTGCAATTGAGCATCGCGGCTAACAATACGCTTTGCATTTTTAACTTCATCTTCGACTTCATATGTCCAATTTTTTATATTACTGCCCAAACTTTGCAAATCTTCTAGTTCCATCATTCGAGTATGGTATAACGATTTTTGAATTCTTGTCAATTTAATTTTCTCGTCGTATTCCTTCTTTATAATTTCTACAGCTGCTTCTTCCCGTTGACGTTTTTCGATATGTTCATCAATTTGGGCAGATATTTCCTTGATTTGTTGCTCCTGGTATGCAATTTTATTTTGCATATCATACAATGCCAACCCTTGTTCTTCCCGACGTTCCTCTTTAGCTTTTACATGAAATTTTATATCTGTAATCTCATTTTCCAACTTATTTTTTGTGCGCAAAAGATGTTCCTTCAAAGATAGTTGAAATCTTCGTAGTAAGGGATGGTTGGGCGGAAGTAAACCCATTTCTTCAGGCTCCAGCACAGGCTGTTGAGCCTGTTCCGTAATATTTGCAAAATCACAGGACTCGAAATCTTCTTTATCAGACATTGTACATTTTTTTTCGACAAGTATGTTTAGTATAATTCAGTTCAATTGTGTAGCACAGTATGTTATTTTTGTCAATAACAGTTGACGTAAAATTAATTCTGACGTACTTTTAAGGTTGCTATGCGTTACAAATGGTTTGCTAATCATTTTGTTGTTATCCATTTTTGTTCACAAATAAAATAGGTATTCTGGTTTCGTTCAATGACCGATTTGATGTCAGTCCGTTCTGCTTTGTATGAACGCAAGCAATTTCTACGCTATTCTACGCTAGACTTGAAATTTGGATTATATACTGTGTATACCATCTTCTGATGAAAAGGAAATATTTTCCCTATACGGCTACTAGTGGCCACTATTAGTTGAAGTAGTAGAGAGCTTATATCTGGAATGTATACTCACGTTGACAGGTCATGATGAAAATAAACCTCCTTGTCGGGCATCTCCGACCGATACCTTGAACCCCTCCCTATTTGCGTTGTAGTATTTTATTAAATTAAATTATATTTAAAACAAGAAAACCATTGTAGATAACAGGATTGTTAATTCGTGAAATTTCTATTTTTTGTATACCCTGAACCCATTGAAAATGGGAAATCAGGGTATAATGTTTTTATTGAAATGTATGTAACAGGCAGAAGGAGGCGTGGCAGACCCCATAAAGTATATATATTCTTGATCAGGATGACAAGCCGAGTTGATATAGCCATGTTCGTCTATCCGTCCGTCTGTCCGTATGTATGAACGCATCGTTCTCAGAACCTATAAGAGCTAGAGACTTGAAATTTTTTATGTAGGTTCCTGTATATCACGAAAAGATCGATTTTGTTTCAGAAATTCGATAACTGTTATCGTTTTATTCTTATTGATTCAAAATTAAGCTAAAACATTATATCTAATTCTTCTTTATAGCTAGAGTCTCCAAATTTTGCATTTAGTGTTATTTGAGCCTTACACAATTTTGATTTTTGTTAAATTTTCGCCTCAAATTTTCATTTCATTTCCACGCTATTGAAGCTAGAGACTTGAGACTTGGTATATATACTCGGGTTAACACCCCACAATCGAAAAGGTATGGATATATTTACGCCCTCAGGGGGCGTGGCAACTAATATCAGCTTATATCTCCCACAGTTTTAGTGCTAGAAGCTTCAAAATTGGATGCTAAGTTACTGGGGGCCTCCTCTATCGATTCCCCAAAAATTATTGTTACTCCCCAAAAGGGGCGTGACATACAGAAAAATACCCTGTAATTTTCGCATTTTTCGAATGTAAGCATCCAAACTTTACAGTTATATTCTTAAACGCCCACTCTATGCACATGCCAAAAATTATTTGTCTACGGCCACTGGGGGCGTGGCAAATCAAAACTGAAACATCTGCAGCTTCTGAGCTTGTCTTTTGATTTGCCAAATTATATATGTGTCTGAAAAGAATATTTTATTAATACAAAATAACTACATAAAGAAAATATAACAAAAATATCAACATGACCGCACCGGGGATCGAGCCCACACCTCTACGCTCGCCAACGAACTTAAATCACATTTTCTGAGTTGCCACCTCTCTCATTTTGAGAGTTGCCACCTCTCTTATTTTGAGAGATGCCACATCTCTCGATTTAGGCGCGTGTTCTTGCTAAGGTAAGGGTTCTAAGCTTCGATTCTAATTGAAACTGTCTGGCTACCTCCAATGAAAAGTTTTAATCTGCAGCTAATTTAAGCGGCGACAGTGGGGATTTAAGGTTAAATTTAAAAAAATGTAGTGTGATAGATGCCCCTGTGTGCTGTTTGGGCGTGAAATAGTATTTCGCTGTCGGTTGCGAAATTCAGTTTGCAGTTTGAAAAAATTACGATTGGATTCTAGTTGTTGGTGAACCGTTTATTCAAATTCTTGTTTAGGACTAATTGGAACAAAACTCATTTAGCTAATTTATACTATGCGACTATACTATCCGATATCCGCTCGCAGTAGCGGTAGAAATGCAGAGTTAGCATTTATCTACTGCGCGGGGCTGATGCTATGCCGGTGCTGAGATGACAATGTTGTTTAGCGTAAGGCGGCTGTTGGAAATAACAACTGCTTCTCACTCCTCGTTCTGTAATCTTATCTTCATTTCAAAAATTGACATTACAGAAATCCTCACATGTACGAACACAATTTTATATTATGAACTCTCTTTTGTTTTGTGTTTCGAAGTGGCAGGTTGTATAAAAACAGCTCTACAAAATATATAAGTAACAAAAATATAAATATTCTCATTCGTGTCGTTATTTTAAATAATAAAACATTTGGTGAAATAACAGTATTATTCCAATAGCGGCTGTGTATCAGACGACAAAGATGCCATATTGTGATAATATGTTGCAACAGAATTCTTGATAACTCTTCCCGCGCAAATCCAAGCTTGTCCTGAAGCGACTTAGAAGAACGGAATATTATTGAATTGAAGTGTGTGTCTCTAAGACTTATGATTTCGTTCTTATTAAAAATTTTGATGTTATTGAAATTTGTACAATATTTCATAATGCTTTAATTTTTTATCTTAGTAATATTTCTTCAAATCTATATTGACAATTGTTTTTTTTTTTTTTTTTGACAGGCTTTAATATGATATTTTCGTAGTTTATTCCTTCTCAATTTGGTATTTTAATTGCATATAATAAAATTGTTATATAGTGCAAATTGAAACGTCGGCAAACTCTAGCATTTCTTCTATTGAAAGTATAGCTTAAAGATTCTTCTTGTTTTTTGTAATTCGTTGTCTCTTAACAAAAATTAATTTATGATATTAACCTTGTCCCATTGAATTGCATATTTGATGTTAACTATTTATTCTTTAATAAGTCTGACTTGGTTTTGTATACTAATAGCAATATCGTTGCTAAACATGCTATTTTTAATTGCAACAAATGTTAGACTATTTGCGACGGTTGTTAATTTATTTAGTCTGTCTTCTAATTGTGTATTAATAATTACTTGTTTGTAGTCAATTTACATGAATGAAAGGCATGTTGAAAGTGGATAAAATAACACAAAACAAAGCAGGAAATCAAAATATTTATCGAGTTTCTAAAGTCGTGTTAAATCGAAAAAATCGTGTTAAACAGAGGATAACAGAAACCGGGTTAAGCCGAAATCGTGTTAAGCGAGCACCGTGTTAAGCGGGGGAAAGGTGTAAAGTAAATTGGGCGGAGTGCAAAAATCGTTTGAGACATCTCATAGACCAAGAACCGATCAGATGGAACTAACTAGGAAGGTCAATAACTACTGATTTTTCGGTCCAATAGCGCCATCTATGTTTCGATAGAATAGCGCCATCCATGTTTCGCTTTATTGAACAGCTGATAATTGGCAAATCATAGCGCCATCTTTTGAAAATATGTACACTGAAACTTGCGGGTCTTAGAATTTTCTAGATGTGTGTGTATGTGTGCACATGTATAGGAAAACAATTTGTTTTGCGGTGCTGGTCACGTGTTTGGCCGATTGGCCAAACGTTTTGTTTAATAACGAATTAATGGATTTGATGAAATTTTTCAGCTTTTGTTCAGAATATTTTATTCCATTTTTTCCAATTTTTAAAAATGTAAACCCATTCATTTACTGGATTTGATTTAAATCTCAATTTAAATATTTGAGGAAATTTGGAGCCGGCATCCAAAATTTAACAAAAATCAAAACTACACAAAATAAATATAAAACTTACAAAAAAATTTGGGGATCTTTTCGTGCTATTCACGGATCTACATAAAAAATTTCAAGTCTCTATCTCTTATAGGTTCTGAGATCGACGCGTTCATACATACGGACAGACGGACGGACGGACGGACGGACGGACAGACGGACGGACAGACGAACAGGGCTAAATCGACTCGGCGTGTCTCCCTGATCAAGAATATATATACTTTATGGGGTCTGCCACGCCTCCTTCTGCCTGTTACATACATTTCAACAAAAACATTATACCCTGATTTCCCATTTTCAATGGGTTCAGGGTATAACAAGTAAGAAAACTCTAGTCGAGACCGCTAGACTAGGGTATACCCTGAACCTTGCGAAGAACCGCAATTCTAAGCAATCTCCGTTTCTTTATATACATAAGTATATATATGTTCATTACAAACAACACATACACACACATACACAGGCGCAAGCACACACAATCGCAAGTCGGTGCGTCGGCTGTTCTTTGGCTGCTGTTTGCATTAAAATTAAATGTTTAATAACTTTTTTTATACGGGAGTTACAAATTTGAGGCGAAGGGGGCATGGCACCCAAAATTTGAAGACTAGCTAGAAAGATGAATTAGATAGAATTTTATAGCTTAATTTAGATTTTCGTTTTTAATCGATAACAATAAAACGATAACTGTTATCGAATTTCTGAAGCAAACTCGATCTTTTCGTGCTATACAGGAACCTACATAAAAATTTCAAGTCTCTAGCTCTTGTACGCTCTGAGAATGACGCGTTCATACATACGGCAGACGGACAGACGGACAGACGGACAGACGGACGGACGGACAGACGGACATGGCTATATCAACTCGGCTTGTCATCCTGATCAAGAATATATATACTTTATGGGGTCTGCCACGCCTCCTTCTGCCTGTTACATACATTTCAACAAAAACATTACACCCTGATTTCCCATTTTCAATGGGTTCAGGGTATAATAATGCAAGATCCAGATGGGTAGATATGTCCCTGGAAAGATCATATGATTTTCTATGGGGAAAGGATTTTATCCAAGGAAACTTTGCAAGCATTGATTTTAAAAACATAATAATTAAACTTTGCAATGGAGTCGAAATTCCGTTCCTCTCCAAACTATCAGAAGATATTTGTGTAATGGAAGTATGTTAAATTGATGACTTTAAGCTAGAAGAGCTCAATGCTGAGGAAGTTCAGATAGTAAAAAATCTTACGGAAAAGTATGAAAAATTATATTTTAAAGGTGATCAGTTAACTAATACAATACTTCTGAGTATTAAAACCACAACAGATCATCATATAAATTCAAAAATTCTGTAGGGTTTCTCCAAATGAAGAAGAAGTAAGAAAGCAAATAAACGAAAAGGAAACAAGTAAGAAAACTCTAGTCGAGACCGCTCGACTAGGGTATACCCTGAACCCTGCGAAGAACTGCTATTCCAAGTATTCTTCTTTTCTTTTATATACACATGCATATACAGCACACTCACACACACGCACACACAAGCGCAAGTCGTTACGTCAGCTGTTCTTTGGCTGCTGTTTGCATGACAATGCTATGGGAAATTAAATGCTTAATAACTTTTTTTCCAGACGAACGATTTTGATCAAACTTGTTGGGCGTCATCATATATATACGGGAGTTACAAATTTGAGGCGAAGGGGGCATGACATCCAAAATTTAACAAAAACCAAAAACATTCGTTTTTAATCGATAACAATAAAACAATAACAGTTATCGAATTTCTGAAACAAACTCGATATGCGCGCCCTGTACAGGGACCTACAAAAAAAATTTGAAGTCTCTAGCTATTGTAAGTTCTGAGATCGACGCGTTCATACATACGGACAGACGGACAGACGGACGGACGGACAGACGGACAGACGGACAGACGAACAGACAGACAGACAGACGGACAGGGCTAAATCGACTCGGCTTGTCATCCTGATCAAGAATATATATACTTTATGGGGTCTGCCACGCCTCCTTCTGCCTGTTACATACACACGCCTTCCAACAAAAACATTATACCCTGATTTCCCATTTTCAATGGGTTCAGGGTATAACAAGAAGAGCACTCTAGTCGAGACTGCTCGACAAAGAGATCCCCTGAACCCTGCGAAGAACTGCGATTCCTAAGAGCCGCTAACATTCTCCGTTACTTTTATATGTATGTACAAATGTAGCAAGCAATACATACACACACACAGACGCATGCACCAACACACAATCTTCGCTGCTGCTGCAAGACGCCGATAATATGAGATATTAAATGTTTAATAACTTTTTTTCTAGTCGAACGATTTTGATCAAATTTGTGGGGCGTGATCATGACATTCATATGTGTGTATGTGCCAAAGCACAAGTCTCTAGTACTTGAAATACGTGATTTAGCAATTTGAGGCGAAGGGGCAATTTGAGGGAGTGGCATCCAAAATTTAACAAAAACCGAAATTGCAGAATGCTCAAATAACACTAAATGCAAAAAAAAACTCTAGCTAGAAAGATGAATTAAATAGAATTTTATAACTAAATGAAGATATCGGTTTTTAATCGATAACATTAAAACGATGATAGTTATCGAATATTTGAAACAAACTCGATCGAATCGTACTATACACGAACTTCCAAAAAAATTTGAAAGTCTCTAGCTCTTATATCTTCTGAGATCGACGCGTTCAAACATACGGACAGACGGACAGACAGACAGACGGACAGGGCTAAATCGACTCGGCTTCTCTCCCTGATCAAGAATATATATACTTTGTGGGGTCTGCCACGCCTCCTTCTGCCTGTTACATACATTTTCACAAAACCATTATACCCTTTTTTCCCATTTTCAATGGGTTCAGGGTATAAAAAGTAGACGACTAAACAAGTAACCATTTAAGATAAGTGTCCAATACATATTATGGACGCTGTATTAAAT
>JAWNPL010000224.1:0-319827 GCA_035047545.1 Drosophila paranaensis | reverse complement strand
TTTGGTTTTGTGTATTTTTTGCCAGGTTTTGAATTTTATTTCGTAAATGTTCTTTTTAAAGTACGCTCATCTTGTAACTTTGTTAATTATTAAATATTTCAATTAATATTGCATATTGCCTATTTTTTATTGAGCTGCATTTAAAGAATAAAATTGGCGCTTGTTAGCTTTTTTGCTTGTGACTTGCTAAAAACGAAAGGATACAATTTATTTGTCCTTACACCCTGCACCACAATCTGAGCCTTCACATATGTCGCAAAGGGAGGACTTCACCTGATAGTATTCGGTTGCTCTTCGATCCGTTTCGTAGTAGTCGTAAAGGGAGACAGCAGCTGGTTTTTGCTTGGCCACCGAATGCGCACGGACTCCTTCCACGGGCAAGCACTTAACATCGCCTGGCGTCAAGCTGTCAAAGTAGACAATCACCGTAGAATCTGAATTCTTTGTTTCGATTCGCTTAACTCTGTCAACATCCTGGATTTTGCTGAGACTATCCGAATCACTGATGAAACCCGAAGGCAAAGCAATTTCCATAACGGCCATATTGGAGTCCTTCTTCTGTTCGCTCGTCTCCAACGGCACGTATTCAGCGCATACCTCAAGGATCAATTGCTGCATGGGTGTGTCCTTGACAGTGGGCGTTACCTTAAAGCTAGGCTTTTTATCCTTTTCGGCCAAATTATATCGGTAGGACAATTGCACCATCGCTGAGCCTTGACCCTTCGCGATGAAATTGATCTTACGTGTGCTCTTTGGTAAGATATGGCTTTGAAGTACCAATGAGTTTTCTGGATTTACTTTAATGGTAACCTTATTGTCATCACTGGCAGATGTAAAATCTATATCAATGGTGCCAGTGCCAGAGCCGGTCTTAAAGGCAAATTTAGTCAGCGCTTGCAGACCAATGACTGTATCCTGTGTGGAGGAAAAGCCACCATTGCTGTTACGCTGAGCAATTAGCCATTTGATGATTGGGAGACAATTTTCAGCCAGCTCTTCTTCTAGCAGAGCCATCAAGACATATGAAGTAATTTCGACATCGTTGCTGCTGGGACGCCAAGACCTAAAGCCATTTGTCTCAGTTGTCGGCTTCTCAGTCGACTTGGACCACCACTTCCGACCATCCTCCAGCTTGGCGAGGCTCTCAAGCTTGGTGAGAACCTTTTTCGCCTGAGCATGCTTGGCCAACTGCAGAGCAACAGCCGCAATCGATAGGGAATATTGATCGTCTGTCTTATCCACCTCCTGAGCTACATACTGGACGGCCTTGTGAATCGCTTGCTGATACTCTGATTTATCCATAAATTCCTGTAGATTGATATACTTAGTAAGATTACAACTAGCTTGTTGATTACTCACTTGATTTTCGAAGAAAGCAATGAGCACAAAGGATGTAAGTCCCAAGGCGTTCTGATTAGCATTGTCAAACAGCTTGCCAACCTCGGGAAACTCGCCAGACTCTTTTTGTTTCGATACAAGGAAATTAAGGCCCTGCATTATAATCGCGGGATCGACATCCGTGTATTTTCCAGCTTGATGGAAAGACCGGACAACATATGCAGTTAACCAGGTGCTGCCCGACTTGTCTGACTTGCCAAAAGCGCTGTAGGAGCCATCATCATGCTTATATGTCAACTCACGCTGGTAGCCGATTTCGAGGAACTTCTTTGCCTTGGCCACCACACTGGGCATCTTTCGATCGGTGACTTCCAGATATTTGACGACCAGAATATTGGGCACAAAGTTAACCATGTTCTGCTCACCACAGCCATAAGGCATGCGTACCAAGTTGTCCAAGTTCTTTATGGTGGGACCCAGCAGATCACCAACTACCGAGAACTCGATAAATTCTGAATCTGGAACCGCCTCGGTGGGAATATTTGCGCTCAGCTCTTGGCTCAGTTCAGATTGATTCTTTAAATTAACGAACACGGCCTTATTTTCGAACTGTGTGACACCTTCCGGCTCGACCTTTAACTTCTGATGAATCGTATCGCCTGCCAACGGAGTTGTGGCCGTGATCTTCAGTGTAATCGATCCCACTTTATTTGGGCGTATCATAAATGAGATACTCCGGCCGTTATTGGACGGAATGGTAATGCGCTTCACTCGTTTTATGTCATCTACGGACTTCTCCTCCACCTCGTTGGTAGCCTCAGTGAACTCGAACTCCTTATCTGAATTATCCATGGTGACCTCAGCGTCGAGTGCCTTATCCATGTAGTTGAAAATAATAACGGGTATGGCAATGACCTCACCTGAAAACAATTACGACAGTATTATAGTTTGTATATGTTTATTGAAAGAGTAGAGCTTTAATGTAATTCTTACCGCGCTTCACTGAGTATGGGAGGTTGGTAGACACAAAGAATGGCTGGAACACTCGAATCTTGCTTGGATTCTTGGTTAGAGCAAAGCCGGATCTTGGGTTCAAGGAAAATCCAGTTATAACCCATGAAGTGATTGTGTCCGGTATCTTTTTAGTCAAGGTAAAGCCATCAGCATCGTCACTGTTCATGGGAAATTAAATAATATCCATAGTTAGTTCTTCGCATACTTATATATGTTTCCAACATAAATACACATTCTCCTTTAAGAACAATTACAAAGCAGAACATAAAATGATTAGGAAATAAATGCCCCTCGTCCTGAGCGATTGTTAGCAATGAACGTTACAAATGAGCAAGCGCGCGATTCGAAAGATTCAACTAAGCAATTCCAGTTATTGTGAGATAGATGATTGTTAGAGTACAAATTGTCTGTAAGCGAAATGTCTGTGTACGTTTTTGTAAAGTTTCCATAAAAAATCCAAGTTTCCAAAAATATTTCGCGTATGCCAGAAATTTCATGCGACTCGTATGTCTCTTCATCGGACAAATTGGGTCTCTGCGTAGTGGTTTTTCGTATTTTGTTGGTGTTTTGCCTTTCCCCACTGACTTTCATGATGGGTATGATACCCGAGTCCAGTTTTTTTAAATTGTTAACTTAAAATGTAGATAGATTAAATTGATAATTAGATCGTTAGTAGTTAGTTGGTTGCAGTGGCAAGTAAGATAATGCTGAATGTGTGCACGTAGTTGATATCAAATAAGCTTTTCCCTTGCATATGTATATTCCACCCGTCTATTCAGAATATGCTAGTTACGTTATATTGCTTGTAAACATCCAAGTTTCAGGGAACTCTTTTCGAATTTGGGGAACGACTGGAGCTGGAGCTGGTCCTACTGACCCAGCAATGGATTGAGCTGCTGACGGTGGACGTGCCAGACTTCCAAAAGCACTTGCTAAACCAGGCGCGGGCATGAATGGACTCGGAAAACGTTCCAGAAATGAATGATAGTATGGGATATCTAGGGACAAATTGATAGTTTAATTCATTGGTAATTTCATTGACTTCAAAAAGTGTACGTGCGTCTTGTAATAGGCAGTGCGCTGCTGATAAGTGAAGATTATTGTATTAATATTCCAGAGTCAGAGTTAGTTCTAGGCCCAAAATGTTTTCATTTAAAACATGTATAGAAAAAGGTTACAATTTACAATTACGTTATATTGTCTGCAAATATCCAAGTTTCGGGAAACTCTTTGCGAATTTGAGCAGCAGCTTGCGCAGGGAAAGCATCTGGTATGTCAATTCCTATAAATCCTACTCTCCGTTCCTTCAATAGAGGAAACTCAAACGTCGGTAACGCGGAAGGAGCAAGGCGCATGGGATGTCGCAACAATCGAAAACCTAGACGCGAGAAGGTCACTTAGAGCATTCTGAGTTGCAAACAAAATACGTCAAACAAAATCTGAACACTTAACACATAAAGGGAACAAGAGGTGTTCAAAGCAAGAGGAAGAATTTAAATTACATCACAAGAAATTGAATACTTAAAAATAATTGAGACCAGAATCTCATGCATATAGATAAAGCTGGTTTTCAGATAGTATTGATGAGCCCTTGAAAGAGTTCAGAGTATGCCACATGAAGACAAACATAATTACTTTATACAGTTCTAGAAAGAAACCGAAAATCGAATGAAAGGAATGAGATTCGACTAGAAAGACCCGAAATCACAAAGAGAAAGTCACGTAATTTAGTCAAGAGATTTTATACTTCTCAATGTCCTCAAATATCCAGCTCTCAGGAAACTCTCTACGTATGTGAATACTCTGTTCTGAAAAGACAACATTTGGAAGTCCAGCGCTATCTAGCTCAAGTGCCACAATGTTATCTGTATTTGCATGAAAAACACAATTATTAATAAAACAAATATGAATGCCATTATATCGGTCGGCCACAAGCTCTCGCACACAATATTATCTAGGACCCATTGATTAGAGTTAGTTGTAAGCTTATTCCATACTACATTTAGTTTCTGTAGTATGTAGTTAGTTGTTCACCCAAAGCAGTAAATTTCAGAAAGTATATAATCCGGTTTCACAATTACGTTGTATAGTTAGCAAACATCCAGGTTTCTGGAAATTCTTTGCGAACTTTGGGGACAACTGAGGGAGCCCCATAGAGACGGTTTCCCACTAGCAGTTCCGATCCCCGCATTCCAATGTCAGCTGACACGGAATACAGGACAATGGAGGGGCTATAGAAAGGCAGGGCCAAGCCATAATGTCTAAAATCTAAAGACAAATTGGTTTAATTAGTGCAAACTGAAGTAGAAAATGAATAGCTTGAGCTGCCGGAAGGATGATTGAACTTAATTAGTTAGATTGGCAATAGCATAAAAGAACTTTTACATCTCCTCGAATAGCCATCTTTCTGGAAAGTCTTCTCGAATTTGTATTTCTCCTTCTTCGAAAGCGTTAACTGATTCTGTGCTGTATTCTCCTTCTTCTTCGACAGTGGCAAATGTGTCAATTACATCAAATGGCACATCTTCGAGATACTCTTCTAAAAATACACAGCCAAAGTAAGGAAGTAGATTGAGTGGAATTAAAGTACCTGAACCTTAGTTGACCATATCTGAACAATTATAATAAGTGCAATTGTAAGTAAGTTCTCAAAACTATTGTGTTACTTTGTTTAATACAGGGTTGAAGCGTGATCTTCATGCGTTATGCTTTAAGGCGAAAACCCACCTCATGTTGGTGGATTGCCAAATCCAAACCTCTGCGAAATTCTTTCGTATCAATTGAGTTCGATCCTCTGTTTCAGAGACTACATCGTCTTTGGCAACAAAATCATTGATTGCTTCTTCTGCTTCCTCAGTTTCAAGGTATACTCGATAGTCGAGATCGCCATCGACCGCATCAAATGATCGTGTTGCTAAAATTTGTACAGCAACAAATAATTTCATTCATGGTCCTAGTTGTATCCCTAACCCGTTTAAAACTCTGTATAGCCGTTGCCAAACTCTTGTCTTAGTCTATAACATTCCTTGTGCAGACTACGTCTCCCTTAGCTTACCAAAGTTGTACGGATAGTTGGCATTTGTGAGTGTGACCAAGCCGGACGCCTGTCCTGGGTAGCGGCCATATCCCATTTGCCAGGGTGTAGAGGTCTTGTACTTATTCAGGCTATCGAAAACTGCATCACGAGCCAAATCGTTTCCCGACTTCAACAGCAGCACACTCTGATCGACGCCCAGCAGACCCACATAGGAGTCAGCGTCTGTTTTAACTTTCAACTTGACGTCGTCACTGGGTTTGGCCTCCAATGGAGCGGAGATCTCGATCTGTGAAAAAATCACAATTATTGATACGACAGTAAATGTTAAAGCTGATGTTGCCTACCGAGTTATCGAATTCCTTCTCGAAGTCAACTGTTCGCTCCTCGAAGCGCAGCTCGTTGTCGAAAATGAAATACACGTAGATCGAGGCCTGAGGCACCATCGCGAATGTGGGTGTGAACTTAATGGTGTGGGTCTTGCGTCCTTCCGGGACATCGACATGTTCGGATTTGACGATGTTTCCACGAGCGATGATCGCGTAGACGAAGTATGGAATATGCTCGTTTGACTTCACATCGAAGGACACATCCTTGCCCAATTTGGGACTAAGAAGCCAAATGTTATTATTTGCGATAAGGACTAATACTAATTGGGGGCACCTACGTTTTAGTGTTTACACTTATCTGGAGTGGCTCAGAACTTTGAACAGTCGGCTGAAATCTCTGTATGGAGCCCAAGTAAGAGTTCGAATCTTCGTATAGCCCCTTGACATTATAGAAACGAGAGTCGTTAGCGGAAATCACTGCGTCGAAGGTGGCAATGCCGTTCTCGTTCAAAGGAGCCTCAAACTCGACGCTTTTCGAATCGGGTCCGTCGTGGTATGCGTCAATGTGGAAATATCTATGGGGCGCCTCGAATACAAGCTTGGCCTTCTTCGAGCCACCCTGAACAGGGGAGCCATCCAGGTTCTTGACTGCAAACTGATAGACAAACGACTTGCCTGGATGATAGCTAGACACAGCGTCGACTGCCTCGATTTTGTAGTGCTGAGAATGCAGAGTGACAACTGTTGAGGCATTCAGCTTGTTGCCCGTCAAATCTTCCGTAACTTCCGCAAAAATTTTCAGCGGCGGCGTGTAGCCGGAGCCATAGGTTGAGCTTTCAATTGGGAACTCCACGTGAGCCTTGCCATCGATGTCGACCGTTTTCATCCGTTTCGATTCAGCATCGAACGGTCTGTAGTAGTTATAGTCCGCTTCGAGGGAGACGGTCGCCTTGCCCTTCACCGGCTTGCCGTACGTGTATTTGGCACGAATTGTGGCCTTAATTACTCCATCCTGGATGGCGACATCCTTGGCTGATTCGACAACCACCTCAAACTTGGGCAGCACATACTTGGCCACCTCAAAGGACTTGCTCTCTGCACTGTCGTCGCCGACACTAACGGCGATGTTCCAGCTGCCCAGCACAGGCTGCTCCGACAGCTGAAGCTCCCCCGAGTAGACGCCCTTGGTCAGTTGGACATCGGTCAGCTGCTTGATGCGGTTTTGTTCTCCATCACTGATGGCAATGGTGATAGGCTTATCGACTGCCGCGGGTCGCGTGTTCTCATCCAGAAACAGCACTCGGAACTGCACCAAATCCGACGGCTTGTACGTGGCCTTATCGGTTTGAATAAACACTGATGGCTTGTTATCGGCGTAGTTCAGTTTGGTTGAGTTTTTGAAGATGACGCCCTCGGTGCCGTCGGCTGTCAAGTTGTAGTCCCCGCTCGACAGCTTCGGCACATCGAACTCGACGTTCGCAGTGGACATGGGCTGCAGCTCCACCTGCTTCGTCTCATTGTAAGACGGCCCCGTGATGCCCACCTTAATGGTGCTCTTGCCCTCAGCTTTGTGTACGGACACAGCCACATTGTATTTGAAGTTCGATCGAATCGTCCCAGGCGCGATTATCGTGTACAGACTGTGCAAATCCAAAAGGTATTCATTAGGTCTACAAGTGTGTACACGGCTAGATGCTAATTATCTTCTTGACTTCTTTCCCCCCACACATAACCGGACTCTGCTTAATACTTTCTTAATTATTTATAGAGAGTGTGTTGGTCTGATAAGTACTTATGAGCTTTACTGATCGCCCATCCATCATTATTCCTACGACTGTTAGATCATTTACGACCCCACAAATGCTCGTTAGATAACGAGCCGCATACATTAAGAGGATCTTACCCCGCCCGCTTTCAATCAAGCATATTGAAGACATTTTTTTGGTTTTGTGTTTTTATGAGTCTTTTCGTGTTTGTTTTTGTTGTTGTTCTTCCCACATGCTGGGAGATAACGTAACATGAAAGGTGTTGCTTCGGAGTGAAAAAGTATGCACAAACTCAACATTTTACGACTATGCAACCGGTTTGGAATTCACAATCAAAAAACGTTTTCTATATTTCTCTCCCACTCCCTCTCTCTCTCTGTTCAGAGATTTCCGCAGCAGAAAGAAAGTAGCAAGCATTCAAATCAAATTCCTAGAACCTCTGATAACCTTAGGGGATTGCAAATAGGTAGGTGCACAGATAGACTAGGATTTTATATTATATACTCACCCAGTGGCATTGATGAGCAGCGCCAATTGAAATGCACAGAAACAGAAAACTAACAACCGCGACATGTTCGCGGCTCTTGATGTTTTCACAAATTAAATAAAATGCAAATTGTTTATTGTTTCTGGGAAGAGCTGAAATGGAAATTCACGAAAAAAAAGGTCAGAGAATCGCTGGGGCTGCGCAAACAATTATAATTTAACGATGTACCAGATACTATATACATATAATAAATAGTGTTGTTCTACATGATTCATAGCAAGTATTGTTTCACTAGAGTTTATTGTTTACTGTTCACTATCAGCAGACACACGTATATATTGACACACTGTAAACCATTTTGAACACAGAACACAGAACACAAAGCTCAGCTTCAGTTTGTTTGGGCGATCGCCGCAGATGCTCCGATGATACGAACCGTCAGACGTTTGGATCCACAATGAGCTCGCTCTCATGCGCAGCTGGACTTATGTATGATTTTTGAGTGTGACACGAGCGGCGATCGGGCTACTGTTGTCTACTATATGCCATACACACGCACACACACAAAGTTACAGTGGCTGCTGAGAAAATCCCCGCTGTTACTTGTTTCGCTTTGATAGATCGGTTCATGTTGACCGATCTTCGGCAAACGTCACTGATGATACAGCCAAACTATATTCTCTGAATTGAAGCGTCCATTTGTTTGTTTATTTAATCAGCGAGACGACGACACGAGCACAAGCCTCGGAGCCACACGTTTTCAGCGTACGAAAACAATTCTCGACATAAACCGAATTTATTTATTTTGGTTTAACCCGCAATGAGTTTGTCTGTAGACATCGATAATAATAAATATATTTATAATACTGAAATTTGAGATTCATTATTTTTATTTAAATTAATCTTTCGAGTTCAAAACGTCGAATCAGAGACATTTAGCGGAGACACTCACCTTATTCTAAAACAGCAGAGGCAGCCACCAGTTGTTGAAAGCTGTTCCCGCTTGAACGTATACACTCTCCGAGAACAGTTTCAGAGCTTTTGCATTCTGTCTATTTTTAAAAGTTATAAAACAAGGCGGATAGTTACTATGTACAACTTCTATTGGGAATTCAAAATGTGAAGTCAACAAAGTCTGTTGGCTTATTATATTTAATGATAATATCTGTTTCTTTATTAAAAATATTCTACTGGGTTGTGTGTGTTTTGTATATGTGTATGTGTATGTGTATGTGTTTGTGTATGGTGTAGCTGCATCACACAGTAAAACAATTAAGAATATGCATACATACATTTTTACATAATTGTTGAGTGCCCAAGAGGCAATTACAATATTACTTATAAGTTTTTCTCCTCTGAGGATGCTTAATATGTGGCCACACAGCTTGCTGTTTTATACAAATCAAATATATGTTTTTCGTTAAATATTTCTAAATGTATCACAAATTATGTATAACTTATAGGGCAAACGTAATCGAAGAACCCAACTTAATTACCGGAATTTATTTCTTTGGCTTTCCATTGCGCTGGGCTTGAAAGTCAAGTGAAAATGCTTTAGCTAACATTACATTTGACTTCGGCCTCACTTAAGTGGACAAATAAAACGTTTACTTAACTTCAAGGATGCAATGCACCCACACCTACATGCACATGTGGATGCATACACCATGAATTACAATGATTTATTGAAGATTAATCGTAAAAATAGTGATAATAATAATAATTGCTTCATATCACCAGTTTGCCTGGACACACTCGAATTCTGTTTCCGTTTCCGTTTCCTGTTCCGTTATCCGTTTCGTTTAGACAAATTTGTATATTTTAAGTTGTTTAATTTCAGTGTATTCTGTATCACAAGGTTCATATATTTTATTTCAGTTGGATTCTAAGCACGTTCCACTTCACCGACTTGATAAAGTCAAACTAATTCGAACTACACGAATTCAAAGTCAAATGCTAAACATCGTTGACAAAAGGTGGATTTCATTTACGTTAACGTTTGCTCACCCTGCCCACAGTTAGAGATTTAGAGAGAGAGAGACGAAATAGAGAGAGCCTTCAACACAGGGACGGAACGATCAATAAAACGTTGGGATCTTCTATTGAGTCTGGAAACTTTGAAAGGTGGCGGAAAATGCACAGGAAATATATCTATGTTTATGTTTATGTATATGTATGTTATGTTATGTTATGTTAGCTAGTTCACAACTTGTCTAAAAATTTGTTATAATTTTCAACCTATTTAAGTTTCAGACTCTTATGCTTGGTCACAAGATTTTTACTATAATGGGCTGCATCGTGTGTCGTGTAGCTTAGAACGTGCCTTTGGTACGCTAATAAACCATCCATGTCTATTTATAAATGTACAACTTTAGGTCTATATATGCAAATCTCAAATTGTGTGCTCAAAATTCCGGATCGAATATTCCGCTACATACTTCGTACAAAGAACGGCTACAATGGAAATACAATGAGTGAAAGATCCGCGTACGACAATATATACTCGTGTTGTATGGTATTAGTTTCTACAGCAAAATAAACGTGAAACAAAAATTCGAAGCACCATTAAGCTACGCCTATCTACAGTACTCGAACATTAATTCCAATTGCGCGTCTTCCATTTACTATTTACAACGGTTTGATGCGATCACTCGACGGCACCTTAGCGTATCATGTGCAGCTTCCAGCGGAGCACAAAGTATGCGATTATGCGCAGAGCGAAGAAGATGCCTATCAGAGCCACTGCATCGACCCAGAAATGGGCGTCCTCCATGGACATCCATTCGAGGAACTTCTTGGGCACGCGATGGTGACAATAGATTTCATTACAATGCAATTTCGCGCGGTCCATCCCGTATATCGAAACCATAGCTCCTGCAACAATCGCAATTAGTTATCGTCTCGGAGAGTGTGAGTATTCGCACTTACCCTCAAAGCCATAGCGCACGTAACTTACGTATGTGAGCCACTGCAAGTAGGGCGGTATAGTGTCAAAGTTGACGAAGAATCCTGAGAACAGAATAGTTGGAATCGTCGACACGGGTCCCAGAAAGACCCCCGTCTCGACATTCATTCCAGCACCGATAAGTAATCCCAGGGATTGAGCCACCAACGAGTTGAGCACGCAGATGAACACAAACATTGAGATGCGCTCTATTTCCATGGGCTGGGAGGTCAAATAGTAGACTACAAGCACAAACACACTGGAGAAGACAATCTGTAAGCGAATGCATAAGTTAATGAACTGATATGCTCATATGAGTATAGTGTACTGACTGACCTGAAAGGGAATGTCAGCGAGGGTCTTAGCAAAGTAGAACGACTTCAGGGAGTACCAATAGTTCAGATGCTCTCGCTCAAACACCGACATCTCTGTGGGAACTGTTGGAGATTGGAGCCTTGTTAAGAATATACGAAACGATTTACTGCTGTTTTTACTTACATGTCAGAATGGTGGGCATCATGGCCGTGAACGTCGTGAACAGAGCGACAAAGAAGATGCAGCCAGCATTACTCATGATCTTGCTAGCCTCGTTGCCGACATCGTAGTAGATCATCCCGATGATAGCTCCCACAATGACGTGCGACGCTAGCCGCATGTGGGTCAGCATGCGATCCCTCATGATTGTGCGGAACGAGCGTTTCAAGAGTATCCAAAACTGCGTCCAGCCGCTGGTCGGGAAGGTCGTCTTGCTGGGCAGCGTAACGACACTCTCGTGCGAGTCGAGCAGCGACGTCATGCAGCCGACAACGGTATTTGTGCCACCGGACACGGCGTTCTGGCTTTGACCACCTTTGGAGGAACCAAAGCTTCCGCTGTCATCATTGGTGATTTGGATATTGGCGCCGCTGCAGTCGGAGGTCTGGGATTGCTGGGCCTTCAGCTTCGGTGGTTTCAGTTCAGTTAGCTCGTCCGATTCAAAAGCATTGGCAAGTTTTTCATCCTCCAAGGTGATCGACGCAACGGCCTTCGCCGAGGCTGCGCCGCTGCCATTCCCCTTGATAATGTCATTGTTGATGGTCTTTGCCTTAGATAAATTGACTCCGTAGTCCTTGTGCATATACTTCTTGCAAATGCCGCCCTTGACAGCCTCGACCAACTTGGGCACTGCCTCGCCGTACTCGCCCGACGCCACCTCCAGGACATAGTCAGCTGGATTGTGGTACGACGGGCATTCGTATCCCAGGGACGAGAGATACGGCACCAACCCGTGCACGCGACCCTCGTACACGCACTGTCCGTGGGCCAGCAGATAGAGATGATCAAACTTCTCGAAGAGACGCGCCGACGGCTGGTGAATTGTGCATACGATGGTCCGACCTCCACGCGCCAACGACTTAAGCAGTGATATCAGCTGGAAGCATGTGGAGCTGTCCAGGCCGGAGGTTGGCTCGTCGAAGAACATTACTGGCGGATTGTTAACCAATTCCAGGGCGATGGACAGCCGCTTGCGCTGGCCCCCCGAAAGATTGCACGTTAAGGTGTTAGTCGACTCCTTGAGGCCAATGGTCTCCAATATCTCTTCGACGACGACACACTTAGCGTAGTGGATCATGTTCTTGCCGAGCTTCAGATTGGCAGCCACCATCATGGCCTCGCGCACTGTCAGGTTGGCGATCAGCACATCATCCTGCATGATATAACAGGAGAGCTTACGGAAACGCCGCAGATTTCGTTCCTTGCTGTTGATTAGCACCGACCCGCTCAGCTGGGAGGTTCTACAACGCAACAGAAACATATGATTAGCCAGCCGGTTGGAGAATTAAATCATCAAGACTTACTTGTAGCCAGCGAGGATGTTCATCAGTGTGCTCTTGCCCGCTCCGGAGGGGCCCATTATAGCCGTAATCTCTCCATTGCGGAACTTGCCAGAGACGCTCTTCAGGATGGTCTTGAAGCCACGTATGTGGCCATCCGGCACTGAGTAGGAGATATCACAGAACTCAATGTCCACCGGCGGTCGCTGGGGCAGGTGTGACAGCGAAATGGTGCCCTTCTTCTGTCCATTCGGGCTCGTGCTGGTGTTGTTCTGCACCTTGGGCGCCAGGCCGTGGTTGCTGGGCCGGCCGTTGCACAGGTTGTTCTGGGAGCTGCAAGAGAGAGCGAATATTCCGTCAGGTAATGAGGAATTCTCGGGCAATCGACAGACTAAAGGTAGCCTACTTGACTACAACTGGATTCTGCCAGCATGGAGCCCCGTCCTCCACGCGCTGCAGCGCGCTCACACAGCCATTCTTGGTCAACTTCGTCTGGACGAAGGACAGCGAGCGCTGCGTGCGCGCTAGATTACTCTTGCCGTGCACGTCCGCGTAGCTCTCCACGTACGCGGATCGCCGGAACTGCGCACTCTGTGTCGCCACCTCGAAGCTGGTGTTCTGAATGCCATCCCCTTCGCTCGCTGCCTGTGGCGAGCTGAGGTCGACGATGTTGCTGCTGCTGCTGATTAGTGTCAGCTCCAGGCCGTTCGGCATGTTTCCGTAATTTATTTTACGCTTTCATAGACACATTTTCGATTTTACTACACACTATTCAGGCAGCTTCTGTATGTGATTTCTGATTCGATATTCAATGGCCATTCAGCACGCCCCATCGGCAACAGTCAATAGCCAGTCCGCAGCCGTAATCAGTTGTGTGTGTGTGTGTGTGTGCCTGCACTCGTCCGACCCTCCGCCTCCACAGCTCGACTATCAATCGGAATGCTTGCAAAGAGCAAAGTTCGATTTGCCTTCCATTCATAAAATGCCGTGCGATACCTCGACTGGCCTGCTATTGATAAAGTATGCCGACTGCATGGGCATCCCACTACTAAGGCGCCCAGTGTCAATTGAGAAGTCAGTTTTCGGTGCAAACTACTTGCTTTAACAGCGCCTAATTGATGATGGATGGATTGACGTTTAATTGTCCTAGAATATGCGTCTGAAGCTGCTCAGCCACCTCTGCGTGCATGTGTATATGCTCAGTGTCGGCACAAATAAACACTTTACATTGTGGACTGCAGACACCTAAATATAGTCGTGGGCGCAGTTCAAAGTTCAGTTCAGTTAGCAGTTGTTCCGCCCGTTGTTTACAATGGCCGACTCACGCTGTGCCCAGAACACGTACATTAACTCAGAGCACGTTGTTATCTGTATACTGTATAGAGGCAAGGAACACATTGCGAGAGCTGCCAAACGTCAGTTTCCTTCCAGCGAAACCTAACACTCACAGAAATCAGGAATTCATTTCGGTTCAGAGCGAAAAGAATCACATTTAAATTCCATTCACTGCTTCAGAGCCATATTTGGGCCCAGTCAATTGCACGGCCAAGTCAATTTAGCGGGAATAATTGTTGCGGCCGGGACTACGGTTTTGGCTAAGCAAATTACAGCCATGCGCCATTAGGCAGCAGTTGAATAAACAACAGATCCGAGCCGACTGCCGCAAGTCAGCTGTTGGCTATCGCCGCTCGCTCGGCTGTTACCAATACTCAATAGCGAAATAGCCAAGCACATGCATGTCTGTTAACCAAGGCAACAACGTCACCGACACAGTTGATGTGTTGTTGTCGCTGGCATTCAGTTTGTATACAGAAACGATAAATACAAGTCTCTCTCTCTCTCTCCCTCTCTCTCTCTCTCTCTCTCTCTCTCTCTCTGTTGGCCGCTGCCCCACATCCGTCCCACAATGCCATCTGCTGCTGCTGCTGCTGCTGCTGCGGCTCGCACTGTGGGACAGTTGCGAATTGCTCGATTCGTTTCCCGCGAATTTCTCGGTGCGCGTGCACCCAGCCACTGGCCTGGCCGACTGGCTGGGTACATTTTAAGTGCACATGCACTCGATTGCACTCTGCAGCGAACGTCGATGTAAACGAACTCAAGCAACATCAGAAGCAACAACACCGACAACACTGTGCTTGACAGCGTTGCGAATCGAAGACCCGAAGACCACAAAGAGGCCCACGAATTAGGAATTCATTCTTTGTCTCAATTCCCGCTCACAAAGTGAAGGGAGTATATTGGTTGATTGATTTCGAAATGTTTCACTCGACTTGATAATTTGAATATACTATATATAGAATATATACTATATACTCTTGCATTCCCTAGTCTGATGATATGTGGATACTCCCACTGGGGGCGTGGCAAGATATCAATTACTTTATTTTTCGCGACGCAATTACTTTACGACTCCATTAAAGCCCGAGAACTAAATATAACCTTCCATATATAGTATGCCCCCACTAGATAAAAGAGTTAAGATTGTTGGACTTTGCTCCCTTGGCGCTTCAGTGGGTTCAGTGTTGATCCCGTTAACAGATTCAGCTTTCTTTGTATCACGAAGTCGAAATGTTTATAGGCCCTTATGACGGTAATTGGTTATCAATTTCCACGTCTTGTAATTGGCAACAATTTGTAGAGCCATTATATTGATTGATTAACATTAGGGTATAAAGCAGCTGCTTCCGTTCCCCACGGCAGCTAACAGCTCTATATAGAACAATGGAAACTGAGCTTTGACCAGCCTATCTAATAGCACTTGGACAAACAAATACTTGTTACACTGTTGCTTTACACTATTTACAGTTGAGCGGAAATATCAGATGGCGCAAAGTATTAGATCATCCCGGTTTTGTCACAATTAGGCATTCTACAGCAGCCTGGACTGGGTAACTGTGTAACTGGGTAACTGTGCCTATGCAGCCGGTGCCTAATCTAAATTCATTGTTCCCAATACCCTGTACCCATTGCAAATGTGCAGAAAGGGTATATCTGTGAGTGGACTTATCAGTCTGTTATCTATTGATAAAAGACAGAGATCTGAAGTAGCATTTGTGCTGATACGCCATAGGCACAACTTCTCTAGTCGGCTGAGGGAGGAGAGTGTTGGGTGTGTGAGGGATATTGCTAGTCGACTCGAATACTCTGGCATGTCGATTACAGGCAGCTGCATATGTGGAAGCATAACTAGGGGTTCAGTTGCTCGTTCTTAATTCCTTTCGAACTTGGGCAACGAATTCAAATGTGGAAAGCCTCACAATCAATAAAGAGTGCGGGTATAACCGATAGCAAACGGACCGGGTTCAGCGAATGATAACGGTCTATGCGTAAGCCTGCGAAACACCGGCAGTTATCAGTTAAGTCGTTAGGCGTTGCTATGCCTAATGTCGTTGTAAGTAATTACTACTGCAGGCGAATCTCGATTCATTTATAAACCTATAGCCATCCAGCTGGCAGGCGAATATCCTTCGGAGGAATAATAAATAAATTGAGAGAATAACTAATGCTAGCGGTGTTGGCATAGCGTGTGGGTGGCTCAGATACTTCGTTATTCGCGCTGACCTCGATGTGTGAGAAAGGTCAATATGTCTGTAGAGACTTTTCGAGCGCCTTGAGGCTGGCAAAGAAACACTTCGGAGGGTTTACGGGCAGACGACTGCGGAGCCCAGCTGTCTGTCAGTTAGTCAATGTATTTTTTATTGCTTAGGGCCAATTGAATTGCATAATCGCTGTACGCCGTACGTTTTACGCCATATGCCGCACGCCGTACGTCGCTCGATTTTCACCTCCGGTTCTAGAGCCGAATAGCCACGACCGCGAGTTTAAACATCGTCTTGCTGGCGCTTTTCATTTTCTAATATGCACATATAAATAGTTAAGGGCCACTTGCAGCTGGCTAAACTGAGCACTAAAATAAATAAGTTAATGTCCGTAAGGCGACCTCCGGGACCGGCACCAAACTAAACCAAACTAAAACTCAACTCAAACTCAACTCTCCGTTGCCGTTGCCGTTGAACAGAACCGACTACAACGGCAAAGTTTGGACAGCTTGGCGGCTTGTTCGATTTTTCCAAGCACGCGTCACCGACGTTGCTGAGAGTTCGTTGGCAACAGTATCGAAGTCGAGTACCCTTTCTTTTTCCCCAAAGGGAGTATTGCAGTTGACCAACTGTGAATCACCCAAACTTTAACAACAATGCAATTCCGGTACGTGAATGGAAGGCATACCGATCTAGTCAAGCATAATTTCACCAGCTGATTTGGTAAGGAATCAGAATAGAGTACTGCTTAGTCAGTGCTGGCAACGGTTAATGGGGTTTCTTTTCCGCTTCGTTTCACTATTGTTTCTAACAATAGTCAGCCCTCCTGGCGATTGGCGGGCTTTCATTCCCAGCCACATACTATACGTACGTTTGAATTTCGCCCGAGGCACTCTCATAGTTGCTCATACGACTAGTTGGCTCTGAGTGAGCCAGTGTGCGTTACAGCCATAGAGCAAAAAGGATGTGTCAAGCATTTTAAACGCTTTTTATGACTTTTCAAAGTTTTCTCTGCCAAGCGCGCTCTCCCACTCTCCGCTCTCCCGCTCTCCCTCAAGCCTCGAGCTGCTTGAATAGAGAACGAAATACTATGTGCAGCTTATGCAGAGTTGCGCTAGCACCTGCCAGGATGTCCTCTTTTAATTACATATCGCACATTGTGGGTGTCAACGCTGGACAGCATTGAATTGGAATTGCACGTGGGCGCCAGAATATTCTATTAAATCCTCTATTTGCATTTTAATTACAAGCTCTGGGTTGCCGTCGCCCGCTGTCGCCTGTTCAAGGGCAAGTGAATGTTCTCTGAGCAACGGTAAGGATTTTCTCGTCTCTAATACCTCTTGCTGTTGCCTACTGACAAGTCATTGAAGCTATTGACACATCATTTAAGTCCGATAAGGACGCATTTGCATGCATGGGGTGTGAAAATAGCAAAAGGTCCTTGATCACTTACTGATAGAAACTATTGAAGTATGGTATTCCCTCCTAGAGTTTTCAACTTATTATTAGACCTCTTATAAATATTGAAGAGACTTACAAGATGTGGCAAAGGCCTTTTCTAGCTGTGTATAATAAGGACTCGTATGTAAAATTTCTTCCCTCTACCACTTATAGCCTTCGAGTTGTGCTTAAAATTCCTCGACTACTATATCCTTCTCTCGACTTATACGATTAGTTGGAGTAATTAATCTGGACGCATATGAAATATATCAGAATAATAATCAAAATTTGACTGTCTTGACAATCCTTTCTTTATATATTCGACATAATGAACTTTTCCCAGCATTTAAGTAATATTATTTAAATTGAACCTTAAACAGGCTGCCAGAAGGGGAGTCCTGAGCATATTTGGGCTTCTCACGCGATTTGTGCGCTGCTCCTTCGAAATAAGCTCGAGTCAAGGAAGCTTTAAGACCGTTAACACGTATTGTGCTCCACTATATATGCATTTGTACAGTACGAGTTTATATTTCCTATTGATTTTTCGCAGCTGCTCGCAAGTCGCCTGGAAGGTGCGCACCGAGTCGAGCTACAGATATCTCGACGGCTAAACAAAGCATATCAATTCCGCAGACAGGTCTAAATTTAGTGACTCGGGCAGCATGACTAAGTCAACAAGCACGCCAGTCTCTTGATTTATGGACCTGGGGCTGAAGTGTCCTGAACTGATTTCGCTGAGTGGAAAGCCTCCACGTCTATGACTTAATGAGCGCCCGCTCCCACGCGCTTCTCTGACTTTCGACACGCCCTAATTATGACAGCCTATCTAGGTCATTCGAATTGAAGCTCGCACCTCCGCCACCAGGTATCCCATTCTCAGCACAACATAATCCGTGCTAATCCCATTAGTGATGAAATCGAGGCCCCCGCTGTACTCACCCATAGAGCGCATTGCACTGCTTTAAGTCGTTCGGCTTTTGCAGAGGCAGCGCCTGAAGCTGATTCAGCAGGGGAACTGGCTCCGCGCTCGCTGTGCCAGTGACTGGGCCTGTGCCTGTGCCTGATCCTTGCTGGCTGCCTGGGACCCCAGTCGAGGCAGTAATTGTTGTTGTTGTCATTGATGTTGCCTCTGTTGTAGTTGCTGCTGCAGTTGGGCTAATGTTGCTGCTTTTATAGAGAACAGCGGATGCTGCAATAGGCGCCGATGCTGCTGTTGCTGCTGATGATGACGATGATGTTGTTGCCTTGGAGGCAGGCAGTATGACGGCGCTGCAGCCGCTATCCTTGTCCACAAGTGGCGCATTCGAGGTGAGCAACTCGTCCATTGTTTTTAATTGAATGAGTATCCGATCAAGTGTGAGTTTTAGCCAATTCGAATTGGCATCAGCTTCGATTTGATTCAAATATATACTATATTTATATAGATAGATATATGTATATTTGATAGTGGTTTGGGCTTCCTCTTACAGTGTATCTCAGATGCTTGCTACTTCCCGAATTAACGTAGAATTATTCATTGCTTATGTTTCACAATTTATTTGATTTGGCATTTGGGTTTGTCACGTCGTTGGAGGTAATGAATAATTCAGATTCTTTGTTTCCCTCTCCTCACAAGCAGCTGGAAAAGAGAAAGTAAGAAAAATTAAATTTGTGGAGATAGGATCAGCTATCTATATACACATATATATATTGAGGACTCTCAAGGTAGGCTTCTAGGTTCTGGGTTTGGCTGCACCCGTCGGATGCTCCAGCAGGTGGCTGATGCGATAAGATTGCAGTTGCGCGGAACCGTTTCGCTATTTACTCGGAGCATTTATACATACATATATGTAGAGATTATAGAGCATTTATATAGAGTGCCTGCCTATACATACGAATTTATTACAGATTCGCTTGCCTGCGCGATTAGGGATGAGTGCGATAAGCACGTCGAGCTACAGCTAGGCGACTGCCTTCTTTTCTTGCTAATCGCAGATATGCAGTAATTGACTTTAAACTGTTAAGACTGCACAGGTGTTTTATGTTTCGTGGGCTATCGTCTGGCCTGTCGCCTGATTAACAGGCCAATGGCAACAGATATGGAGCACAGTCTTCAGCTGTTCTTCAGCACCAAATCCGCCACTCATCGCATGCTCAGCAATAGTTGGTGGAAGCCTTTCACAGACCTCGAATCTGTGGAACTTTCCGAGCGTGGGCGACCTACCTTAGCCCTCCGCCCTCAGCTCTTGGGCCCCCTTAAGTGGGTTAGTGGCACGAGCAAAGGGTGCGCTATCATCTGTCACCTCTGCCACTTTCCCGACCCTCACATAGAGACAGCCAGAGCCAGACAAAGTCCCGAATGTGGCGTGGCGCGAGGCTTTAATCACATATTTATAAATGGCAAAATATTCATAAACAAATTGCGACCGTAAACAATTAAATAAAATATTCTGCCAAATTCCTCTCGCCAGCAGACGCAGATAGACAGAGAGAGAGAGAGAGAGAGAGAGAGAGAGTGAGCGTGAGCATGAGAGAGTGAGAGAGAGAGAGAGAGGGAATCAAACAGAGAACGCACGCGCGCTCAATAGATACAGAAGCAAGAAAGATACATATACACTTAAAGATACATTTGCTGTTTTTTTATATTTAAAGCAACTATGCTGTTTCTATGGCAGCGCTCTGAATATGTACTATATGCTACTATATATACATATATGTACGCGATTATGTGTGGATGGCACTGGCAGAATTGTTTATCTCTGCAGCTCAAGTTGAGGGCGAAGTTTAAAGAAAGTAGTCCATTAGTTGGTGGTGGCACACGGCACTAGGCACTGAGCCTTAGGCACTGTATGCTCGGTCCATGGGCGGACTGCATTTTGTTTACCCGCGGAGGGGGTTGCAACTCGACGGGCAGCAACCACCGCTTGCAGCGTAATAGCATATAATAACCGTAACTGAGCTGGAGCTGCTCGCAACGCAATTGAGATTTTCTTAGTTCACGAAAATTTTAGTTTCCAGCCATAGCTCACCTTAATCACAATACACGAGTTCCAAGAATTGCTGGCACATAAAACTTGTTTTTCTCTGATTCTGATTTTGTTTTTTTTTTTTAGTTTTTTTGTTTTTTATTTTCGCCACACTCACAACAGATACGTTCCCTGTCGGCTGTTGGCTGCTGGCTTTTGGCTGTTTGCTAGAGATGCTCACTGCTTTATTTTAGGCTCATTTTATTGTCAAATATTTCATATAAATTCGACTGTGGCTGTGGCTGTTGCTGCTGAAGCACTCGCACACAAAGAGCTTTTGTTGCTATTTCTATCGCGGCCTCGCTCGCACTTTGAATACGTAATTGTTTTTGTGTTAACTGCGCTGCGAACAACGGACTCCGCACTGTGGAGGGAGAAAGAGCAGTCGAGCATATCAGACGGGCAGCAGCTCCTCCAGAGGAATCACAACTGTTTGGTTCCTGGTCTAATTTTGGAGACAGCGCAGCGCAGCACAGCTCGGCACGGCACAGCTGGCTGAACAAGATACGAAACGTGTTTCCTTTGGCAGATCACGCGACGAGTTTGTCCAACGACGCTCGAGACAAACAACTTGAGCGCACCGCGAACGAAAAAGAACTGAAACTGTGAGCGCAGCCAATGCTGCTGCTAAGCTACCGAACGACGCTCTTTGTCTATCTTTTGCTGCCTTCTCTCCCATCCTCTCTCCTTCAGATAGTTGTTTCTCTGTGTTTGTGTGTGTGTGCATCGAGTATGTGGGGGAGCAGCTAGTACGTTGAAAAGACGACACGTATGTTTCGTCAATGGCAGGAGAGAATAAATAAGAGAGAGAGAGAGAGAGAGAGCGAGAGCGCGTGGTCCCAGCTCTTGCTCCATAGTTGTTCAGCCTCTGCTGCTACTGCTGCTTCTGCTGCTGCTGCGTCGTCATAAATGTTTGCTACGCTGTAACGGCCTCTGCCCCCGTGTGTGTGCGTGCCAATATGGTTTGCTGCAGTCTGCGCATGTCTCATTGCTCTCAATGTGTGTGTGTGTGCGTGCGTGTGTGTGTAGTCTGCTCTGAGTGTGTGAGTGCGCTTCAGCTGACTGTGAACAGCTGATCATAAACAGAAAACAAATGGCTCCCATGCTGCACTCGCGCTGAGTGCAACTGCACTCAGAACTGGTTTCTCCTTTGTCTGCCTGCACTGATGTTCGCCGTATGCTTCGGCTGTGCGTCAGCCGCGCACTTGCAACTGCTTCAATCGCTGCTAACTCTAAGCGGATGCATACACGCATCATCATGCGATATGTATGCGAGGCCAGTCAGAGAAGTTGTCGACATTAATAGGCGGAGAATTAAATGGGAATATAGCAATTACTGCGCATGTTGGTTGACTACTGCTCAAAACTACATTCGCATGTCGCTAGCACGTTCCCTTAAGCTCTGATATTGCCCCGTCTGACATTTGAGGGCGATCTTTGAACTGCGTAATGCCTGCGCTGGGTTGACAGAAAAACAAAGCACGCCTCGATCGACATGAATAAAAACCAAAACAAAAACAATTCTGATTTGCGGCGGATAATCGCATGAGCAATTCATATGAGAGTGAGTACACTCGCACTCATTTATAACGATCACAGAGCCCCTCACATTTCATTCTGACTCTCAACCCCCCAGTGGCCAAAGTTCGGAATGAGCAGAGCTTTACATATGTACATACATATGTTGCAGCACACTCATACATAAGCAATACGTGTATACGCATGCATACATATATGTAGATACATGAATGTGTCCTTCTATTCACACACAGGAAGAGAGAGAGAGAAAGAGAGAGAGAGAGAGGCGAAGCCCATGCATATGTGTGTGAAATGCTTGTAACATTGAATATATATTTGATTTCTCTGTATGTGTGTGTGAATAGGAATGCTCATAAAATAAATTTAGTGTAAATTAAACGCAGCTCAGCTCGAATTCTTATCAGCAATAATTTGTTCTAATTGTAGCGCGACATTGGCTCCTCCAGAGCAGCCGAAGAGAGCGCCTAATCTATATAATTACCTTCTATGCATATCACAGTATTCCCGACTGATTACGGAAACAAGATGCGTATCGTATTGCAGTCCGTTTGCAGTAAGCAATATCGTGATACACCTTGAACATCGTGATATATTCAATTGGAATTGTTCGATATATTGAAATTGATATGCACATATCGTGTGACATTCCGGACCCTTTGCATATCGTGACACTCGATGCGTGGCGGAGTCGGATTGAGGCGGATAACGGCATCAAAGCATCGCGAGTGCAAAACATTTGGCGGGCTAAACGGGTTAAACAAATTGAACCTTAATAGCCCCGCGATGAAGCCAAACGGCTCCGAGTGCACGGCATTTGGTCGATGCGCCAATAAAGCCCAATTGGCTGCATTGCCACTCGCCGGTGCAACCAGGTGTTTTCCCCCTCCGCGGGGCTAGGGCGCTAGCGGCTAACGGCGATTAAGCAATTAATGCAAAAATGCCCGCTAACTTTTTTTTAACAAGCCCCAATGTACTTGGCATCCGATATCTGGAATTGACTAATTAGCATTTACCTTTTTATTGCCTCCTAAAACCCATTCGTCTCCGAATGAGTGCGCGCAGTCAACCCGATGACTCCCAACTGCCTAAAGGTATTCAGCAGCACCCAATTATGACGAGCTACTGGTACATCAGTATATAAACATATGTATATCTGGAATTGAGAAATTAAGAACTTTAAATTATAGATGGGTCATCTTAGATGAAGTACAGTCAGTTCGACTTTGCTTCATTCCAACTCGGTAGTTAAAAGAAGATTAAGAAAGTTACATTAAAGTGGGCCAGAGATCAACGTGACGATGATAAGTGCTTGAGTCTAAATTTCGTAATACTAACTATATGTGAAGAATACGAAACATTCGCTTAACATGAACTTAAAAGGTTTCGACTATTATATTTAACTGGGGCTCATACATACTCGTACATCACTGCAACGAAAAATACGTTAGCATTTGCATTTAATTTAAACAAGTAAGAAAACTCTAGTCGAGACCGCTCGACTAGGGGTTACCCTGAACCCTGCGAAGAACCGCAATTCCAAGCAATCTCCGTTTCTTTAATATACATAAGAATATACAAATATGTTCATTACAAGCCAAACATACACACACACGCACAGGCGCACGCACACACACACGCCAGTCGGTGCGTCAGCTGTTCTTTGGCTGCTTTGCATGGCAATGCTATGGGAAATTAAATGTTTAATAACTTTTTTTCTAGAGTAACGATTTTGATCAAACTTGTTGGGCGTGATCATGTCATCCATATGTATGTATGTGCCAAAGCACAAGTCTCTAGTATTTGATATACGGGAGTTACAAATTTGAGGCGAAGGGGGCGCGGCACCCAAAATTTAACAAAAACCGAAATTGCGTAAGACCCAAATACCACTAAATGCAAAATTTGAAGACTCTAGCTAGAAAGATGAATTAGATAGAATTTTTTAGCTTAATTTAGATTTTCGTTTTTAATCGATAACAATAAAACGATAACAGTTATCGAATTTCTTAAACAAACTCGATCTTTTCGTGATATACAGGAACCTACATAATAAATTTGAAGTCTCTAGCTCTTGTAGGTTCAGAGAACGACGCGTTCATACATACGGACAGACGGACGGAGAAACGGACAGACGGACGGACGGACAGACGGACATGGCTATATCAACTCGGCTTGTCATCCTGATCAAGAATATATATACTTTATGGGGTCTGCCACGCCTCCTTCTGCCTGTTACATACATACGCCTTACAACAAAAACATTATACCCTGAATTCCCATTTTCAATGGGTTCAGGGTATAATAATCGAAGCTTTTTACTAAAAGCTTTCTGTGTCACGAGCTTTTTCCAGCATATCATGCTATCCCCCTTTATTATTCGCTATACTGTCTTAACAGTGCTCTGCTATCATTGGCACATGTGTAAGCGAGACAACACTATACTGTCCGCCCTGCAAAGTGCTGCCCATAAGGCGGGCAATTCAAATTCAAGTTTCAAATTTCTTCCGAGTTTAATATTTGATGTTTCAAAGTTCATGTTTACATTAAGAAGGAATTAGTAGAGTTTATTTTTACAATTAGAAACTAGAAATAAATTATAAATCAGTATTGCGCAGTACTGAGTAACGATCATCGGCAAAAGTGTTTTTCTAAACTTCATTCTCTTCATCTTCTTCTTTATCCTCATCCTCATTCCCATTCCCATCCTCGTCCTGGCACAAACTTCGCTCTGACCTTCTGCTGGCATGCTCGAAGATCCACGTGATGTGCATCTCTCAGGAGGCCGTGCGTATCTTGCTGCTGTCCCGCTCCTGGTCACTGTCGCAGTCGCCACTCTCGGCCGTGTCCTCGTCGCAGCTGGCTCCCTCGTTGCCGTTGGCCCGGGCGAACAAGTGGAGGAGGCAGCTACGTTTCACGTATAAAAAAGCGCACAGAGCGCAGAGTAGAAAGATGACGCCCACGGAGCTGCCAATGATCAGGGCCCGCACCTTCCGCTGTGAGGGCACCTCGAGTAATAGTTCGGGACTCGCCACTTCCTGGTTCTCGGCGCCCACGGCGAGCACTTGTATCTTGAAGGAGACGTCCTCCTTCAGGTGTCGCAGCTGGTAGAAGTTGTCGAAGGTCTCAGCTGTTCCGATGAGGAAGTGCTCCGGCTCCTTCCACCAGCGCACGGAGTAGTGGCGCAGCGTCTCGAGGCCCACAGTCGGATGCTCCCAGTGGAGCAGCCAGCCCTGGGGAGTGCTGAGCACACTCAGGTTCCAGGGCGCACCCAGTCCGCCAATGGTCGGCGGGCGACTCTGCTGGTGCTTCAGCTGCTGGCCATCGAACTCTGACCCTTGCGGCGAGGCTGCAGCAGAAGAATATTTACTTTTGAAATCTGACGTTTCCATACGTAAGCTCATACGTAACGAGCGCTCTCTATCTCTGTCTCGCTCAGCTGTGTGGGGTGGGGTAGTGTGCGTGGCGTGTGCGAGTGAGACAACACTAATACAGTGCACCGATTGGCAAGTGCTGCCATTCGCCATAAGGCGCGCAATTCAAAGTCAATTTCAAAAGTGTTCTCAATTTCAATTTGACTCTCCTCATTGAGAGCGCAATAAATATTGTTGTAAATCTAAAAAGTAAACTTTACTCACGCTGTGTTTGGAATCGGAACTGCTTGCTGAACATGCCATCGCCGTATTTGTCCTGGCTGAGGACCATGAACTCGTACTCCCGGCCAGGCAGCAGGTGCTGCACGGTGGCCTCCATCTGGGTCTTCTCGAGGACGCGCAGCGTGCGCCACTCCGGCGCCTCGCTAAGTCGGTACCAGACCGTGTACTCAAGGTTGGGTCGCAGATAGCCTGTTGGGCACAATTGTAGGGTATACACGGAGCTAATGCGTTCGCAGCTGTCGGCTCACCTGGCTGCCAGCGTATGGTAATGCAGGTGTCCGTGCTGTTCGCCGTCAGGTTGTAGGGCGGGCGTGGCGCGATGTTCTCAATCATCAATTCAGCCTCGGCGCTTATTGTCGCAGCCTCATTGGTCGCCGAGCACTCGTACATGCCCCGGTCCGCCTCGACCAGGTTCGTGATGGTCAAATTGCCGCCGCTAAAGCTGTGCCGCTCCACTGGCAGCACCTGCCCATCTTTCTGTGAGCGAAATTATTTGAAATCTGAATCAGAATGGGCCACACTCTGCAGCTGTGTGTGTGTGGGTGTGTGCGGAGCATGCATATTTCAAAATGCAATCAAGCAAAACTGCAGCAAGGCCAGCCGAGGGCCTCTATTTGCCAGGTGGTCAGGCAGTCAGATAGAGAGTGGGGGAGTGGGGAGTGGGGAGTGGTTAGGGGGCAGACAGGTGGGTCTGGCTCGGACTCGGACTCGGACTCACCCGACTCCACACAATGGTTGGGCGATTGTTTCCGTCCCGGTCGATGGCTTCGCAGGGCAGCTCGGCCGTCTCGCCCAGCTTCTGTATGTAAATGGCCTTCGGCGTGACGCTGAATATGGGCGGACGGAGCACAATTACGCTAATGATGGGCGAGGGCCCGTCCGTGCCGAGGTCGTTGTAGGGCGTGCAGGTGTAGCTGCCGGCGTAGTTCTCGTTCACCTTCGAGAAGAAGAGGCTGCCGTTCATCTTGTAGAACACCCCGGGCACGTTGTACGAGTCGAACAGCAGTCCGTCCTTCTCCCAGCGCAGGTTCTTCAGCGGCGGGTTGGCCCGGAAGTGGCAGTCGAGTACGGCGGGCTGCCCGAAGGGCAGGTACACCTCGGGCGGTGCATAGATCACCTTGGCCTTATCTGTAATGCAAATAGGGAATGAATTACTCTCTCTCTCTCTCTCTCTGTCTCTCTCTCTCTCTGTCTCTCTCTCTCACTATCTCGCTCACACTCACATTGAATGTTGAGAAAGGCCTTGGCCGTCTGCAGCTCGCCCTCGTTGTTGCGCACCTTGCACTCGTACTCGCCCAGGTCGCTCATCATGGTGGGGTCGATGCTGAGGCTGCCGTCGGGGCCCATGAAGGAGCGGCGGACCAGGTCCTGCACCTCCTGCAGCAGGACGCCGTCCTTGTACCAGGAGGCCTGCGAGTTGTCCGGATACTTCATCACGCAGTGGAAGAACGCCGTCTGGCCTTCCATGATGGTCTGGTTCACGGGCGGAATCTTGATCAGGGAGCCGCCCTGCACGGCCAGGTGGTAGCGCGTGCCGTTGTTGCGCACGCTGGGCGACCGATTCGGGAAGATGATCTGGCAGTGGTACCAGCCCTGGTCCGACTCCCGAATGGCCGTCAGATTGATCGAGGCCCGCCCGAAGTCCGCTGGCTGGCTGACCAGGTGCAGCCGCCCGATGAACAGCTCGTTCGTGGATGTCTCATTCTCGTACCACGTGAAGATCTTCTTGTTCTGATGGGAGTGTGGAGTGAGTATGCTAATAACCCATTATTCTAGTCGAGGGGCGGGTGTGTGAGGGGGCGGGTGTGTGTAGAGGCGTGTGGGTGGGTGTAATACAATTCGGCAATCATTATGATTCGATTTGATGCTAAAATTACAATTACAATTCCCGCTATAAATCATATATGGGCAAGTACGTTTCACTCACACAGAGACACACTCCCACTCACACTCACACATACACACACACACACACACATACACACACATACACATATATACTAGATTGATTTCCGCACCCACGCAGCACATAATTGAACGCAGTCGTCGCAGCCCTGACAATGTAACTGTTTCGGATGCATGTGTGTGTGTATATATATATATGTGTGTGTGTGTGTGATTGTTTACGAAGCACACATAGAACAATATCTGAGCATTCATACAGCATTATAATTTTCGCAAGCTCCCGCTGCGCGCGCTGTTGGCAGCAGCGAGAGACAGAGACAAAGCAGAGCAAAAGCAAGAATCTTGCCCCAAAAGTGCCTCAAGAAGTAGAATATGGGTGGCATAGGTTAAAGCTTTGATATAATTCTAGTTTTTATATTTTAGTCTCTCCGCTCGCAGCGAACAAATGAAATTTGCAGAAAACTGCGACTAAATAAAGGAATTTCGTTTTAATTAAAGTTGAATAGATTTGTCAATATTTGTTATATATATATATATATATATATATATATATATATATATATATATATATATATATATATATATATATATATATATATATATATATATATATATATATATATATATATATATATGCATATATATTGTGACCAGATCGAAATTAATTGGTCGGGCGAAAAAAACGTCGGATTCTGTTTGGACAGGCGCTGGGCAAACACGCGCCAGGAGCGAAGCTAAATTGAAATTATTAAAGTGCTGTAAAGCTGGGACGTCCTCTTCCCCCTCCGCTCTCCGTCCTCTCTCCCCACTCTGCATCCCGCTTTAAATTGAAACAATATTTCATTTTATTTTGGTTACGCCTGCATTGTTTGTCAGGTGGGCAGGTGGGCGGGTGAGCGGGTGGTTGTGGGCAGGTAGCCAGCCGATAGGCCCACTAATAAACCGCATGCTCGGGATTTGGTTGCCTCTCGGTTATTGATAGCCGGCGACCGCAGCAAGTGTCAGCCCGATGCCATTTGATAGTTTTAATTGTGCGCCTGTCGCTGCTGCTGAGGCTGATCTATTGACATTACTTGTCGAGTATACACCTTTAATTGAAATCGCCGAGGAATCCGGATGGGGCGTCAATGTCACTCAGATTGCCACCGCGAGACAGCGCGAGGCTGCGCGCGTTGCATCATTTTTGGTCTCTACTTAAAGCAGGCGCGAGGGAGTCCAACTGACTGCATGTGTGTGTGTGTGTGTGTGTGTCTCCCTCTGTCTGTCTGTCTGTGTGTGAGTGTGTGTCAACTGGCGTCACTATCTGCTGCCTCAGCACCCATTTATCAACATTATCTAACAAATTACAAACGTAACTTGATTTATCCGGTAATTTTTTGCCGCTCGTCTACGTGCGCGAAAATTCGCAATGGCCGTGAAGAGTAGTTTTTGATTGCACACAGACACACACAGATACAGATACACACACACACACACACACACACACACACACACACACACACACACACACACACACACACACACACACATCTATGAGCATTTGCATAAATATTTTTGTTTCTGTACCGCTCAATCACTGTGGGCCACACACAGATGGGCGCAGATGGGCGCAGCGGCCGGCCAAAAAGAATCAAAACTGGCATTATGCACACGAGCAACGACAATGCGGACAACACTGACTGAGGTCTTGGCTAACTTTCCACATTTGGATGATCCAAAACTAAGTCGAATCGGAAATTCCAATTAGTTTCTTCTTTAGGTTAAACATAACTACAAATACCTTTAATCCAAAGTCAATTAGCAACATAGATTTATAGTAAAAATTTTATACTTTAATTATTTTCTATAGTAACCTGAACTCGATAGCAAAGGAGTTGTCAGATCAAGAGCAAAAGCAATAAGACAGCAATGTATCCAAAGTACCATTTAACTTATTGTACTATAAAGGAGCAATCAAGCTCTAGTTAAGAGTGCCTGACTAAGCGATACCCTGTTATTGAGAACAGACACACACAGGCCACACCCATTGCATCTACTCATGCAGACGGACGGCAAACAGACAGAGGGACAGAGTCATTTCAACTCAGCTTGTTGTCTTGATCAAGCCTAGTTATACCTGATGATTACAAACTTCTTCAATAAGTAGAATAAATCTGCCCAAGTCAAGCAAAATCTACACTATATTATGCTGTACTATAAGTCTAACAAACTCCATACTTGGCACTCATTTCAAATATGAATTACTAAATAAATTATTTCCATAGCTCAAAATTAAATCATGAATTGTTTTTATATAAAAATTAGAAAGGGAGAAAGAACAAAGCTGTTCTCCCCATAGGTGTCGGCCTTGAACCAAATAGTTGGCTCAAAGCGAAAACAGAATCAACATAGATTTGCCTTTTCAGTCCGCAATTCGGATTTGGTTTGATATATCTAGTTTGCCAAATGGCTGACCCGAGCTAATTAGCTCATCTGATATTTGGTAAACTGTGGCGCTTAAACAAAGCGCGCGAACGCGAAAAAAAGAGATGCGAGAGCAATTAAAGTGAATCTATCAAAATGACATCATGACCCGTTGACCGAGTGGAATTTTCTGCATTAATACAATACAATAAAAGTGAAAAAAACACACACACACAAAGCCAGACTGTGTGTGTGTGTGTGAGTGTGTGAAAAGTGCCAGCAAATTAAGCAAGCATCCAAATAGTTAAAAACATTTTGCGAGAGGCGGCAGACAGATGACGACAGAGGACCGGGGACAGACAGAGCTGATTGCAGACAACACAGAGGAGATGTGAACAACCCTAGCAGTGGGTCGGGGTTAGAGGCTGCGAGTGCGAACTGAATAGTAATTCACTTGATTTAAATACGAGCGTGCGTTCCTGCAAATAATTCGCAATTGAATTTAATTGCATTACTCACAGTTGTCAACAAAATGCCAACCATTCAATTCGATTGAATGCAATTGAAATTTATTTCAACAGTTCGCAGCGCGCAGTTGGCCCGATGCTGTTTTTGTTGCTCTCCTCTTTGATGTCACACTTCACGTTCACACTCCGAAGGAATGGAATTATTTAAAGCGCACCGTGTTAAATTAAATTTCAATTTCAATTTAATACAGATACGTTACATCGCATCGCATCGCATCGCATCGAGTGTGCATGTGCATGTGCGGGCGGATGGACAGCGGACAGCGGACAGCGGATGGATGGGGTCGTCTGCTCTCTCTGTGTGCATCCCTTTCGCATATGCATTTAAGGTCGAACACACACACACACACACACACACACACTCATCGGCCAGCCATAAAGTCCCTTTTTAATGAATGTGAGAGCCCCGCTGCTTTGTTGCACTGCGGACCGCCCAGCCGTTGCAATTAAGGCTAACCATGCGAATAGCATCCCACGCTGCCACGCTCCCACTGAGCCCACATGAGAGCACCCCGTTATATATACATATATATATACATATGGTATGTGGTGTATGATAAATTAATAATTTCGACAATTTAATTTTATAGTGCGTGTGGACTGGCGTGTGGCAGCAGCAGCAGCAGCAGCAGCAGCTGCAGAGAGATCGCTGGCCAATAGTGCGTATGAGCGATATCACTCATACCAGCTGTTGCCCGACTCAAGCTGGCAAATGGTGATTCAGAGTGAGTTCCACTTACGTCTTTGCTCCAGTTGACTATGTAAGGTATGGGCGAGTCGTATGGGAAATCTATGTAGCAATTGAAGACAACATGCGAGCCGACTTTGGCCTCCAGATTTGTCTGTTTACGATGATCGCGCGCGCATGCCACACAGGATGTGTTCATTAAGAGCGCCAGCAGCAACAGCAGCAGCAGCGGCTGCCTGGCTCCTCCCTTGACATTGGCAGTTGTCGTCCCGCAGCTCGCCTCCCCGCCGAGGCTCGATCGGATTTCCTTGTTCTCCTCTTTCATCTTGCAGCACAAACACTCATATATATTGATCTATGTTCAGCTTTGCACTCTGCACTGATCGGGGTCTAGAGGCGGCATGGCTCGAGCATGCTCTTGGCGATGCTTAAGTGAAACGCAGTTAGACAGAAAACAGGTCAATTGAGTCTACGCACTGAGTCGCACTAGAGTGGAATGTGGAATGTGTTATGACAACGTCTGCTCGTAATGTGATCCGCGCGGCGTTTAATCTGCGCAATAGTCGCAAGCGGACAAGGGCTCTGCGCGCTCTGCGTCAACTGAACACGACGAGTGGAGAAGCTCGACTGAACTGAAACTGAGCAAATGGAAAACAAAACAAACTGCGATCAGAGGGCAGAACATTCTGTTGTTGTGTTGCGCGCGACGATGATTTTGTCAACAGACATACACAGGCAAATACATATATAAATATATATGTATAGTAGATCTGCTCAGTCGAGGCTACAGAGCGCTTCACTCCACTTTCACATGTCACAACGAAGCTGCCCGCGCTCAGTCCAATTTGACATTTGACACACGCCCACGCAGCTGCTTGGCTCAGTTGCTGCTCTAATTAAAATTTGCTCACAATTCACTTTCATCGACGTTTAACCAGTTCAGTAATTGGGACGCTGTTTCTATTGCATTTTCGTGAATTCCAATTCAATTAGTTGGACGTTAATCAACGCCTTCGCCATGCCGGCCTGTGGGGGCTGTGCACTAGAGGAGCTCCTCTCTGTGTGGGAACTGCTGCATTCGCTAATTGATGGAGCGTATCAAGTGGCTCAAGCAGGTTCAAGCTTCCGGGTTGCCAGGTTGCTGGGGTCAAAAGGTGATTGCACCCCATCGGCTGCTCGAATATATTTGTTAATAATGAAAAGACATTTCTCTATTGTTTTATTTGATCAATTTCAAATTGTTTTTTTTTTTGTATTTTTTTTTAAGTTTATTTGTTTAAAAATTTTGTTCATTTTGCTAATTTGTTTTTATAATTGTGTCTTGTGTTAATTACAATATATTTCGTTCTAAACTGATTTTGTTGTACGTGTTTATATGCTGAAAATGCTGGGGAACTCTGTCGAGGGAATGAAAAGGTTTGGAATCAAGCGAATAATGATACGAGGTGTGAACGCTAGTTGAAGGTAACCCGAAGAAAGGTGCAAGTGGAAGGGGCGAAAGAATGGAGGGAAAGAATGCTAGGAAGGAAAGAAGAGGAAACAGTTACTGTTTAGTCCTTCGATAGTAATGTTTGCTTAAAGTTTTTCATTTTCTTATTCATTTTTCATTTTCTTTTTGTTTTTGTTTTCGTTTTCGAGTCGAGAAAGTTGAAGTTGACTGACGCACCTTGTCCAAAAATCAAAGTGGCAGACTAAAGCGTTTGATTTACTTACGAGTTAATTATTTGTTAATTCTGTTTTCGTTTCACTTAATGTACATGCCGTTAATTCAGTAGTTGTAGTAATTCATATTCATATAAATAATTGTTTATATATATATATATATATATATATATATATATATATATATATATATATATATATATATATATATATATATATATATATATATATATATATATATATTAAAGTCCGTCACTTAACGTGTATATGTGTTGCACTACGCTCGCCTTGCCGCATCCTTCTCTCGATACTCCTCTCAGTTTTCAATTAAAATTTAATACATATTAATGCGGCAATTTTAATTTACCTTTTGTTTTCTGTTTTTGCTTTCTGTTTTACTGGATTCTTTTGTCAATGCACAATCAAGACATTAATTGCGTTCTAGTTAACAATATATTTTATATTGCGTAATTAATTAATTTTCCCTTCTCTGCTCATGCCTTCGACTGCGTTTGGGCGAGAGTCTATTGCTGTCTGCCGCCGTTCTACTCGATACAAAAGTCAACTTATCTTAATATTCTCGGTTAGCATTTACAATAATCGAACCTCGTTTTGCAATAACATTAGCAAGTATATATATATTCAATTCAGTTACGATTTCTGTTTGATAAAATAAGAAACCATTTCGACAAGAGCCTCTTGCGATAACTTTAGTAAAATCAACACGACGCGACGGGACCTATGGAGGAGTTATTCGAATCGAAGGCGTAAAACAAATAATTATTCTTGAGATCATTTGAGTCAATTTTAATTTACTTTAAATATTATTTATAATTTTTTTTTCATTTTCTTTTTGCTCAACGATTTGGTTAAATTGTATTTATATTATGTAGTACATATATTATTAAATGTGTTTTCTTTTGTTTTTTTGTTTTTTTTTTTTTGTTTTGTGTAATTTACATACAATATAGACACGGTAAACGTCGTCTTTTCTCTCACCGTCATTCATCTCTTCATTCTTCATTCATCTTCATTCTTCGTTTTCGCTCTGGCAGTGTTTTGGCGTCAAGTTGTGTCAAACCATTCCGTACAATTTGTTTGTTTTGTTCAGACAAGTTTATCATTAACAAGTATTTACGTAATATTAACTGAAACTCATTCATCGAACATATCATTAGCTTAAACGAAACATAGCTCTCACTGGCTGAACACAATGGACAGGCGGACTGGACAGGAGGAGAGGAGAGGAGGAGGCTTAGAAGAAGCTGATTAATTATAACTGTTATATAGTCTGTTGTGCTCAATCTGAATCTGAATCTGAATCGGAATTGGCATAGAACTCCTGTATATCTCTAGCTATCTGTTAAACACACTTCAATGCGAATCCAATTTCCAATCACGAACAACTCAGAGCCGGTCTCAGTTTTCCTTTTAGTTTCAATTAGTATCAGAAGTTTAATAAATGTTAAGTAACATACTATTAAGCCAGCTGCCTCAACTGTTACTGCTGCTGTTGCTGTTGTGTGGATTAAAGTACTTTCCTTACTCGTACTGGCAAAAATATTTAGGTTTTCAATAAATATATCTTTCGAGTTAATTAATGTGTGTGTGTAGCTCAACATATGTATATGTATATATATATATGCAGCCGCTATAATTCTGTTTTGTTTTCGTTTCGTAATGATTTATAAACTGTTAAGTTGGTTTCATCTTTTTGTTTTCATTCAATAATTTAATTATAAAACAATTTGTCTATATGTAATTTCTCAGAGTTTTATCGCTTTTATTTTAACATTTCGTTTGATCGTTTAGTCTAATAACTAAAGACTTATCGCTATCATATATTCTGCTTTACTTTACGTTAGTGTTAATGTAACATAATGTACGTTTACGGTTACGGTTACGTTTACGTTTACGTTTGTGGATTTGTTAATTGGTAATTGATGTTGTAACAGATCAATCTGTATCGCCTATGCTTTACCATATATATAAATATCTAATACATCATTTTGCTTTTGCTTCGTTATAAATAATATTTCACTTGCATATTGGGTTCAATTCAATCAATTCATATATCTGTATATCAATTGAGAGTTAAGTTATAATATGTGTTTCATAATTGCTATAGGTTGTCACCATAAATATTATACTTAAACGTTGCTATCATATTTTGCTCGCGTGCCGTCTTATAATGTGTATATCATTATCATTATCGTTATCGTTATCGTTATTGAATGTATTTAATATGTACAAAAATTATCTCCTCTCTCAGGGGGTGTCCTATATTTGTTTTCCGATCTTCTTCGATTGCTCTATATATCATAAAAAACTACTAATTGCTGGATTTTGTTTTTGTTTTGCTTTTGCTTGTTTTAGGGGCCGTTTATATGTGGCTTTAAATACTTGTAGTTCGTAGTACGATGATTGGGTTCTAACATGGATAGCATGCGACATGAGCTTTGTTATTGCTGGATAGATATCATCTAATCATATGGTTGCTGCGGTCGACTTCGATTGCGTCTTGTTATGGCTGCTGCTGCTGCTGCTGTTGCTGCTACTGCCGGGTTATTCGTTCAGTGTCTAAACTGGTGCAGGTATATTCTATGGGTGCTAGACTCTCTGTATGTGTGACTGAGTGGGTTGTTTACTTTGCGGTCAGTTGTCAGCACACGCTCTCGATTTCTGGGCCACTCGTGCGCTGCATGGACTGGCGCTTACGATAGGCGTAGAACTCCTCCCGCATGGCTTGGAGTCGCGCCTCCACATTGTCGTAGCGTGGCAGGCTGCGCATCTTGCGAGCCATCGAGGCTCCGTAGGTGGCCGAGCCGCCAGTGACGGCTGCGGCTGCCGCTGCAGTCGAGGCGTGCAGAAGGCCGCCGCTGAGTGGCCCGAGTGTGTGGTGCGGATGCTGATGGAAGGACGTTGCGTGATGGTGGTGATGGTGATGATTATGGTGGGGATAGTGGTGCGTATCTATGTGCAGATTGAGATCATCGCGAAGCAGGCCAATGCCGCCCGTTGGTGTGGAGGCGCTGGGCGTCGGCGTGGCGGGGTCGAATTCGTAGTGGCCGTCGACACTGCCCACGTCCACCTGGCAGGACCGGGGCAGGTTGCTATCCGTGGCTGCGTTCAGGCGTGAGATCATTTCCAGCCAGTGCGACATGGTGTACGGCGGCGTGGGCAGCCCGGCCGAGGGTGGGCTCGGCTGCAGGTAGGAGTAGTGGTACGGCTGCTGCTGCAACTGTCCCGGCACCAGCGTCTGCGCTTGCGCCTGCTGGCTGCCCGTGGCGGCGATATTCAGGCCGAAGTACGCCGAATGTTTGGGCGGTGACGGCGGTGGACGATAGGGCGGCAGGAGGCGCCACTCGCTGGTGCTGCCCGGGTGATTGGAGGTGTTCTTAGAGCCGAACCCACTGGAGCTTGAGCGTGACTCGGGCGACGCCTCCAGTCCCACGCCAGTCGCATTGGCCGTGCCGCGCAGCGAGAGGTTCAGGTCCGGCAGCGGCGACAGCAGCTCATGCTGCTGCCGACTGAAGAGCCGCGAGTAGTGGCGGGGATACCAGCGGGTGCGAGGGCGATAGCTCTGGTACGGCAGCTGCGTCTGGTAGTAGTTGCGCCACGAGGGCGGCGAGGGCAGCTGCAGTGGCACGAAGTGATCCTCCAGGGGCTGGTGATACGGCTGCTGGCGACGCGTCTCCTCCTGGATGGTGCGCAGCGACGGCAGCTCCTGCGAGTGATAGCGATACCGACTCAGGTTGCCCGCGCCGCTGATGTGGGACGTCGGCAGAGAGCGCTCTGCTGAGTTGGGGTAGACCGTGCTGAGATCGCTGAAGTGCGTGTGCTGCGAGGGGTAGGCGGCGCTGTAGGAGAGGAGCTGATGCTGGTGGGGGTGCTGCTGATGGGGGTGGCCTGCCGTGCTGGCCGGCGAGCTGGAGAAGATCCGAGAAGCGCGCGAGGGCGTGTATAGCTGCGGCGACATCAGCTGCTGACCCAGGCTGCCGCTGATCGTGTTGATGTGCAGCGGGCCACTGCTCGCCGTGTTCCTGTAGATGTTGTGCACGTTCTGGTACCTCGCCCCACTGACAGCCTCCTCCAGGGGCTGCTGCTTGACAACGCCTCCAATTTTCAGCAGGCCGCCCAGGCCGTGAAGGAAGCCCCTCGCCGAGTCGGCGGCTGACTGCAAGCTGACCTGGCTGGATGAGGCGACCAGCGGACGGCGCCAGGAAGCGCGCGCTGTGATGAAGTTGCGGCGCGAAAGGAAGCCTCCGTCGTCGCTGGAGGACTTCTGGGACACATTACTGTTGCGGCGCTCGAAGAGAGCCCCATCGACCACGTCGATGCAGTTCTCAATGCTGTTGTCGTAGCCGAGCTGGGCGGACCGCCTCTTCCCCTCGTCCTGTGCGCCATCTTCGTGGATATTGGGTGAGCTGTAGATGGAGTGGCAGTTGGTGCAGCGGTCGGGTGGCCAAATCCAGTGCAATATGGCGATGAGTATTGCAGTTAGACTTGATATTCGGGTTTGTTTGTACCTGGCCAAGTGAAGAACCGTTTCAGTTAGTATCCACACTCCACATTAAAGAGCAAAAGCAATAAGAAATCAACCGAAAATCGAAACCAACTCAACGGAACCGAAGAGAACGAAACCGAAGAAAGAAAATACTGGATTTAGTAGAGAAAGTATTGCTTACGATTTTGATTATGACAGGATGGACCTGGAACTATAAAAACGCTTTCATAATCACGATAGTGTTCAGTATTGCTGCAGTAAGAGCAGCGGTAGTAGAAGAGTAGTAGAAGTAGTCGAAGGTGCATGGCAAGTACCAATTGAGTGATCGAGTGTGTATTGTTTGTTTTTGTTTTTGTTTTAGTTGAGCGCATGAGATAGTTGGAGAATTTAGATGCATTTAGTTAGCAGCTTATGGATATCAGAGACTGACTACATATGGTCAGATTTAGGCTAGATTCTGTTGGGGTACTCACTTTTTTAAAGGCACTTGACCAGAGGATATGGAGCCCGTACTGCGATTGTGCAAATGATGATTATTGGCCGCAATGTTTCGAGCGTCGGTTATCCTGCAAGCTACCATGTTGAACTCTGTAAACGTATAATTTCTACGATTAATTTGGCGTGCAGTGTGAGCCATCCTATCCGGTAAATAAAATACGTACAGCAGCTACCAAGCACACACTATATTGACGAGCGCGTGCGTATGTGTGCACTGGTGCACACACATACAGGCACACGCACAGTCACTACCATTTACACATTACGCTGTCCACATATGAGTGCATATCATATACATATATATATAGAGATATATATTAAATTCGAGTACTTTTTCCACTTTTAAGTCAGCTGAAAACTAGCACAAACTGGCATAACGTGGCAGACATTAGCTAAGTGTACCAAAGTGTACCATAATGTACCTAAGTGTACATTGACTCTATTATATTAGGTACAGGTACTTCTGTACCTAAATGTAGATAAATAGACTGCCGTAATTCGGTACTCAGATTACACACGCACACACACATACGTACACGGACGTTATGCCAATTTGCATGCCAGCCAGCAGCAACAGCAGCAACAACAACAACAACAACGACAACTCCAGCAGCAACGACAACAACAACGAGTCTCGTTGTCGTTTGCTATTCCATTGTCGCTGCCGCTGTCGCTGTCGTTGTCGCTGTATTAATGTAGTTTAAAAATTTAGCAGATTAATAGATGATTACTTAGAGTACAGGCAATACACCCACACACCGATAGAGGCTAGACTAGGCAAGCTACGCTAGGCTATGCAATTGTTAGTTTTATTGTAGGTTTAGTTTAGTAGTTAATTTGTGGCTAGCAATTACATATGCACTGTCAGAGAGGCATCCAATTAGGTAGCTGGACAAACTAATTTGGCTGGGATTGGGTGGAGGCCTGCAAGGTGGGGCGAGTCGGATTCTACACGGAGTATATCCTACATCCCGGACAGTACAGTACGTCGTACGTATATGCGCCTATACGAGTTGACATACGTATGCATAGCTATGCATAGCATGTGCTTTTCGCAGTATTTTATTTAGGATCGGGCTTCGAAATGTTGGAAAAAAAAACAATGACACATGAAATGGCTTTTGAATGGGTCAGCTGATAGTTGTGCCAACGAAAATAAGTTGCAGAAAACCAAAAAATATTTATGTAAGCCTATTTGCAAATCATAGGAGAACGAAAAACCAGTTGACATCATGGTACGCTTGAACAAAAAACGGATGACCAAAGGAAAAACGATAAAGGAAAAGGCAAAGGAAAACTGTCGACGTTGTCGGCCCAAAGTTTGACCGGCAACTGGGACAGCTGAAAACAACATGATTCAAAGTAGTTCAGATAAACGAGTGTAATGTGTTAAGTGAGTTTTTTGTTCATTACTTTACTATTGACATTAAATACATAATTATGAAGACCGTGAAATGAGTTTTGCGGTGCCGCCTTGTTGTGGGTGCTTTTCAGATACTTAAGAGAGTGTGATTGGTTGGTTGTTTGGTTGGTAAGTAGTATACGTAAACGCTTGATTATGAATGAGTATTGAGTAGTAGTCACTGAGAACGTGAGAGACGACAGACCCTGCCTGGCAGAGTGGGTACACAAGATTGTATGAAATGCGTGTCAGTGTGATAAACTAGTGTTGTTGAGAGGTAAGAGGTAAAACTTGTTAGTTGTCTGAAAATAACCTTTAGTTTGTTTATTACAGTTCGGGATCTGTTGTTGCACACACGACATCTATTTATTATGATTTAGAAAAACTTACCCAGTTGCTTGCTTTGCTTTGCTTTGACGTTGCAGGGGGTCTTAGTTGGATCTCAATGAGGGAGGGTCGTTGCATTGCCAGTCAAGTTGCATGAACAAACCGAGATAATGACTTCAACATGATCCACTCAAACCATCCAAGTCGGTTGGTTCGGCTCAAGATCTCTGGGTTTGTTCATGCAAATGTGGTGGATGCTTTCAGAGAGCGCTTCATCTCTTGATGGCGCGATCATTTTATGCTGAGATCAAGCCTTTGCCTTGAATCTTTTACTCATCGATACGCCATCGATTGTGGGCCTTATTTTACCATCTTTGTGCGTGAATTGTTTACAAAAAACGTCTGCCCAGTATTGCGCTATATATATAGTCAGTTCCATATATATAGTTATAGAACTCAATACTCTCTAAACACTGCAAACACCTTTATCCGACATGAACTCAGCCCTGGGCAGAAACAACGACGATTTGGCCAAGAACATGCATTCAAATAACATTTTGATAAAGGTGTTTGTGCCTGACCTTGGTTTCTACATTTCTTTTTTATAGGTCTTTGATCAAACAATAAGAGAACTGAATAATCATTTTCAAATGCGCAATTTCGTTAATCTCTTTTGACTTTTGACTTTTGTTGTTTGTGTTGTGTAAGTGTGTGAAGGTTTTTACCAAACGTACAATCAGAACTAAACGAAAACTCGAAACGAAAATTAAATATAAATGTTAAACGAAAACAAAAACTCTCAATTGAAAGCAGACTTCAAGCTGAGTAGTCCCCCCTTTGTTCTGTTCGTCCTCTACTTCGGCTTTCTCCTCTTTGTCACAGGATTGTTTCGGGTTAAGCTAAGTTTCCAACAGCTATTTATACGAACATGCGTTAAGAAAGAATATATATATATATATATATGAACTCAATCGGGAAGCTTATAACAATACGCTTTGTGGACGGATTGGGTTTGGTTTTGGGCCGGCACAGATAAAATCACTTTCTTTCAGTGAAAAGCAAAAAAGTTGGGAGAGTAAAAAATGCCCAAACAGAAAACGGAAATCTCGATAAAAGTCGGATGGGTTCAATATAACAGGACGGACGGGTTTAAAGGTAACGAAAAGAATATTTAATCAAACTAATAGTAAGCAAATGAAACCAGAGTCAATTGAAAGAATAGTTAAGCATTTTACTGGTATTTACAGAGAGACTTCGCTCACAAACTGGATCAATCAATTTTACTTGCACAACTACAACGGAAAAGAAAAGAAAACGAAAAGGAAAGCTATTCGCACAGGCATAGTTTTTGTTAATTAAGTATCAAATGCCTTTCATATTTACTTTACACTTCTTAAGGTAAACAAACTAATTAAATTCGCAATGCATTGTTGTTGTCGAATTATTGCCAATGGGTAAGTAAGAGTAACTAGGAACTGAACTGAATAAAACTTGCAGTTGCTTCAAGTACGAGTTGATCTTGGCGAAACGAAACGGAATACTTTTCAATTTGGATTTAATGACTGTCAACATTCGATTTGCGCAGAGCAAATCACGCCCAATCGAGGGGGTATTTGGAAAGGTCAATTGAAAGCTAGTAGCTAGTGGGGGCCAAATTGCTAGTGTTTTGGAAGTGTTTTGTCTATGCAGAGAAGAAAGAGGTACTTGGTACTCGTTAGTTAGTTGCAAGTAGTTGTAAGCAGTTAGTAGTTAATACGTTTATGTAGTAAGTAGCATTAGTGGGTTAAGTAGCTGAGCATAATTGCTATCATTAACAACAACAACAACAACAACAAGAGCATCATCATCATCATGATCATTATTATTGTCATCTGTCATCACTCGCAATGATAATCAATTATCATTAAAAACCATTTCAAGTGTGCTTGTGTGTATACAGCATTTGGCCTGTGTTACCTTTTTCCTGTTTTCGTCGTTTACGTTTATTGCAAATTTTTACGGCACAAACCGATAAAATGATCGCAACAATAAAAAACAGGATGCCCCCAACGACGCCGGCTGTTATAGCTTTATGCTTGACACGCGCCGGCACGGGGAACTTCACCTCGTCGCTCGACTCGTACGACTTTTCCGAGTTGGCCAGCACGCGGAAATAGTAGGTGCGACCGCCAACCAAGTTCTTCACCAGATACTGCGTCTCCTCCGGCCGTATTTGGCCGCGATTCAACGTCTTCCATTCCGCATCCGTGCGATACTTAATGGTGTAGAACTTGACAATATGTGCGCGCTCCAGCGGCGACTGCCACGTGATAAGGAAACCGTTCGAAATCTCCGTCACGGACACATTGCGCGGCGGCCCGGGCTTCGGCCCTGTCGAATGAAAAAACATTGAATTAGTGCTGAGAAATAAATTAATTTAATAAATTTTCGTTATTTGTTTGCCTAACAATACACTTTATCGACTGGATGTGGCTTGAGGCCAGCTCAATACATTTTTGTTATATTTTAAGAAATTTATTTATATTCTTATTATATAGCTCATATTCTTATTATTTATATATATATATATATATATATATATATATATATATATATATATATATATATATATATATATATATATATATATATATATATATATACATTATATATAATATATATATATAATGTAACACAAAAAAAATATATATATATATATATATATATATATATATATATATTTATTTAGTCATGTCTACCCACTTACAAAAGGTCTTTTATTCATGTCAGTCTTTATATATCGCGCATGCTGACCTACAGAGTTGTGAAGTTGTTATCCGACACTGGGGGCTCAGTCGCTCCACTATCTCAATTATATATATTTAGTTATTTACATGTAAATTGCAGTTGAAATGGTAACAACTATTTTAATTGGTGGATGCTGACAATATACTAAAGTCGGGTAATAAGTGCCAGCCATTTATGCTAGCCAGAGGAAAATGTGCGATGACGATGCTGGCTCTGCGGTTATTATTTATGCATATATGTTAATTAGAAATGCTTTTAAAGAGCACACACAAGAGATTTAAAAGCGCATATATCAAAAGTTGATTATGCGCATAGAACGGGCTGCGCTGGCTGCACAAATGAGCAAAAGAGTTCCGCCACCCTGCCACCCTGCTAGCCAGCCTTCCTCAGCTTGTGTCCTCTACACTTGCTCTGTCATAATGATAAATATACCCCCAGATTTGACAAAATATAAACGAGACAGGTGACAAACATAATAAAAAAGAAAGGAGAGAAATATGTATATGGGGATAGCTGCCACGCTATAGGCCTAAATGAGACCGCTCGAGTGTGGGTTGCCCGTAAAAATGTCAAGGGTAGACAGGGTACACGGGAACAAGCACACACACACACACACACAGATACAGACAGAGAGATAGTCAGATGCAGAGGGGCGAGAGTAAATGTTATTTATGGCTGCAGCAAGTTGGCTTTGGCACTGGCAGCAGCCAGCAGCCAGCATCAGAGGCTTATCCGGCACAAGCGGCCCACAAAGTGGGCTGAGTTAGCGGCTGTAAATCTGCAGTCTGGAAGGAAATACTCGTAAAAGGCATTACTTAAGCGCATTAAAAGGTACGCACACACACGAATTGAGGCACGACTTTCAACAGCCGTAAAATGTCATTGTAAACAATGCAAGAGCACAATGAGTGCGCACTTTGACCCCACGGCTGGCTAAGAGCTTGCAGCGGACGTCGAGAGCTCAAAGTTACAATCCACCAGAAGGAGTGCAGAGCAGGCAGCCAACAGGAAGTAGCCATCTGAAAGCTGGCGAAATGGATGAGTCCTGAAACAGGACTGCCTATGGTAAGAATGGGACAGATGGTCTCGAAGTGATATATAAATATATTTCTGTTCATCTATAAATAGGCGAATAAACATTTGAGTCAGCTTCAAAAAGGCTAAATGGGCAGCACTGGCCTAGCGCATAAAGGCAAATGGCAATATCAGGAGCAGGAGCATCTACAACGGGTAAAGCTCTCTCGGGCAATACAATGCCAAAGGTAAACAAGAAAGCAGCAATGGGCGAGGAATTTCGAATGTAATTGCTTTTCAAGTCTGACGTCAAGATCCGCATGCATATACATATATTGTTATGTAGGTAGTATGTGCGTATACATATGAAGTTTGTACGAGTAACTGAAAAAACATACGAGAAATATATTTGAATAAATTGATAATAATACGAGTACCTTTCAATCTCAACTTGGGCGGTGAATAAACTATCATGCCTCGCGAGTCGGTATGAAAGTATATGTCAAAATAGGCTAAAAGGTCTGCAAGTAAAACAGAAGCAGAAACAGAACACAAATAAGGCAACAAACAAAACAAAATCAAAATCAAGATTAAAATCAAGAGAGACTTAACACCTGCAAAAACCCAAAAGGAAATAAATTAGGAGTGGCGTGCTTAGGAAAGTGTGTGCTCATTAGGGAGGTAGAGTAGCCAAAAACCAAAAACAGAAATCAAAATATATATAGTAAGTAACTACAAATAGGAATCGGCCGTTTCACAGGCATCGTCAATGCAGAGGTAGAGGGGGGCGAGAGACCACTGAAATACCAACTCATATTAAAATAATCGATTAGTTTACCTGGGCGGCAGGCGAAATACTGAAATACTTATTAAACGCCACCCTAGCGCAAGGTTAGGGGTATGCGAGTGTTTTTGTTTTTGCTCTGTGGAAAACGGAAAATTACTTTTGCGGGCATAAAAAATGTGCGAATAATGTTGCCAACTGAACACAGGGCCAAACAACATCAAAAAGCTGGTGCTCTGCAATTATGACAGTGAAATGCATTGAATATTCATAAATTCGCAAGGGAGCATGTATGTGCATGTGTGTGCGTGTGTGTGCCACTATGTATGTGTGAGTGTGTAAGTGTATTTGAGCGTATGTATAAAACGTTATCAGCCTTGACATGCATTTCCTGCTGTTGCTTTGTTTCTATACTTGTTCACGAATCGAAAGGAGTATATTGGGTTTCGTTGCGTCTGTCCGTCCGTTGATCAATCCGACTGTCCGTTCATCCGTCCTTTTTTCTCAGCTCGAGCTGATCTTCACTTTTCCTCCTTTATGATCCTTGCCTCAGGTCAAGGGCGGTTCGGAAAACCCCGTGTGATTGTTCTGATCGTGAGCGAGTATCGTGCAGTCGGTCAATGGTTTCTCATGTTTTTGTTTTTAACATTGTTTTTGTCGAATGTCAGAAGGAAAATGTTCAACTTTTCAAGTGGCGCTGTCGCCGACGCTGCCGCCCGTCTACGTTGTTATTAATTTTTAAGCGAAGAATTCAACAAGGCAGCCAGCGACACGCTTCACACATACACACAGAACACACACACATACACACGCACACAAGCATGTATAGTGACAGACATCGGTTAACACCGTTGACGTTGTATGCACGATTAAAAAAGTAGCGAAAATAAAAAAAAAAACAAGAGAAACGAACACGAATTGAAAGAAAACACTAAAAGAGCAGAAGTAAAAGCATAAAAAGAGGAAGGAAAGAAAAGAGAAGGAAAGAAGGAACGAAATATTATTGCTATTTGTTATTTCTGCGGCGATGTTAATGACAGTTGTTGCAGTTATTTTCGTTTTCGTTTACATTTTCGTTGTTGTTGTTGTTGTTGCTGTCGTTGTTGTTGTTGTAGTTGATAGCGGCCCTGCAGCTCGGTGTTTAGCCCGGGTTGCTGTTTTTTAAATGAGGCGCTAGAGTGTGTGACTGTGTGTGTGTGTGAGTGTATTTCTGTATGTGTGTGTGTGTGTGTGTGTTTGTGTGTGTTTGTATGGTGGGTGTGTGGATGGATGGTTTTGTAGGTGTTTCGCTACAAGCGCCAAAGGTACACACGTACACGAAATCCAGGGTTGCATAACACAACACACAACACATTTGCTGTTAGTTATCGTTGTTGTTGTTGTTGTTGTTGTTACTGTTGCCATTGCCATTGTTGTTGTTGGTGGTACTGTTATTGTTGTTGCTGTTGTTGTTGTTGGTGGTATTATTGTTTAACATACGCGTGCGCTAACGCACCGAGATATGTACGTACATACATACACACATACATACATACATACATACATAGCTACATACAGACATACATACGCAGGGACACAAACACAGCAACAGAAAAGGGACTCTAATACGAGTATAATAAATTCGCTAAATGGGGAAAAACACTTACATATGTATGCAGTGTGTGTGTGTGTGTGTGTGTGTGTGTGTGTGTGTGTGTGTTTGGTGTTGGTGTGTGCGTGCTTCTCTGTGTAACTGTGTGTGTGTGTGCGTGTAAGTGCGTATGAGTATGTATGTGTTCGTCGGGGGGTGGTGGCTGGGAGCTAACTAGTGTTTTATGTAAATTATAGGAGCGAGACAGAAAAGGAGAATAAAAATGTGGGTAGCAAGACACAGAGGCAGAGAGAGAGCGAAAGAGAGAGAGAGAGAGGGGGGAGGCATGAAGGTGGGGAGAGATAAAGAGAGAGAGAGAGAGAGGCAGAGAAGAGTCAAAAATTAACTATTATCGCAAAGCGGTTGGAAAAACACGCAGCGACGATGGTATTCAAATTGCCGCACCTACACAGCCACATTTAGCGGTGTGCGAGGGGTGTGGGGGAGTGGAAGAGGGAGAGGCAGATGGAGAGGGAGAGGGGGGCACATATAATTCTTGTCTGGCCGTCTGCCAGTCTGTGCCCGTGTGTTAAATGTGGCCCGACATTTGGTAATATGCTTGTTTAAATTACGCCACCCAGCAGGTAGTTGTGCTCATGTTGTTGTTCGTGTTGTTGCTGGAGTGGGCGTTGTCATATCGACCGCACGACCTGTGACACACGAAACAACAAAATGACAACACGCAGAGAGTGTCTGTGTGTGTGTGTGTATATGTGTGTGTGGGGCTGTGTAGGCGTGTGTGTATGTGAATTTGTGTGTGTTTCTCATTGTCTACGCGTCGCACAATTGTAAAAACAGTTCAATTAATTTAAATAATTAAATGAGCGACCAACTGTTTTAATTACGTTGCGAGAGAAGCTACCTTACAGACCCACAGACCCACAGAGCCATGGCCACACCTACACACACTGGTTAGTGTGCTACACCTGACTGCGAGTGCAACATGAAAATATAATATTCACATTCCAGCACTGCTGCTGCGAAGGATGGCAGGCACATGTGCCGACTTATGCCCCAGAGGCGACTTTCGGGGCGTGCCTCAGTAGCCGATAAGGGGGGCAGAGCCAAGGAGGGGACACAGCGGGTGGGTCGGAGGGCACAGTCGGAGGTTACAGCCACGTCCATTTGCCTAACTTTTCTGCTCGCTGCGTATAATTGCTTTGAATATTTAATTGTTGTTTTTTCGCCTGCCACTTGCTAAGCACTCGCTGTGAGCCGCACAGATTGAGAGTACCTTTTTACAGGGTGTTTCTAGTTGCGACAGAGGGGGAGTTGAGCCTCAAAAAAAAAAAATTTAATAAAAAATGACTTCAGTATAGAAAGCCATTTTTATCGCTGGCGTCTTCCCATCTGTCAGCCCACAGATTGAGTAATATTTCGCACGGGCTGAGCTGCCCTACGACATTAGGAGAGGCTTCACTGATAGAGCCATGCTTTGCAGTCTTTATCCTTGGGGCTCTCCTTGTAATTGTTAACGTGGGCTTAGATAAGATTTCTCTGAAGATATTTACAATGTCCCCATTGTTTCCAGTTTCAGTCGAGAGTTACAAATTTTTTGTTTTTGTTTTTGATTTTATATATCTAAGATACTTCACTAATTTGGTTTGTTATCTTACCAGCTTCGTCTGGCATTGGCTGAAATAAGTGATCGGGCGGTTGTGTTGCAGCCTTGACATTACGTGGCGCTGCCGGAGCGTCTTCTATTGAATTTGAATTTTTGCCTTGTGGAGAGCAGCGAGAAAAATTCAAAATTCAATGCGCGATTTGGCATTTTTTTGAGTTTTGCGCATGATTAGTATGAGAAAGTTAATACGAGTAGCGTTTTGGTTTTGGTTCGATGGAGATCGTGAGAAAAGAGAGAAAAACGAGAGAAAATAAGAGCGTTATGTTAGAGCCAATCCAGATTAACCGAGAGACTGCGCGTCTCAATATAGTGCAGAAGTTTTTAAGTGAGATTAATGTGCAGAATGCAGAGCAACGTTTAAACCAAAAGAAACTCAAAAGAGAAACAGGGGAGAAACCAACAGAAAGCAACAGAACTGGGCTTATCAGATATCTAAGGTGCTGGCACGGCACTCACCCAGGGTTCGCACTGTCATCACTTTGCTCATCATCCCGTCGCCAAGGACGTTGCGTCCGACCACCTGAAACTCGTAGCTGGTGCCGGAGGCTAGGCCGTTGATGGTCACCTGAGTGCTGCCAGATGGGGTTACGGATATCGTCTGCCAGTCGTTGACGCCCGCCTCGCGGTACCAGATCGTGTAGTCCTGCTTGTACTCGGACCCGCCGCTGTATCCGGGCAGCCATTGCAGCGTTATGGAGGACTCCGTGGCTTTGCCCGTGATGTTGTAGGGCGCATGGGGCTGGGTGCCTTCGATGACCAGCTGCGTGACAGCCATCAGCGTGGCCACCTCGTTGGAGACCACGCACTGGTAGTAGCCGAAGTCCTCGCGCCGCAAGTTATCAATCGTTATGTTGCCACCGGAGATTTTCACCCGATTGCGCTGCGAGTCGGACAGCTGCTCACCCTCCTGTCGTTGCCATTTGATGGTGGGGCGTTCGGTGCCCTCCGCCTCGACTGCGTCGCAGTGCATCTCGACGCTGTCGCCCACCTTGCGTTGATAGAGCGTTTCCGGCTCCACGGTAAAGGCTGGAGGCTTGCGGACCAACACTTCCATCGTGCCTGAGTCACCCTGTGTGCCTTGAACGTTGTAGGGTGTGCACGAGTAGCGTCCTTGATGGTCCTCGTTAACGCGCGTGAAGAGCAGCGAGCCGTTGGCCATTACCACAATGTCCTTCATCTGATACGGCTCCAGCAGGCGCTTGTCCTTCGTCCATGTGACGTACAGCAACTGCGGATTCGATTTTATGTAGCATTGCACGACGCCGGCCAGCCGAAAAGGCAGATACTGCACGGTTGGCGTGAAGGTCACTTTGGCAGGATCTGCGCAGAGAAAAGGATATCTGTATTAGTGGCTGACTCTCTCACATTATTTGAAGAAACTCACATTCAACACTAAGGTAAGCCGAAGCGCTCTGCGGATCTCCAATGCCGTTGGTCACCTCGCATAAATACTGCCCCGAGTCGTCCGCGCTGATGGGGTTGATGATCAGCGAGCCGTCCTTCCGAATCGTGACGCGTGTCTCCAGTGAGGCCACCTCCCGCACTGGAGAGCCCTCGCGGAACCAGCGCACCGTCACGTTGCCGGGCATCGCCTTAGCCTCGCAGGAGAATATCACTTTTTCGCCCTCGAGTTTCGTTTGATTGGTGGGCGGCACCTAACGAAAATAGAAACAGAGTAAACCATAGGGTAAATAACATATTTTTAGATCCATAATAGACAAGGAGCTGTCTGGATGTCTGTCAACGGTGAGTGAGGACATTTCTAAATCAATGAGCCTTGTCTGACCAACTTCCAACTCCCAACTCCCAACTTACTCTGTAATGTTTTTCCAACCTGTATACTCTGCACTTAAAAGCAACATTTAAAGAGTTCCACCTCAGTGGTTCCTTTACTTCACTCTGCACACCCCCCTCCCCACCCCAAAGGAATTACATTTCCGTCGTGGCAAGGATATCGCTCCTGACTACTGGCTTTGACAACTTGTCAGTCAAATGTCACCGACAACATTTGAGCCCGTTCTATTTGGGTATCTGGTAATTGCATTATTGCAGTTCGGCCGAGCTCCTCGGTGTACTCAAAGGATATATACTGTTATTTTGATGTGGGTTGATTTGATTGAAAATGTTTTCGACTGAGTTGGCCGTAGTTAAGGTGGCTCACGGAAAGGTTACAGCTAAACGCACGTTCAGAACAAATTGCTCGCTAATTCGAGCACAATTTGTTTTGCTTATTCAATCGATCCTTCGAGTGCGTGTCGCGCTCTAAATAGTCGTTAGCCCCAAGCGAGCTTATGAAAAATGCCACGAGCATGCACCACTCCAAATATTGATCGAAGCACACACACGAGCCGGGGCTATCGAAGGGCCAAAGTTCAACCTATTAAAGACGTCAATATTTTGGCCCACATGCCTGGCGTGTTGGTTGTCTTTTCTGTGGCTAACAGTAAATACCAAAATCCAAATGCATTAGCGGGGCGCCCACAAAAGTATGCAGCACTTTTTAGACGACAAACATGCCAAATATATAAGTGTGAGTGTGTGTGTGTGTATGCGAGAACATGTGCTGCTATTTGTATGCACATGGTAAATAGAAGACAGAGAGAGAGAGAGAGAAAGAGGGAGAAAGGGAGGAGAGAGGAGCCATGCCGAGCTGGGCTGAGACTGGACGAATGACCATGTCAAGTGTGTGCTAGGGGCGGGCTCTTTTGGTATGTGCTTATTTTGGCTTTCTTTCGCTTGTAAAACGAGTCGAGGCGTACATGCGGGCAGCACGACCAGCACAAAAGCAGCTCAGTTGCACGCTTGCACCTCTTTTTCTGCTACACCGTGCACTGAGCGAAACGGGTATATTGACTTTGTGACCATTTGTCACTCGAGATGGTGCAGATTTGGTATTCCTGCATACCAATGCCAACTCAGCTAAGCCATAGTAAGTAAGCATTCAAGTCTCGAGCGAGCATTATGCAGTCGGCTACATGAGATTGAAACGCCCTTTTTGTCGTGCATATTTCTCTTTTTTTGCCGCTGGTCTGTGTGAAGTGGGGCCTCTCCCTGCCAGCCCGATTGTTTTGCGAAGCGCAAATGTAAGGGCCACGTCAGTGAGTGTGGGCGAAGTTTTTCCGTTAACCGAGCTGATGGCGTTTTCTGGCTGCTGGTCTCGACGTGGTTGGTTTTAACGTGCGAAAATTGCGTGCCTGGGGTGAGATTGGTCTGATCTACTCTGATGGGTACTGCTGATGCCGTTGATGTGTTGTTGTTTTTACACTCAAGCCGAAAAGAATATTTTGGATGATTAGTTTGCTTTTGAAAATGCTTAGGTTGTTTTTCGCTTTGGGCTTCGGGCGTTCGACTAAGCAAATGTTAAAGTGCTTAACTGATTCTAAAAGAAGATTATGCACGAAAATGCATGAAGAGTGTGTGAGGCGCATTCAGAACTTACTCTTATGGTAAATTTCTCACTGACGTCATTCAATTTGGATATTGTATGCAATTTTTTAGCATTTGCCGCTTTATCCTTGGCGTGGAAAAGTGTTGGTCGATTAGGGGTTTGGGTATATTTGTGGTTTTGTAGAAATAGTTAAGTTTCATTAGGATAGTTGAAATAATTAGTTAGACTATAATCAATGGTAATTGCCCGATCTATATATACTATTAAGCCCATTGTTTCTATTCTATATTTGAATTTGGTTAAAATTAAATTTGCTAAATTTCATTTATCATTTAAAATATCTGATTGATTATTTTGGTAAATAAATCAGTTTGTTTATAGGTTTTTACCATTATTACAGCGCCGCCCGCAATTATAACGCGGGCCGTATGGGAGACTTGTCCCTCACCATTGCGTGCAATGCAAGTGTATTCTCCGATGTCCTCGTGGCGAATTGTGGAGATCCGTAGCTCAGTGCCATCGTTGAAGATGCCCACCGTGGGCGAGGGATCGACGGGAATCGCATCCTTATACCAAAGGATCTCTGGAGTGGGGGTGCCATCGGCCTGGCAATTTAGTATAATTGAATCACCTGCAAGAAACAAATACGCGTGGAAGAGGCGACAGCGTAAGCGACAAATTAATAGGGTAAGTGACTAGCAATTGTTCAGCTTATATACTCCTCGAGCTGGGCCTGCGCGCGTGCACTGAGACTTGCATGCCAGCATGCCATTTGCAATGCCCAACTTCCGGTTAACCTCCTCTGCTGCATCTATATATGTCTTTATGTACAGCTCTGCTCGGTGCTCGCCAGCTAACTGCTCGTGCTTTGCGGCAGACAATGGAGCAGAGTCGGTCTCTTTTCCCATACCCCGAGCCCGTTGGTGAACTGACGAATAGGGTATATTGTTTTTGTGCAGGAATGTGTAGCTGACGAAAGGTGGATTAGATCCTCAGACCAGTCTAACTTCACTGTCTCCCCGTTCATATGTCTGTTCATCACTTAGCTTAGGGCAACTCCTAGTCGGTCATGACCGACCATAGCTTTCTTACTTGTTGGCTATTGTTACTGTGCCTCGGCTGACAAACCGCGTCAGGGCTGTCTGATTTATGCGCCATTTTCTCTTGACGCATTTCCGTCGCAGTCTCTGTCTTTTGTTTGGCTTTTGAATTGTTTTGTGTGCTGCGCGATGTGTCTTGGGTGCCACTTGGATGTCGCCTGAGCGTAAACATTTTAACTTTGATTAAGCGACGGAAATTCGATTTGACACACACACATACACATACACGCACACATAATCACACACACATAAAGGCTTATCGATTCTGTTAAGCATTTGGGAAATTTGAAAGATGACAAATGAGTCCACATAACTAACTCAAACACGCTCTTTGCCAGCATAGCAAACTTTCGCTTGGTGTACCTCAGTTTTTACGATTTCGCACCATTATGGCGCATGAGTAAGCGGTGGGCGACAGCCAACAGACGACGGAGGACAGACGACAGCGGACGGACAATGTTTTGAGGGCACAGGGCCTTTGCTCATAAATATACCCATAGTTCATTTCAAGGTGACAGATTCATTCGGGCGCTGCAACAAATGGCCGACCATTTGATACAGTCAAAACTGGCTGTCCACAGGAAGGAGCCTTAGGGAACCCTGTGTTACTTAATCTACAAAACGTCATCAGCCCGCTGGTTGCTACAAATGTGATTTTAGACTTCAGTTGGGCAAACTTCTCTAGAGAAATTTCTTGGCAACGAGTGCGTTATTTATGGTTCGACATTTTTTGTATTTGAACTCACCTAAATTAACATATATAATATCCTCTGGTGTAACACTAAAGCGTGGCGGTGCATGTACATCTAAGTGGAACCATGTACCATTCTTATGCTGCTTGGGGTCTCGGTTCAGGAATACGACCTTGCACTCGTACCAGCCCTGATCTGACTCCCGAATGCTGGTCAGGTTGAGCGATGCGGAGCCGAACGGCGAGTCCTGCGAGACGCGTGACACGCGCCCCTTGTACCCCTCCTCGATGTGTTCCGGGTAGCTCTCATACCAGATGTATATGGGCAGATCGGAGCCCTGTGTCGATGTGTGTCCAAAGGCATAAAATACAATGGTTAAGATCGTTGAATAAGCACGAGATGCAGTTGATTGTTGATTTCGATATTGAGCTGAGCATAGTTTGATGTTCGAGTTATCTTTGTACAGTTGAACATTTTACATACGCTTGACATGGAACCACGTTAAACTAAGACTATGTATCGTATATGACATGACATGTTCAGCCAACACATGAAATGAACTCGCATTGCCAAACAAAACATTGTTATTTACAGTCTAATCACAGGTACAGTAAACATGCAGTTAAAGAGCTCAATGATAACTTAGTGCATGCAAGAATAAATATTTTGAAAATGTTGATAAATAGAAAACAAAATGCGAGCAGTTAGTGCTGGATTAATCGCCGAGTTGCCAACCGTTGAACTGGCAAATGCAGCGACGTTCAAAAATAAATTGAATGCGACACGCCCCTCGGCGTAGTTCGGTTTTAAGAGCAAAATCAACACGGAACAAACTAAATAACAACAAGAGGCAGAAAAGTATCATCAAAGATTGGCCGAGCTACAGACGCAGGCCCCATTGGCGCACAACTCGCATGGCCATCAACACCAGAGCAGCAGCGCACTGGCATTTCCCAGCAACAATAAATCATGTGCAAACAGCGAAAACAAAACTGCGAGGCCCACAAACAGAGATACAGTTGAATTCAAGCTCGGGCTGATAAAAAATGTGCATGTAAAATATTTTTCATGCAGGCTACAACAATTGGGGTCAACGTGCAGTCAACCTGCACCTCCCCTCCCCACGCTCTCACTTGGCCTCACTCTGCGTGTCTTCTCTGACTAAACCGAAATGCCATATATTTCTGTTTGTTGTTTATTATACCCTGAACACATGGCAGATGCGAATTTCGGGTATAATGTGGATGTCGGGATGTGTGTGACACGCAGGCGAAGGCGTGACCGACCTCATATATTCCTAATCTGACTCAACAACGGATTTGATCTAGCCACACGTTCATCTGAGCTAATAAAAACAGGGGACAGGGTATCTCGCAGTCGCTGACTGCGAGTCCTGAGCAGAGAGCACTCTTTGTTTGTTGTTTATTTCTTTTTGCTCTAAGGCACAGCCCCGACTATGTATGCTGGCAGTTAGCAGCCTGGCATGCAGAATCTATTGAATCACGCGCAGCGCGAATGCGGATGCGGATGTGGATATGAATGTGAATGTGGATTTAGACAGGTCATGCAATTCTCTCACATGACTTTAGTTTGGCATAGAAGGGCGTAAGCACTTGAACCCTTTACAGCTGAATGTTCCATGTCATTCGTTTAAAGTGTCAAAATGCTCCACAGAAACAGAGTGAGAGAGAGAGAGAGAGAGAGAGAGACAGAGACGAGATGAGGTGGCCATAATTGCTTTTGCTCAAGTAATTGGTAGGCATGTTGCTCGTATGTCCGATTGTGGCGGCATCACAGTTAATCGATTTATTCTCGTAATTATGCTATGCAGATTTAGGGGCTGGCAAGCGTCGAGGTCCTGCCCCGCCTCTAACAACTTAATTATATACGTTTTAATAATTTTCTCAGCTGACATATGAAATAATTTGCTCTGGCAGCGGCAATCGCCCGGGACAGGACGCCGAGCAGGAGCGCGTATGTCCTGGGACCCAGATAGAGCCAGCTGAAGGCTGGCTGTGGTAGGCAGTCGGTAGCTTTCACATATTTATTAGAGCGAGCCCAGCGCCGGCGTAGGCAGTGGAGCGGGCGCCAAAATTAATATTCGCACTCGCAGAAGCGTCATAAGTTGACTCGGTAAACATTTTTCCGCTTAATTTATTCAGTAGCAATTAATTTAGATTGCAACTAAGGCAACGATGATGCCTCAGTCTGTGTGGCAGCCGGTCTGGCTGGGTGGCTAGCTGCCTCGATGACTGCCTGCCTACTCTGGCCTCTCAAAGCAGCAGACGCACAAAAGTAGGCAACACAACTTAGCCACTCGCTTTAATACATAGAAAGACAATGGGATGGGAGTATTAAAATGTGAGACCCAGTATTGGGCGAGTATTGGGCAGTCGGTTGCGCCCGATTGCTTGTACTCACATGCTCCATTGTGTGTTTAATTGCAGACAGACATATAAGCACCGGACCGGATCAGAGTCGCGTATAAATTAAAAGCTAAAGCCACGTTAATCCCTTTAATATGCTACCATTACTGCCGCTCGGCTGCCGTGCCACATTTTGCGGCCATATTCTGGATTCGTGCCTTGTTTTATTTTTTTATATATAGCGAATGTCGGTTTATTTTTATTTTTTATCGCTGCAAAACATAAAGTTTCTTTTTGTAGTACTTATAACTTTGTTTGTGGCATTAAAAATGCTTGTAAAACTTTTAACTTGGCACAAAAAGCAGCGGCGTTATCTATCCAGCACACACACACTGACACACTCACACCCACACTCACCGACACACACACACACACAGACACACACACACACACACACACACACACACACACACACACACACACACATGTATGAAATTATACGTAAGCAAGTTTAGTTGCATTATTTCGCTGAGCGCTCAAAGGACGACAGCGTTGACGTCAAAGTCTGCGTCAAGCTCAGCTCAGCAGGGGCAGTAGCAGCAGCAGCCGCAGCGTCTACATTTCTACTTTATTATCCTTGCGGTTTTTCTTAGTTTTTGCTCGGTTTAACTTTGCCATCAAGCGGCAGCAACAATAAAGTTAGTTTATCGGCTTGCAGCGGCTTAGGCGTGCTTTAAATTATGAAAGTAAGCTGTCTGAGGTCGCTGGCTCTCAGCTTTGCAGCTTTGTTGCTCTGCTGCTTGCATTCTCTTAATGAGCCCCGTCCACATCTGTGTAAATGCCCCAGAGAACAGTTATGCAACGCATGCAGGCTGCTATATATATATATGTATATTACATCTATGCCTGGGCACATTAAAAGAACTCAAATGAAATGAAACTGGAATTGGAATGTAAAAAAGGTGAAAAAAAGAGAGAATTAGTTTAGTGCTTTTTAAAAATAGATATCTGCATAGGCAAACTGCAGCTTTTCGCTTTGTTCTATTTCTTGTAAGGGAAATAAATTGTTGCTTACTGCTAGCTATCAAGGAATTTGTAGTGCTCGTTGCAGAAGTGGTGGAGTGGTTGGCGGTGGTTGGGTGGTTTGGCGAGGGTGATTTGTGAGTTGGCATTTCTAGTGAAATACTGAATATTTACTGAAGAAGAACTTTTGGTCGAACAGAGTTGAGCAAAATACGTAATGAATCCGCATTATTTATGCGCCAACTTTGTAATTTGGCTGAGAGGTTAATTTTAAATCGTATCGTAATGCACCTATCGGAAACATTCGCGTATTTCCGCTCACTCTGTGCGCGCCTCAAAGATATGTCAAGTTAGTCTTCATTAGTGCGGGGATTCGTACAAATTGCACTCAAATATTTGGAATGTGGCTACAAATGTTTTTGCTTTTCTATGAATTGCGGCTAAGTTTTGATAATTTGGTATATTGCCGGCAGTGAGAAGAACAGCTACAGTGAGAAGATTTGTATACAGTTGTTTCGATTTGCGATATTGCGATATTGCGAACGAGACTTGTTTAACAAATGAACATATGTGAATTTTTCTTCTCTTTCGCTCTCTTTGGTCTGATTTGTATTTACTTTAGATTTCTGGAAAAGCACTTTTAACTCTTGTCAATTTCTGTATGTGTGTGTGTGTGTTTGTGTATGTGTATGTGTATGTGTGTGTTAGTATAATATCTAAGCGAGCCGCTAGGCAGATGTTACCGTTTTGGCGAAACTTAAGTGAAGTTGACTTTTTGGCACCTTAGCGACAAGTAAATGTCGAAATAAAAATGAAAGAAGAAGAATCAAATGAAATCATAGATAACTTAATATATATTTTAATATATATTTATATATATTCAAACTGCCAATCGAGCAACACATAAAACACATACATATCAAATATCGTGGACATATCCAATCCAATCCATCTCAAGCTAATTCAGTTATATACTTATGTGGCATAGGCAACATCAACATCAATAGTGTTATATTGCATTAGCATAAGCCGAATACAGTTAGTCATTGGTTAGGTGACCGTGTAGCATACGTTACGCCTAGTTTACAACAAATTTCGATCATTACGCATACGCACTGTGGAGCTAAAGCTGGCTTTTCGCCTACTTGGCACTTAATTAGTAGAGCAATAATATTTGAAAATCAAGTGGAACGGAACAGAAGAGAATCGAACATAAATGCATAAGAAACCAACCGAATATTGATTAGTTAGTTAGGTTGGGGATGCTCATAAGTTAGTTGGTAATTATGTATGTAAGTGGATAGATAGTTAAGTAAAGAGTTCGAAAACGTTGAATATAGCTTGATATATGTAAGTATTTCGGTTTACTGTGTCGTTAGCATTTTGTCGCGCTTTCTTCGACTTTTGTCTATCTGTTTCTTACTTTCTTTAGCTTTTTGCGTTATCAAACAACAATGTAAAAAAGAGAGTTTAGAGAAGAAATTTGATGTGTGATATCGTACCGTTTCGCTCACCTTCTTGTCCCACTGCAGGACATATGGCACCGGGTGATCGTTGGGGAACTCAACATGGCAATTGAAGACAACCCCCTCCCCCAGTATGGCCGTGATGTGCACAGCATCTTCTGCAATTCGATCAAAAAGATAAATTAAACTTTAATATATATATGTAGTAGATAATAATAATAATATAATATATATATATATGTTTAAGCTCCTAAACGAACAATTGTCCAACATCTATTACACATTTGCTGAGCAGCCGGACTCTAGAGACGCTAAGAGCGCTTTTGACATCAATTGATTGATGGGTCGAAAGTTTCGCTGACCTGATGTGCAATCTGCGTGTAGTCAATCTCTTACTTATTGAAGACTCCGCCCGTAATACGGCCAATCCCTAGTCAATACTGAGCCCGCCGTGCCCTGCGCTGTCTACGTGCCTCTGTGTTTACGTGACATTCTGCACGATTTACTAAGTTGGCTTGACATTTGCCCGGTCCAGTATGCAGGATCCACCGTGTCCCAGGTCGTTGCTATGTGGAGTAGCCACTCCTGTAGAGGGCTGTCGAGTATGCAATGGCATGCCATTGACGTTTTTTCACAGACAACGCGGTGGAAGCGAAGCGGATTGCTTCTAAATGGAATCGTTGATAGCCACATCGGTCACATGTCAAGTGGGAAGGCCATTGACTGATATTTCCGCCGTTGTACGGCCTGAAGCCGTGGCTATTCAGACGGGCTTTGTTCAAGTTTTCAAGTTTGTAGATTGGTTTGCTTTTCGCAGCACAAACTTTTAGCCAATACAGGTGGGATAGGGATTACAGCAGATTAACTTGCGCAGCATAACTCTGATGGGGAATCGAAATGAGAGTTCGATTAATAAATCCACATCTCATGAAATAATTGGGTTTTATAATTTATTTCATTTACATGGCATACAAAACTCATTGCACACAGAGCGAAGTTGAGTTCACCTCATGAGGATGAGGGGCGCATCCTCTCATGCTCAGGGAAGCTGTCATTTGTGTGTGAAAAGTTAGTTCCAACTTGTTTGTATTCCAATTTCATCCATCCATTGTGCGATACGTGACATTTGATTAGCGTTTGTCAGTCTTGCTGGACTAACTGTCGACCGTCGACTGTCGTCTGTCCTCTGTCCTCTGTCGACTGCAGTCGTCAACACTTCAAGCAGAGCTGGGCTGAGAGTGGCTGTCCCCTGGAGTGACAGGACTCTCGCATAGTAGTTGTTGCCCCTGGTGATCTGCTAATGTGTCGTATTTAAAACGAAGCTGTCAAGCCAACATACAGCAGCAACACATACAATAGCCAAACAGGCCCCGGCCCCGCATTACTAGCGTATGCTTAAAGCACGCGCACGTGCGGTGCTTTAATTGCCGAAATTGCTTGCTTGCCTGCCTGCCTGCTGCTTGCCTGCTTGCTTGGCAAGGCCTTTCCTGCTGGCTCTTGGTCTACAACGGAAATGCTAATGAATAGTCGGAAGCAGCAGAACAACGAAACGTTGCAATGCCATGGCGCATCCTCTTACACTCACACACACACACACACACACATAGATAGATAGAGAGGTGCGGCAACGCGGGGACGAGAACAATTAAAGACAGAGCAGCGTTGTCCGTGCCACTTGTTAACAAGCAGCTTTTGACAAGGATATTGTTGTTGCCAGATGTGGGGCAGCAAGTTTTTGGATGCTTTTGCCACGTTGGATATTTGAATTTACAAAATTAATCTTTGAATGAAACGAGAAGTAAAGCACTTAAGTATATTATTATTAAAGTAGTTTGCAAAATGGCAAAAGAAACAAGTCGGAATCCCACTTGCAATGTAGCAAGCTGCACGACTACGTATGGATGTGGAACTGTGTGTGTGCGTGGACATAGACATGCGCATTGAAAAAAGGAAAGGCAATGCCTGAGTAAGAGACTAAGAGTGTCAGTCAGGCCCAGGACTTCAGCTGCAGACCGCCTGCCTGCCAGCCTGTCAGCTAGTCGCTTAGTCGCTCAGTCGCTTGCTCGTTCATTCACTTTATCAGTCACTCACTGGCTCGATGTTTCTTTGTATCCTTCATATTATGCAATGAGCGCTTGTTGACTTTGGCATTTGCATAAATTTCTGCTAACTTGGCCAGCTTAGGCAACACTTTGAACATTGAAAGTAAAGTAGTAGAAGCAGGGACTAGGGAGTTCGGAGTAGGGAGCTTAGAGTAGGGACTTCCCCTTCAGACGTTGCATAAAAACCTACATGAAAACGAACAGAAACAACAACGACAAGCGAGTGTGTACACTGCACAGTGAATGCTCTTGAGCGTCTATTGCCCTTTGATAATGCTGCAGACAGGTCGCCGAGTAGCAGGGCGAGAGTCGAGAGTAGCAGGAAGTAGGCCTTTCGACTCCCCTTCCGCTGGTGTTCTGGTATTTTTTGTAGTCGCGCCTTTTGATTGCGTTAACATGCAAAAGTGGTCTCATTATACAATTTAAAATGTCCTCCAAGCCGAAGCAGTCAGGCACTTGATGTCCTCTCCCGACTCGCCTTAAGTTATTCAGCAGCGCACTTTGTTTTCATGGTTTAAAGTTGAGACGTTGCTCTGCCTTCCTAGCTGCTTGCCAGCCTGACTACTGCCTGCAACTAACAGCGCTTGCCATTACATTTTCCCGGAACTCATTTCGGACCACCCCACGCCGCCAGGCCGCCCACCGCCTCCCTCTAAATGCCGCGCCTTGAGGCGTACTTGGCAATTGACCTTTCGACCGCGCACGAAGTGGCCATCCCATTGGCTGCTGTAGAAATCCCAAGCGGATTTTCAATTTTCGGCTAAATTAATTTAATTCATTTGAAGAATCGTTACGGTACATTAAAGCAAGCCGGTCGAAACTTTCCTAGTGCTACATTGGAAACGAAATTCCCAAGTGCATGTCACGTATATCGCTACCTCTCTCTCTTTCTCTATCTCTCTCTCTCTCTCTCTCTCCTTCTGCTAATATTTTAATATGCATATGTACTTATATATATGTATACATATATATAATTATGTATATATATATGTATATATATATTTACTTCTTTCGCTGCTGCCAGCTTTGGTTGCCATTAAGGCAAAACAACCTCAACTAACTGTCAACTAATTGCCAAATGTAATCAGCTTTGCCCTCACGTAAGCCGCTTATTGTGCACCATTACATTTTCGTGAATACCAAATAAAAATGAATCTGGGCGAAACGACGACGAGCAGAGCCCCGCCCAACCGCCCAGCCGCCCCACATATGGCTTGATTTCTGTAATCATTCAGCGGGAGAAATTTACCACGCACAAATCAATGAATATTTCTGGCAGGCCTCAGCCCATAGATAGGTAATAAATTAACTATTATAATGTAAGCGGAGAACGAAGCGTGGCTAATGCCCTCGAGTACTTTGTATACATATTCCTGACCTAGCCTCGCCCATCTGTACGAGCGCTTTGCAACTATTACGGAATAATATCGCTAGATTTATAGGAGTAAGAGGGTATATCCCGGTGGGTCAGCCCCGACTGGAGCAACTTACCTGGTATGTTGTGAGCTTGTGCATTTTGTGCCAATAAGGCAAACAGACAGATGAGTGCTAATTTCAGAGTCTGTATTGATCGGCAAGTCTTGGTCGAATCGCTAGCACAGCCGTCGACGTCCTCTTCGACGGCGTCGTCCTCGTCCTGGTGTCTTCTTCTTCTCGTTGTTTTCACTGTGAACGCAGCCGTTTTCAACGGCGTTTGATTTGGAGTCAAAGCGGTTGGAATTGTCGTCGTCGTTATCGTCGTCGTAGCTCTTCCTAATATCGATGCTACAATTGTTGACTCGGCTCTGGTACTTTCGCTGATTGTGTCTGATTGTTGTGGAGTCTGCTTTCTCGTTGATTGGTTTGTGTTTGTGGCGCACGACGAACGCGACCGGCTTAATGCCTGACACCATCGATAAGACCCAGGGTCCGCACACACGCCCATGCCTCTGGTCCCATAGTCAACGCCGCCTAACGTATCGTTCTCACTTGCACTGGCGTCATCTGTAACACAGAGAGAGAGAGAGAGAGAGAGAAAGAGAATGAAATAAGTTGAAGTAGACTCAAAGAATTGAAATGAGCTTAAGTAGCCTCAAGTGCAGCAGCACACCTGCCAGCACTTATGGCAGCTGTCTAGCACAATCATCAATGTCAACTCGAGCCTGTCAATCAGTTCTGTTGAGGCTGTTTCTGCATATAACTGCCTCCATCCAAAATCGGAATGCAGCGGGGCATACATACTTGGTGCTAGATTGAAATCTTGTACAAACTGCAGAGCACAAATGACAAATTAATAAACAAAAGGCTCGCATTCGAGCATCCACCGACACCTTTGTACACAAACACCCGAACGTTCACACACGGACTTTCGCATGAAGTTAAGCAGCTAATAGGTTGTAGCTACAAGGCAGACACACAGATAAGTTTACTAGGCAGGTGAGGCTGCACGGAATTGAGACAGAGGAGCGAAGACAGAGGCAGGACAAAGGGTGCCCCCATTAAATTGCGTTGCGCCTATACAAATAGCTGAAACTTTTGCTTGCGCTGTTCGGCATTAAAAGTTTGCGTTTTAAATGTAAAACTTGTGTTGATTGTCCTCAGAGAGAGAAAGAGAGAACGAGAGAGAGAGAGAGAGAGAGAGAGAGAGAAAGAGAAAGAGATAGAGGCCATTGTTGTGGAGTTGGCAACTATCTAAAGATCTGGGACTAAGTGTTATATATGGGCCCTCTGTTTGCTGAGTAGTTAATTAAAAGGGATTGAATCCACAATTAGCAACATTCGCGTTCCCCCGCAAGTATGCAGCGGAATGATGCGGAATACTCGTTTGGCCAAAAAGGTATTTTTAATTAAATTATTCGAAATGCTTTAAACGAAATTCCCTTAACATGTGCAAAAGTTTTCCCCCTCGCAACGGCAGCTTCTGGCACAACAGTCAGCAGTATTTAAGCGAGGAATTTGTGCGAATACCTAGGCAACCTGAGTAAAGGCATAAACATCAGCATCAGCATAAAAACTCTACATACGCACACTCACACCCACCCAGACAGAGCGTACAAACGGATAGGGCAATATCCTCATATAGACACACACACTCTCAAACACTTTTCACATTTGAAAGCGCAAGAAAGGCGTTTTTCTAACGATTTTCCTCCGTTTGCTTTGTCAACGCAGCCCAGGGAAGGATGGCCTGGCAAATCTTTGCTTTAGCTTTATTAAATGTTGCCACTGCAATTAAGTAACTCGAGTTTGCACTCTCATCGCTGAGAGTCTCACAGACTGCACAATACTTGTTTCCATATAATGAAAGTTATGGATTTCCAATGAGCGGATAACATAATCTCATAGGTCTATCTGTTGAGAAGGTTTGTCAAGTATATGAGATGAGAGCCTAGACGAGTATTTTAATAACTAATACACTCTTTTCACTTCGTGAAGGAGTGTAAAAACTCGAGTGCTGACGCCTGTGCTAAGGGGGCGTGCTACTGAGGAAATGACAACTCGTTCGCTTAATTTTCAATTTCTGAAGGGCTGGGGCAGTGGTTTTGCGGTTACCTTTGTGCGCGCCTCTGACGGCGCTGTATATAAACGTCATTAGTGATCTTTTAATGCATAACTTAATACCCCTGACGAGAGTGGAAAACAGACAACAAACAATAAACAACGGGGACAGTAGTGGACTGCCGAAGATTAAATACTCTTGCTGAAATTTGTATCCGAGTTGCTTAGGGCTTTATCTTTAACGTGCTACACACTTTGTCGCAAAGTTACGATGACTCCGGGAAGAGCATAGGACGCGCGAGCAAGCGAGAGAGCGGAGGGAACAGACTGTGCCGGAATGCTTCGGGAGGGCTCATGCGTCGACTTAAATCCTTTTGGCATGACATGTAAAATTTTAATAACGTCAAGCATTATGAAAACTTTTTGCGCTTTGGCATTATGACAAGTTTATTAAAACGAAATTTATTTATGAAGCGTGTGTGCGCTGCGAGAACGAGAACGAGTGGCCATTACCTGGTTCCAGCTCAGAGCCATCATCATCATCTACCCCACATAAGCCAACGGCCCACAAACCACTCAGCTAGCAACAAAAATCACATTAGGCTAGATCTAAACAGTTTCAGCCTGCTCTCACATATACACACAGCCACACAGCCAGACACAGAGGCAGGAACGCTATGGCAAGGCACAACTAAAATAGAACAAAAGCCGGAAAAATGATTTCCCTTATGACTGAATTTTCATTACCGAAAAACCCGCCATGGCGTATGATTTCATTTGTAAATCAGCTCAAGTTGAGCTCGAACGTCGCATAATGGACGCCGGATGCCGAGCGATGGATGCTGGACGATGGTCGGAAAATCGGAAAATCGCCGAAGAGGGAGGCAGCTCGACATTTGATGGCCACAGTGGCGGCCATCTTTGTTGTGGAGGCGGCTAACAATGACAAATCAGCAAACGAATTGCATTTGCTGTTCCGCACGTACACGTTGCCAAATGCAAACCAGCCCCAATGCCCGAATGTGTGGGGGCAATCATTAAATGAAGTACGATGCCTGCTGGGGAACGGCCCAAGGATGTGGATGCCAAAAATCAGTTGATTGGTTCGCATGCCCATACCCACACATATAGCCAGTCGCCTTTGTTTGGCGACTGTGCTAATGCGAGTGTTGCTGCACCATGAGATTTCATAACTAAATATTCGGCCACATCGATGTCATTAAAACGTATGTATACACACGCCCAGATGACAGAGGTAGGTCGCCAGCCCATCAGCCCATCAGCAATCAGCTCGCTGAGGGCTCTGAGCTATTGAGGGCATTCCAATGAGTTGACGCTCGGAATGGAAAGCATTTCAATGAGCTGACGTTAACGCACCACCATTTTATTTTTGTCTGTGTGGCAAGCACTTTATGGGATCCGTTTCCGCTGCTGCTGCCGCAACCCGCTGACTGCTTCCAAAGAGCTGAATGCGGATGCGGATGCGGCGATGAGTAAAAGCTTTTGGTTGACTGCACACTGAAGCAAAAGTGGGCAGCGGTCAATTGGGCGACCAACGAATTACGCGCCTGCACACATGATCTTTGACTGATAGCTACTTGCCACACATCCCAGCGCATCTAAAAAAATTTAATTAAAAATCCTCGATAAGTCGAACCACTTGAAGCGAGCCTTTTTCTGCACAGCCCTGCGGCACTCATCCCTACTCTTTTAGAAACTAATTAAACGTGTTTTACACAATTTACTTAAGCACAAACCCTTGAGCAGAGCGGACAACATCTTCAAATCAACACGACAAGGGATCCAGCCCACAAAGAACTACAGCTCTCTCGCCCTCTCAGTCTAATAACAGCGAATGGCTGTTCGGCTCAGCCTTCTCCACTGCTCGCTCTGGTCTCACTTCTTCTGCGACTCCTTGAGGCATTTCGTGGATTATGTTCGTGTATGTAAGGGTGCGATAGTGTGCACTTAAGTGCAAAACAAAATTTTTACAAATTTTAGCTTATTGTGTTGCAGCTGCTGCAGGCGACTGCAAACTAAGTGATGCGAGGCCATATATGTACGTACTTAAACATGCCCCAAAAACTACGACAAAAAAATCTCGAGCAGAACCGCAATAGCTTCGGCTCCAGCACCACCACGAGAACAACTCCCAGTCCCAAGCCCTGTTTGTATACCCTGTACACATTGGGAATGACTAGATAGGGTATGATAGACCCCTTTAGGTGTGTATATTCTTGATCAGCGTTAGTCAGTCTGTATTACTGTTTAGATACATTGAATTTCAAATCAGCATTCAGCATATATTTCACACTTTAAGAACTATAGTTACTGGAGATACATGGGTATATCTGATCACATAGGGTATTTACTACTCGACCATCCGCTATAGAGTCGAGCACTCTTACTTGTTTTGGTTTTAGTATTCCACATACGCCGCATTGGCTGGAGTTAAAACTTTAATGAAATAGGTCGTGCACTTTTGCTGGCTGCTGCCTCTAGGTGGGATAAAGAGCGCAGAGACTCAAGCGTGTTAGCTTGTTAGCGCATAAAGACAACAGCAAGAACAACAACAACAACAATGGGGATAACAATAAGAACAGTCGCCATGTATATTATTTGGGTCGCGTGTGAAAAAAGGCGTCGGAACCGGGCACACTGCAGCACATTGTCATCTTGCCACGGCAAACATTAAATTATCTTGTCAACTGCCATTGTTGCCGCAGTGCGTCCTTTTTTAAATCTAGGATCTGGCGCAGCTTTATTTCAATAAATATGCGACTGGAACTCCGAAATGTATCCACTTTGTTATTAAATTAATTAGATCTGATTCAGTGCGGCTGCAGTTGCTCGTTAGCTAAGGAGAGATTATGTTACCCAAGCCGATTCAAAAGTTGCCGTGGGCGAAGGTAATGGCCATTAAAATATATACCGTCGTTTAATTTTAGAAAATGTAACGTTGCCACAGTGGCAATTAGGTAAGCTGGAACAGGTAACAAGCAAGAAATTTGCAATCGGACGTATCCGACTACATAATACTTGTTCTCTAACCGAATATACGAAGAGTATGCTCAACTTTTAAGATACAGAAGAGATAGTCCTCTCTTACTTTGCTCAAAAGAGGTCAGTTGGTCAGTCATTGCGCAAAACCTATATACTCCTTTCATATCGTGAACAAGTGTACAAATGATAGGGACAAGCAAAGTCAATATATCATTATAAAGGCACTTACGCTAAATGATCTAAAAAGAAATGCGGCCAAAAAAGCTGCCGACCCGGCTAGCTCGGCAAACAGCAGCCATGTTGCTGGCCTCGCAGGAATCGGGAGAGCAAACGATAACACGAGAATGGGCATGAGACGAGAATGGGACGAACACAGGCCATTGTACAATTTTAATTGCTCTAAAATGTTGTAATACAACACGAACCACAAATAAATAAAATTTGCTGACATCAACAGGATGTTTTGCGGGTTCCTGTGCGGGGCGGAGTAGAGAGTAAGAGCGAGCGCAAGAGCAGGCCGTAATGGTCTAATGACTGGCTTTGAAATTTAATTTGGTCAAAATGGAGACAGAGTCAGAGTCAGAGCCAGAGCCAGTGAAACTCATTGCCCTGGCTAGCCAGGGCTGCCTATGGGCGGGTGCATAAATAGCCGTAGTTGGGCGGCACAGGAAATTATATGGCCTTTGTGAAGGGTCTCTGTCTGTACGTCTGTGCGTCTGCAGGTCTGTCTGAAGGCAAAAGTTTTGGACAGTCGCACAATGCGAATATGTGTATCCTCATCAAGGCGAATAGCTAAGTTGCTGCTCATTTATATTATTTACAATAAATTTGTGCTTCTCATTTAGTTTTCACTTTTATCGCAGCCATTCAAAGGCTATTACGAAGCAAGTTTTCATTGAGGAGAATTGCTTCTTTGTCGGTCTGTCGGCATCGCTACGATATGGGTGCAGATGAATTCCATAATGAATTGTTTAATTTCGTTAGTATATCGTTTCTTCACTTGTCATTATGTAATGCTGCCCTCCGATGACCGAACGCATCGCCAATGACATTGCACAAAGAGTCCCTCAATTTCTTATTTCTCATGATTTTCACAAAGTTTTTCTTTACTTTACAGCAATTAGTTTTCACAATACTTCGCAAGCTGAGCAAAGTTTCTTTAATAATTATTTTATACTTGGCCATTTTCCTCAGATTATTAAAGTGCAAAATTATTTCAGAGGCGGGATAAAGGATGCGAATCGAAAGAGGAGAAGCAAAAGGGACGAACAATCGCCCTAGAAGGCGAGGAGAAAAGTTTTACGTTTCATTCTTAATTGCGGCATTTCGATTAAGAAAAATTAATAATGAAAGTTTTGTTATTATTTGTGCTGCCAAGATGAACGACAAGCAAGCGGACAAACAAGAATTATATAAAAGCAATGGCGGAAGGACAACGACGACGACGAAAGACAGCTCAACCTTTGCCATTGCAAAATTTCCTCGCAAACATAAAGTCAATTTCCTGAAACTTTATGATTTTCATATAATTATCATCAGCATCACAATAATTCATACTTTTCCTTTGACAGTGAGCACAGAGCTGAACATCATCATCAGAATGAGCATTAATATAATCATCATCATATTGACCTTTTTAGAGGAAACACAATTCCACTCGAAATAGAGAGTAAATAGGCTTATTTTGTGTTGATTCAAGTATCAATTAAGAGACGGACAGACTCGATCTGAGCTGATATAATATATATAGGAACTGGTGCTTGAGATACCTTCTTCAGTATATTGCGAGTACCTATAAATCCGTATACCCCAATTACCCATTCTCCATAGGTTTCAAGCTGTAATAATATAAAAGGTGCTTAATGACCAGTCGCACACCTTTGCCAGCGAACATGCACGACAATCAGCTGCGCTGTTTCGGTAGTTAAGGGAACGCTGATAGTTAAGCTCTCCACTGAAGTACGGAGAATTCCGGAACGAGACTCAGGCAAAAAGTTTTTGTACTCGACTCGCCTCGAGTCGAGGCGATGTTGTCGTCCTGCCCATTGGCCCCGTCTGCGTCCCTTTTGACAGGCACGTCTTTTGGCCGCTGCATTAAATGAAATGCTGCGAGCAGAAGAAAAGCAAATCATGACTGAAGTGTAAAACTTTTCCCATTATGCAAAAATGAATTTCCATGCCTTAAAGTGGAAGCCTGGGGCTGGAATGCAGATTAAATTCTATACAAAAACAATTTTTTCGCATTGAATTAGTTTAAGGAAAATAAAATTTAAAAATCTGTGAGCTTTACTCTACAGTAGCAACGTGAGTCTATAATTACTCAAGAAACATTACCAGACTCTGAAAATAGACTCTGACAATATTGATTTTCATCCACAGACACATAAATATATATATTTATATAAGACGAGTCGGCGATTGCTGTCGATGAGTACATTGACCCGTATGTACAGTGTAACTATACTCTGCGTCACGGCAGTGTGCCGTTACTGCGGTCTGAATATCCTTTTAAATTGGCGAATTACGCGCTGTCGTCCTGTCGATAAACCAGAACTAATAAAAAGGGTTCGTGCTGCAAGACGAAGACAAAGAAGTTGTCACAACTTTTTCGTTGCTCAAATTGATTCTCAAGTATTGGCCCACAGGCTGGGGAAATCGTTCTGATTGCGCTTTAATAGCGCCTAATGGCCGGCGACAAATGTGGCAAATTACTTTAATAGGTACTACGAAATAATGAACACCGAGCACACTTTACAACAGCAGTTCGCAAGCTGAGCAGGCCGAGCGCTGGTCCCCAGACCGAAAGGCTGGACCTAAAATAGCTTTTGGCACTCGCTACGAGACACCCAAAGACGGCCAGTTCGAAGGGTCTCAGTGCAGGCGGGGAATATCGAGTGCAAATTATGGAGAGTTTTGTTAAATTGGAATACCATTGTGGCTAAAAGGGTATATACTTAATGGCCACGAATTGCTGCCTCCTTCAATGTGCAAGCCGCACTTGAATATGATAATGAACATTTGTTTTCTTTCATTTCTTTGCTCGCCCTTCTTTTCCCCACATCTAATTGTTTTATTTTTAATTGTTTTGGCACAAAGTATTCTGCTGCATTCTACTTTCAGTTTGTGGTTTCCCCACACACACACACGCACGCAGAAAAGGGACTGCAAAAGCTTTTTATCCCATTTTGGCAAACTTTTGCAGTAACAAAACAAAAGGAGCCCACATAGCTGCAAAAAGTATACAAAGTTATGAAATTGAAGTGGCGACCTGCAAGTATTTCTGCTCTTATATATATATATATATATATATATATATATATATATATATATATATATATATAAATATACATACATATATATGTGTTTGTCTAGGTATATTCACAGTTCTTTCTTTGTAGCGCCACGAAAGCTACAGAAAAATGCAAACAATTTCTAATTGGTATCTGTTTGGAGATATGAGAAACCAAGCTTTATTTTATTAAAATGTAAGTAGAATAAAAAGAAGCTGTGGCTGACCCCTTGCTTTGTCTTTACTATAGCATTAGACTCTTTAGGCTAAAGAGTCACATACATTATTTATTTTTTGCTCTACCTCTAGATATATTTAAAAGTTCCCTCTTTGCGCTTTTATCCGAAAATAGCATAAGGATTGTTTTATTTTTACTCTAGTCCTGTTAGGACCCCTTTTACTGCCAGAGTGAACTTTTGTCATGCTGAAAAAAACAGTCGAACTAGGTCAATTTTTATGCTTCACTGCCAATGGAGTAAAAAAGAAAAACAATGCCCAACGCTTAGATGTAGGTGTGATTGTGTGTATGAGCGTGTGTGTGAGTATGTGTAACTGTGAACCTGGGAAACTCAATAACACCTTCATTGTATGCCCTCACCTTTGAGTGCGCAGATCTATGGCTGCCGCAGATTGATGCAAAAGTCGCATTCTGCATTTGCAGTCTTCCCTGACGTCATTGAATTCGCCCAGCTGCTGCTGCTGCTGCACCAGGAAATTCTGTGTATCTGTCGCACTCCCCAGTTGGAGCTTGGAAAACAAGTTATCTCTTATACAAGCACAACTCTTATACGACTTACGCCGATCCCCTCCAAGTCGAGCCTATGCGATCGCGGCGTGAGGTGAGTAGCGCTATGCTGTAGAGCTTCTCGGGGCTTATGTTTTGTGCTCAGCATTCGCATCATTATGCGCGCCAGTTTTTGGGCGCCATCCACAGCCATATAACTGCTTTTGAGCTGTATTAGTATGTGTGTGTGTGTGTGTGTGTGTGTGTGTAAACAAACATCTCCAGCATTCAATCTGAGTGAACCTCATCGAACATCGAGAGAAAATTTAGGCAATACATAAATTTGCCTCATTATTACCTGAAGCAACGACTATTTCAGCCTCTTAGTTTCTCAGCTTTTCGAGTTTTCGATTTTTCATTTTTCGTTTTTCGTATTGTGCACAGCCTTTCGGATTTGGTCTTCTATACACATAATCGCATAGCAGCACGCCTAACTCTGCGGCACACTACACTCCAAGTGTTCTCCAGTTTCTCAGTTCTCGTTCTGCTCTGCCCCTACTCTACCCCACTGCCAGCTTCCTCCATTTCGCTCCCATTTGGTATCACATTCAAACAGAAATTCCAATGAACTGCGGAACGACTGACCATTCGCTGCCTCTGCCTCCGCCTTTGCCTCTGGCTCTGTCTCTGACTCTGGCTAGCTGGTCACTCACTGCTTCTCCTCACATGTCTCTCTGCTTGCAAGTTATTTTCAGAGGCTCTCGTTTTTTTGCTGCCTGATGATATTTTCATTTGGCTGTCGCTCGATAGCCACTTTTTGTTTGGAATCTATTTTGTTTACACATTTTTCCGTCTAGGCGAGTCTGGCTGCGCGCGTGAGAATTATTGTTTAGCGACGTCATATCGGCCTCTGCAATTGCTTTTCATTTAGATAAAGCGATAAATGTGAGAGTGTGTGAGGAAAAAGCGATTAATCAATTAGGCAATATGTAAGAAACAATTCGAGCCGTATTTGGGGAGAGGTAATCCTCTTTGGACCCCAAGCAGACAGTGTCGAAACAGAGATAAACGCTGCCATTTATCACTATTCACAATTTGTAACTATTGCCATTAGCCTCGGTCGGCGAGACGTCGAGATACTCTGAGAAGACAGCCTCAAAGAATAGCCAATAATAACAAATTCCAATGTTTATTTGTGTTTCTCTCCCTCTCTCAGTCTCTCTGTGTGTGTGTGTGTGTGTGTGTGTAATCAATGTTAAATTAAGACAGAGCGAAAGTCTAAACAAATGTTTGGCATTGGGGTTAAGTCAAGCAAAACGCAATTCTGTTTATGGAAATTGCAATTTCCTTTTTGCCTATCAATTGCAGCTGCCAGCTAGCTTCAAGCTAAGAACTGATAGATATACATGCTTGTGGGCTTTACAATCTACAATTACATTACCCGTCGGCTTCTTGCTTTCGACAGAGACAGAGACAGATTCAGAGCCAGAAAGAAAGAGCGGAAAGTCGCAAGCGAAGGCGCAGCCCGAGCCAAAACCATAGAAGCAATCAAACTTGAACTACTCATCCCAAGCCACGAATAGTTTTACACACATTTTCCGATTGTTTTGTGGCTCTGTTTTTCTGCCCTGTAGTGCATTGTCTGTCGTTTTCTGCCATGGCCAGCTTTGTAATTGAATTGTGACATTTACACACACTTTGCGATTGTAATTGAAAAATGCATAAATTGTAATTACATTTTCGCCTATTCTCAGTGCCGATAACGCTGTCAATTTCCACAGAGAAGGTGCGATTTAATTGAGTTCGTGTGTGCGCAAACACTTTAGGTATTTAGCGAAACGAAAACGAAACTTCTCTGAAAGTGAGTAAACTGGGAATAGTTTTATCAGAGGCCCACACTATAAAGTTGATGCATCCTTAACTAGAGGTTTGCAGATTTCTTTTAGATGATCTATAACATTCGCTAATATAAAGTTTCAGTTAGGTGAACATATTCACCACATGGACAATATATGTTTGTTAATATAAACCGATAAATAGAAGTCAGTTGCCTGTCATTCCGAGTATCTGCTAGTCGGATACTCCCGATGGACAGCACTTCTATCTATGTTTATTATGGCTTATTGCTAGAGAAGACAACTATTTACTCACCTCACTGTCGCAAGCATTATATAATGTGTTTAAGCCCAATCCAATGTAGTGCCTTGTTTTTCGCTGGGACTCTCCAAAAATGTCAAGCAAAGTAGCCGTACCCAAAACCTTGTTGGGCTTCGCCGGATGAAATGTCCAACAGCAACTCAGCAAAATTAAATGCTCAAGTAATAAAAAGCACTTCTTTGTTGTTGTTGTGGCTGTTGTTGTTGTTGTTATCCGCGCTGGCTTTTAACGTAATACAAATCGGGTTTTATTAAGAAAAACTCCTTGTTGGGTTTCTGGTTCTGTTTTTATTAAAGGTTGCTGCCGCTGCTGTTGTTGTTGTTGTTATTGTTGCTGCTGTTGTTGTTTGCTGGGGAGCGCGTTTTACACTTTGTTTACAGGATAATCGCTTGATTTATGACACTTTCTTTTCATATACATTTACTTTTGTATGTGTGCGCATTTTGATGAAGGACTTCAGCAATGGCTGGTGCTGCCGACGGAAACGCTTCCGTTGACTTTTACGTGGAGCTGGGCTACGGGCAAAGCATTTCAAGGGTTGAGAACAAAAAGGAATACATAAGACGTAAAATAAACGCGAGGGCCAGGCATAAACATTCACATCCAGGCAACACACGAGTGGGACGTCGACTTTTTATGCACAACAACTTAAATCAATACGGCGTAAAAATAAAAAATTATGTTCAATTTTGATGTTGTAATCGCATATGGTCAAAGGAAGTTGTTTGCTGTAAAATCCCGATTGGATGGCCACTTTTCGACTTTTTTCACGCCCTGTTTGCTAACACTAGATTCACACATACACACGCACACACACGCACAATCATACACACACATACTGTATAGAATTTGGTTTGCCAAGCACGTGACTCATTTGGCATCAGGACACGCCGTCGAAGACTTTGTCTTGAAACGCATTATATAATTATCACACAGTGTAATGTATTGTGCGAGCCCTCACGAACCACTTCCGCAACTTTTACAATTTGTCCACCTGCCTGCCAGCCGTTCGACTGCTGCTTTGTTTTAGTTTTGTTTTTCGCCAAACCTTCTTTTTCCCCAAAAAGTTACAGAGCCAGTCGTCAGTAGCCAGCGCAAGTAGCCAGAGCCAGAGCCAGAGCCAGAAGCCAGAAGCGAAGCACAGCTGTAAGATGCGAGCACTCCGTTGCCAATTCAAAGGCAATACCTCGCACGTCGAACAGCCAGCTCCATGTTTCTGTTTCGGTTTCAGTTTGGCTCTGCGACGCGTCGCAGCGACTCTCCTCTCTGCTGGAAAATCCGCTCTGCCGACTGCACGACTTGGCTGAGCACCAGTTTTCCAGGCACACAAAAAACTCTGCTCCCAACGGCGTTTTCGTAACAGGCCGTAAAGCCAACCAAAAGTGTTTGGGCAATATTTTTGGTAGTTGAATTCTTTGTTAAGTACACAAGTTCGAGGCAGGATTAGCTCTATTCTCAATCAACTTGAGTTATCATGCACTTTGCAGTCTGAGTAAAGTATTCATGAATAATTATCTGAAATGTTGACAAACCATAAGATATATTCTCTAAGATGATGTCCCAAACAGCTGACATTTATTTGAAATGGTCTTGTTAGCGCATAACGTCCGCTAAAATAGCGGGAAATATTCACTTGCGCAACTTTAGCAAACATCCTGCACGACAACTACCCTGCACTCGGCATCGCCCCCTCTCCGGCGCCCATCGCAGCTAGAACTTAACACACAGCTGCGTTCCAGCCAGCGTTCGAGCGAGCTATTGACGACGCCGACCTACTCTTTCGCTCTTCTGCTCTCCGCGTGATCCTTTGGGTTGCAGTCGAAAACTGGAATTTTTCTTGCACCTCCGCCCCGACTCTTGCTCTGGCTCTTGCTCTTGCTCTTTCTCTTGCTCTGACTCCGAGCTCTTTTCTGGCTCCGACTCTGGCGATTTTCTCTAGCACGACAGCCGCTGGTTTTTCTTTTTGTAACCTGTGCATCCGCGCGGGTGTGGTCCTCTGGCAGTGAGCGTGAAAATCATGAACTTCGTAGCTGTTACAGAACTGAGAATCACTCCCTGCTTTTCCTTCGCGCTGGCGAGTATTTTGTGTTTTCAATATTGATGTGATTCCATATATTGTTTTTTTTTTTTCTTTCCTTCAGTACATCCACTCGCACCACCCCTTGAATGTTTTTCGGGGTGTTTGTCCTATCTGCCTGCATTTACAATTTATTTAAATTTTTTTTTTTTTGGTAATTTTTCATCCAATTTTCATCTTTGCACACACACACATATACATACACAGATATGCACACACAAGCGATACAGGCAGACACACGCACATACACAGGCATACATCGCACACACACACACTCGCACAATCATGGGCACAGAAACCAGACACAAACAGCACTTACAACTTCACTGAGAACTGAACGTTGTGTTTCACAGTCCGCGTTCACGTACGCCGTAGCAGCACAATAATTGAGTACTAAATCTGCGCCGAGCTCAACATCAGGAATAAAGCAGTAGCGCTGCCCGATGATTGCAGCCACCACAACTTCCGGAGAGCAACCTCTGCTGAGAGCACGAGCGCAAGAAGAGAAAAGCCGAGAGAGCGACCGACAGAGAGAGCGAGAGAGTGAGAACCTGCGCGAAAATGCCTAACAGACAACTCACACTGACGACTCTGGCTGGCTCTGACTCTTATACCCGCACTCTGATGCTTGGTTCGGTCGGCAGGCGAGCAGCTCACCTTTGCTACGTTCGTTGGCTAACCTGTCCAGTCGGGTCGAGTCGCTGGCTGTCTGTGCACGTGTGCATGTGTGTGTCCATGTGTATGTGTGTCAGCCACTCGATAACCCTTTAGCGTGGCCCTTCTGCGACAGCTGTCGACTACGACTGCGACTCAGCTCAGGCAGGTCTCGAGATCTCGGCTTCATTGAATAATTATCTCAAGTTTGCCAGTGCGCCGTTGTTTGGCCTCTGTAGCGGGCCTAGTAGCCCTTCGCTTTGACCCAAAAACCAGTTTTATGTTTCGTTCTGCACCAGCCAACTCGTTTCCCACTCACTCACTCACTCACCAATTGAAGTTGTGTTTTCAACTTCAGGCCGCTCGCTGCGTAGGCCCGCAGCAAAGTCGACAGTTGGTCAGTGATCTGGAAATGTGTGAAAACACCAAACTCGATCAAACAAACAGAAACAACCGCAACGGCCGAGTCGAGGTACTGCAAGCACTCGACTTGTTTGCCAGCTACTTCTACATTGTCGCACTATTGTGCTGCTTGAAGTTCAGCTCTTCCATTGGCAGCGCTCGCGTTTGGTAAATGGTTTTTTAATTAGTGCTGGACAGGTTTGCTGAGCCTCTTTGAGGCACTTTGCCGGCTGACACGTCCGCTACCTGCTGTCCGTGAGGCATCCTGCGTTTTCACACAAGCGCTCAGAAGTGTTCTAAGGGTAGACATTGGCATTGCCAACTATTGGCCCTGTGTGAATTTGTTAGTTGTCATCGAGACAGCGAGTCATCGAGTTCTCACGGTAGCTGCCTCAAACTGACCTACGATGTAATATTTCAATTAGCCTGGCCTACGAGGCGCTAACTCGCTGGCCAGCTGCTAGAGCTGCGAAAAACCCAGTTTTATTTCGTCGTCAGTTATTTCCCTTGCAGTTCAGTGAGAGAATTTGGCAGGACCGCTGGAAGTCGAGAGAGCTGACGTCTGCGCTGACGTCTGCACTCTCTCTCTCTCAATCTCTCTCTCTCTCTCTCTCTCTCGCTATCTCTCTCTCTGGCTGTTTGCTGCGCTCTACTAAAAAAGCGTGCACCTAATATAGCCGTCGAACAATTTAGGGTAACCTAGCCCGCCATCCAACCCCAGCCATCAGCCACCAGGCATCGCCATCGCCAACGCCATCAGCCATCAGCAGTTGGCCAAAATGATTCGTTTTCGCTGAATTTCATTTGGCTCACATGTAGCCGGAGACTTGGCCCGTTCACCGGAGGTAGAGCCGAAACGAACTTATTTATGCTAGATTCGAGCGAATATATTGTACGTCGGCTTGAGCAGCCTGATTTATGCATTATATTAGCGTTGATTTTAGCTGCAATAAATCTGCAAATTTCGGCGACGTTACGTGCCATAAACCTATGCATGCTAAAAATAATTTACTTTTGCTCTTATTGCGCTCCAAGTCCACGTCTGCCCGAATGCCTGGTCAATGTCCACAAATTAATTGCCCCGTACTTCATTGGCTGCTCCTCAGGTATTTATGAGCTATTCACAGACTAATGAAATTGAATACGGATGACGGACTACGCCCTCTGACAACATGCATCAATGCCAAGTCACGTTCATAAATTCCACTCGCATGAAGCTGATTTGTCTGTGAAATCACTTAAATGAAAATTAAAGTGATTTCGTTTTCCATCCTTCGATATTTGCACAAAACTCACGAGTTTGCGAGCTGCTGGCATAGTTAGTAATTACCTAGCTATACCTGCTCACGAAGTGCACGAGGGTATATTGGCTATGTCCAATTTGAGCCCTTTCGCAAGTATACGTTTTGCAATTTGACGTCGTCTACTGATAGATCTTTAGTAAATGAATAATTTGATATGTGCATTTTAATTAACGAGCATTATGCAGCCAGTTAGGACCGTCGTCAACGCTCTTACTTGTCCTTTTTAATTGGACACAGCTACGAAGCTTACGACTGGCAATGAGTAATTAATAGGAAGCCAAACACCCATTCGATTCCATCCCCTCAGATTCATCTCCGCTTCGCGCAGACAGACTAAAGTTAAACCTGTAATCGAACGTTGCATTGCCCATCGGCCATCGGACAGGTGGCGAAATAATTGTGTATCCCATTAGCCGCCGGTGTTCGATCCACAAAAGGTTCACAACTAATAATGAGCCCAGAGCCACACCCACACACACACACACACGCAGCTGGAGATTGTATGAGAGACGCCTCGTCTAACAGTTTTGTCAGCTAACTTTAAGGCCTTCGGATGTAAGCAGACGCAGCAGCCTTAAATAATATTCATAATTTGCAGGACCTATGTCACTGCACACAGACATAAAAATTAAGGTGTTCATGTGACCATAAAAACAATAAAATATTTAACACAAATTTTAACTTAATGCTCGAGCCATAAAAATGTATGAGTGAAAAAAATATGGCTGCCTACTGTGCGGCATCGTTAAAAGCAAGCTGGCTATTACAAAGGAGGTGTATAGTCTGAGGAGGAGGAGGCCGTAGGGGCGCAGGCCAAAGGAACAGGAGGTGCCGGAGCAGCAGAAAGAGGCAAGTTCTTGCTGCCAATGCTGCCTCATTAAACCAAAAATTACACAAAGGATAACGCGCAGCTTGACGGCGGCGACCGTGGCTACAAAATGTTTTTTTTTTTTGGCCAAGTGTGTGTTGTTCTCGCTTCTAACCCCGCACGCCTTATTCCTCACGCCTTACCCCTCCAGCCATTACCATTTGGAGTTGACCTGCCAGTGCTGACAATCGCCAATGGAGACAGAGAAAGGGGCAACATGAAGCTCCAAAAACTAAACCAAACATTTTTTTTCATTAAAGCTTCCTTTAAATATTTAAATTTTAACGAGCTCAGAAAACACACCATACCAAAAAAATATATATTCGCTGAAAATGTCAGGCAATATGAATATGAAAAAAAAACAGTAATTGGCTTTCTCAAATATTTATCATTAAAAATTTTAACATCCATTTTTTCGTACACATGAAATTTAATCTCAGCTGTAAAATTTGTTTGCGATTTCGGTTGAAAGCTACAAAAACAGATATGGTTGGCTTACACAATTTGCAACTTTCATCGAAATCAAAAATTCCATGAAAAATAAAATAAAACAAAAAACTTAAATATATAAGACCTCGAAAAGTGTGGATTGCTCAATAGGATAATCAGACATTTGTCAGCTGACTCAAAAAAGGCTAGATATATCCGTAAAAAGGATATACTGGCAGCACTGGCGGGCTTTGTTTTTGGGGCACTTTGGCCCCGCTAACTCTTAGCTTACGGATAGGCATACAAATAAAAAATTATCGCTCAAGTCCAGGACACGGCGTGGCGCAGGGACTACTGCATAGCCATTATATTTTATTTTTACATTTTTCGTCACGTTTGATGCCGGCCAGCCAGCATCGCTACGTATATATATATTTTATTTTTTTATATATACATATTTTTTTTTTTTTTTTTGGTTTTTTATTTGCTCAGCTCCTGTGTACAGATGCTGGCAGCACTGGCTCCTCACCCACACCGTGTCGCCAGCTTTGGGAACCTGCATCGTCATTGTCTTTTGACGCTGCGAGCAGTTCGTCTCGGTATCTATGTGAATGTGTGTGTGTGTGTTTTGCTTCCTGTTTCATCTCTGGCTGCTTCCTGCTTATTTCTTATGTGTATTTTTACTGACGCTGATTTTTATTTCTTTCCAGGATGTGATATTTCATTCAGTTCGGCTTACAGCTAAACATAATAACTAAACGTTGCGTCGTAGGCATCGCGCTTAGCCCTCTGCTTATCTGGTCCCTGCCCCTATCCAGCAACGCGGTACACATCGTAAATATAAATGCGATACATTCGAACTATACCCCATTCACATTTATTGGGCATTTAGGTTATTCAGAGGAAATATTGAATTGTTTACGAACTGATTTGATTTCAGATTTCCAGTATTTAGAACTCATTTAACATTTGCAAGTTTCAACTTAAAGCTGCGTCAATTAAATGCTTGGAAAACTTTTTTCCACACCTGATCAGAGCAGAGATGTCTTTTAAAGTGTGTGTTCGAAAACTCCGAGTGCCGGAGGCGACATGAAAATTGTTGCATTCAATGGACGGAGGGGGGCGGAGCGCGTGGGTGCGTGTGTGCACACGGGTATATGTACGTGATATTTTGCCAGCACACATAATTTGTATTCGCGCCTGCAGCACAAATTGCGCATGCACTGAGCCAAAACAAGGTTGCCAATCGAAGAATTACTTAACACAAATGGTTTGTCTATAAGCTCAATCAGTGATAAATAACTTAAGTTTGTTATAGATGTAAATACACTTTTGACATGAGTGTATCAAAGAGCAACCCGATTTATTATTTACTCTTGATAGTTTAGGGTCAAGCTATATTCTCGAGAATCAAATTTTATTTATATTTCAAGTGAAGGTAAATCAATGTGGCACATTTAACTAATTTTTAAATTTAAATGTTTATTTTTACGCCTGACTGTATTTCATTTCCAGTTCAGAATTGAAAAGCGTTTCTCACTATTTGTGTACCCTTTCCAAGACCAGTATAATATTATTAAATATATGCAACGTAAACAGCTCGAAGACATCGATATTTTCAATTGCGAATCGAACTTATATAGACTACATTAATATACCATATACATCAGATACTCTATAGTATACTCTACTACTCTACTATACTTCATACTCTACTATAATATAACATGAGCATGAGAGCACTAACTTCACAGTATCTTTCACTATTCGGCTTTATTGTTCTCGCCTGCCGATATTTATGTGTAATCAATGCTTTATGATTTTATTTAAAAACATTTCATGCTTCAGCTACATTTATTTATTTATGCTGACCAGCCAAATCCATAAACTAAAGCAATAAGCGAATGCTTGTAATTCTTTTCGCTCAAATATTAAAAATGTTTTTATTTTTGCTTTAAGCATTGCGGTAGCTATTGAGCTCACACGTATTTGCAATATACGCAAAGAGAACAAACGAGGCATAACTGACTGCAAAATACTTGTTCAACTCATAGTGCACTTAGCTCATGTTACTGCAGATGACATGTAAATAGACTTCATATTCTTATCTAACAAGCAACTGATTTATTTTCGGATTTATTTTCATCTCTACAGAGCCAAGCCAGAAAACTCTCTTCACCTTGTGAGCGGGTATTAGTAGTGAGCATACCACAGCGCAGTGTGTGATAAATACTTTTGAACATTTTTAAGTCCCGCGGCGAAGAGCGCGTCCTGGCAGACAACAGCAATAACAGCTGTGGCTGCGGGTCCTGTCGCCTTTGTGTGTGATATTTTCTAATTGTTTGGTATATGTGGTTGTGGGCGTGGCCATGTGTGGGCGTGAAAAGACGAATGGTTAGTTCAAATTTAACTGTGGCTGTTTGTCGTCGTTCGTCGCTCGACGCTCAACGCTCATATGCAGTCACGGCTCATCGTGGTCGAATGGAGCATCGCAGCAGACTGGCCCAGAGTGTTAAACATAGTTTAATGCTTGCATTGAAACGGAACAACAAAAACATGACATAAAAACTGCCAGTCAACTGGCATAAAAGTGGAATAGCTACAGCTGGAGCTATAGCTATAAATGCCCCAAGTGTTTTAGTATTTTATCTTACTGTTTCGTGCAATGGGGCAATGTCTTCCTCTTCAGTGTTCTTGATCCCTGCTACTCCACTTGCAAATTGAGAGACGCTCTACTCGGGGTGCGCCGCTGTTGACACAGTTTTTATTCTGCTTTAACAGATTTAGTGCAAGTGCCGCAAATCTTTTCAGGTAATGAAGGGCTGCTCCACGGGCGTCTCTACTTGCATAAAACTAAAATGAGGTCAAGCGAATTTATGTTCCAATTATTTTACTCGAAAAACAATTTCGTAAAGTGTTTTGCTCTATCAGTTGTTCCTTTTTGGAGTCTTACTTCCGCGCATTGCAAGGATTATCCGATTTGTAGTGATTTCATTTCCAAGGAATATATATATTTGTTTCCTGAATAAAGTATACTAAAAATCTAACCTAGCCACAGCATGGCCAGGTGACAAGCTCCTTCTATGGCAAAGAATTCAGTCGTCGTGCATTGTATTGTGACTCGCATTAAATATGACTCAGATGGTTATCCAGAATAATAACTTTAATTATTGGTGAAAACAACATAATGACATAACTTCAATGGCTTTTTGTCTGTATTGTTGTATAGTTTTGGTCAATGGTTGTGTCTAAAAACTAGAAACTCTTCACAGTTGCTAGCAGCATGAATTTAAATGTGTATGAGAGAGAAAGAGAGAGAGAGAGAGAGAGAGAGAGAGAGAGAGAGAGAGCTTGTGCATGTGTGTGGCTTTTTATGAGTTAAACAAGTATTTGAGTATTGATTTATGTGCTCGAGCGCGACGTGGCAGACTTTGCGCAAAAAATAACTGAATGCGGCCACACAAATCATTTGGCAGCAAAAGCCGCAGATGATATCCAAAACGAAGTAGGTATAAGGCCATAAGGACATCGAACGCATCTATCAACTCATATATGGAATAGACCACGATGCAAATGCAAAAATGGCAAAGGAAACGGAAATACATGCACCACTTAAGGGAGGAGGGCAAGCAGAAGAAGATGGCCGCTAATCCTTAAAAGGACGACAATGCCAAAAGTTTATATATACAAGCATCCGAAGCGTCATAAACGGTTGATGGAACCACACCCATAGGGTTAGGAACATGCTCTCACATAGACATCTACATAAATCCACATATATATACATATATCTGGTCTGGTTACGTAAATGAAGTGCCATATAATGAGCCGCCTAGCTTGGTAGCTGACCGCTGGGCTCTGCAGTTGGCAGACCCGATATAAATCATGCAGCATTAACAGCTGCTTGGCAAACATCAAATGCGAGTTAAGTTTTCCGCACCGCAGTTTCTGTCGGGTGCACTCGACCGTATGCCGGAAACGGATATAAAGAGATCCACAAAATGCTGGTGCCAACGAAACAATTGCGAGTGGGACGATGGATGCTCATTTCTCTTTTCTTCTGCTGCCGCTCATGCTGCTGCAGCCAGCAGTCATTTTCCTTTTAGACAGAGAAGCACTGGAGCAGTGGCCATAAAACAAATCGCTTTAGAATTGCATTTTAAATATTTCGCGACAGACTTTTACCATTTTTTTATGTTTTTTTAGGTATGCTGAGCATCGTCAAATTCTTCTCATGCATAAGCTCAACTGCTGCAGAAAACTAGGTAAAGCCTATCATTCGCACATACCTAAGCAAACCTCTTCAGGGCCACCTAAGTAAGCTATAGTTGATTGGCACCAGCTGTTCAACAGCTTTTTTTACACGTCTCAATGGCCATGCGTGTTGGTGTTCTCTTTATACCCTGAACCTATTAAAAATAGGTAAAGAGGCTATAATGTATTTGGCAAGAGGTATTTAACATCTAGAAGGAGGCGTAGTCGACTCTATGAAGTATAGATACTCTTGGTCTGGATCAACTAACAAATCGAGCTGGGATTGACCGGCCTTCTTTCTCTCTAAATGAAGCCTAGAAAACGTAGAGAGCTCAAATATACTTGATACCTCACACAACCTTATGGCATGCCTCGCAACGCACTTCAGGGTATACTTTAGTCGGGCAGCACCGACTCGAGCGCCCTTTCTTGTTTCGAATGAAACGTGTCGTAACGCTAGCTGTAGAAAATCCCACTAGTGTTCGCCTTCTCACTCTCTCTCTCTCTCCCTTTCTCGCTCTGTCTATTTCCCCACCTTAGCTGACTTGTTTATATCTCTAGCCATTTTGTGAAAATGCAGTCATAGGGAAAATTGCTTCCTTTGCTGTGCCTTTGTGCTGTTCAATTTCCGTATCTATGACCGGTTGAAGTCATTTTGTGTTTCAGAATCTGCATACTTATGCGTTCTGCTGATTTGGGCTTAGCACTAAGCGCATGCATGTGCCGGCACATTTAATTCCTTTTCTCAATCAACTCAAGTGTTGCAAACTAATTAATTTCACGCTTATCGAAATGATTACGAGAAAAGTGCATCCTTTCAGACGGCTTATTCCCTTTTTTAATTGTTAAGCAAGCACTTGAGTAGGAGATATCCTGAATCAGAATTTATATGGAGCTTAAGTTAACGTAAGAAGTATCCACAAAAGCCCATTGCACTTTGAATACAGGGCATGTCGTGACAGCAACCTTAGTATTGGTGCAGAGTATGTGTTGGTGCAGAGTATGTGTTGGTGCCCCAATAAAAACCCAAGTATTTTAAATGACGGTGTCAAACAGACCAAAGCAAATTCACAATCTAAAGTTGTGGTGGAGTGGGCAAAGAGCAAGAACTGACTGGAGAATAAAGAACTATGCAAAAAATCAATATTCCAAATGGCCAGAGATTGCGAAGTAAGTTTAAAGCCCTCTCAACCCAATAGAAGCAGCCGAATGTAGGTCTTTGTTTACCTCTTCTTTGCGTTAGCTTGTTAACTGTGTGCCCAACAAGAGCGTTTGGACCCATTCAATAAGTAATGCTGTTTGTTGTCTCTAGCCTCTGCTGGGAGGTAGAAGAAGCGACTAAGGCATATTAATATGATTTTTTTATACCCTGAACCCATTGAAAATGGGTAATCAGGGTATAATGTTTTTGTTGGAAGGCGTATGTATGTAACAGGCAGAAGGAGGCGTGGCAGACCCCATAAAGTATATATATTCTTGATCAGGGAGACAAGCCGAGTCGATTTAGCCCTGTCCGTCTGTCTGTCTGTCTGTCCGTCTGTCCGTCTGTCCGTCTGTCCGTATGTATGAACGCGTCGATCTCAGAACTTACAATAGCTAGAGACTTCAAATTTTTTTTGTAGGTCCCTGTATAGGGCGCGCATATCGAGTTTGTTTCAGAAATTCGATAACTGTTATCGTTTTATTGTTATCGATTAAAAACGAAAATCTAAATTAAGCTATAAAATTCTATCTAATTCATCTTTATAGCTAGAGTCTTCAAATTTTGCATTTAGTGTTATTTGGGTCTTACGCAATTTCGGTTTTTGTTAAATTTTGGATGCCACGCCCCCTTCGCCTCAAATTTGAAACTCCCGTATATCAAATACTAGAGACTTGTGCTTTGACACATACATACATATGGATGACATGATCACGCCCAACAAGTTTGATCAAAATCGTTACTCTAGAAAAAAAGTTATTAAGCATTTAATTTCCCATAGCATTGCCATGCAAACAGCAGCCAAAGAACAGCTGACGCAACGATTTGCGCTTGTGAGTGCTTGCGCCTGTGTATGTGTGTGTGTATGTGTTGTTTGTAATGAACATATATATAAACTTATGTATATTAAAGAAACGGAGATTGTTTGGAATTGCGGTTCTGCGCAGGGTTCAGGGTATACCCTAGTCGAGCGGTCTCGACTAGAGTTTTCTTACTTGTTATTTATTTAAATATAATTCGGATCAATCCGCTCCATCTCCTGTCGGCAGCCTGACAAGTGTGTATGACAATTTATTTGATTAGGGCATATCAATACAGCGACCCAGCCCTTCACACTTTCAGACCCTACTCAAAGAGTTTACGTTTGCGGTTTCTGTGGTCACCCGGTCCGCCTCTCGCTTTGGTGTACTCGAAATTTAATGGGTGATTGGATTTAATCTACTAACATGCTTTATTGTGGTCGTTTATACATCAAACGACCATTTTTTAAACGATGATTTCTGCTCACTGTTGACTGTCTTACTTTTTATTTTCATGCCCAAAAATTATGTATTATGTCCATATGAATCGGGGCATTCCTATAGGCATGATTGGTTCATGAAATTAGGTTAGGCCTTACGCTTGTTATCCGTTCAATAAACATGCCGAAGTGAAGTAGACAGCGCTCAATTCGATTCAGAAGGATTTTTAAAGAAGCTTAAAGCTCGACCAATAAACATCAAAGATTCCGATGTCCAATTACCATCAAGGACCGCATGAAAGACAATCAAGGCGCGCATTGCGCATATCAAATAAAATAATTCTAAAGATTAACTACCAAATAGATTTTCCGAGAAATCAGTAACCAAAAGCCAACGGCCTCTAATAATAGCTAACGGTTTATCTTAGTATGAACATACTTTGCGCTGCCAAAGACAATTTTTTTAGCCTGAGTACAAAATGTGGGATTCGCAAGGCGCCGACTCAAGTGGTTGAAGTCTATATTAATCACAGCACTTTGATCTTTATTTAAGATAAAAATTACTGTTAATTACTAATACAAGTACTATTAATAGATGGGTCAATCCAGCTGGCTTGGCCAAATCAAGTAAACAGCCCGCAAAAGTATGCTAAGAATATTTTGAGCTCGTACATATGGCTCTCTTATACAACTGGTATTTTGAAGAGCAAAATGGAAATAAAAATTTATAAAACATGTCTCATAAATCAGCTATTTCCCATATTTAGCCTCAATTTAAAAATAAAATAAAAATAAACCTGTACAGTTATTTATTATAATAAAACGGCAAATAAAGAGCCAAATGAAGACTCCACAAAGTGTACACTAAATTTTCTGTATCGCTCAGACTTTGGTGCAGAGCTCGTGGGATATAACTTGTTTATAATGCACTTTCCGATTGCACGACGCCCGTCCATCAATCTCTGTCGAGCAGCCTGCAGTGTGTGCGGAGGCGAGGACAGGCTCCCCAATGATATTTTTGCTTTCAGCTGCTTCAACTGCTGCGGTGGCTGCTTAAAAATGATTTCGTGTCGTGCGTCGGGCGTCAAGTGTCAACAGTGCTTGCCTCGAGATTGCTGGCGCATATAGAGAGTTGCTGACAAATTGCAAAACACCTGCACTTAAATACATATTCATCACCAGGCAATGGCATTAAATTAGAAATAGAAACAGCCGCAAGCCTCGCCCGACCTTGCTTCCCATTCGCAACGCAGAGCCCCAGAATAGAATAAAAATGTTTGCGGTCCAGATAAGCGCGCTTAACCGAATAACAACGGCCAACATCAAAGGCATTCGAGAGACTCGAGGGGGGCAGATTTCAAGGAACTCGAAAATAGCTACATTAAAGCCGCAAATCAAAGAGAACTCAAAAGGAAGAAACCTTAACTTTTAACTTAATTTCTGGCCGAATGAAAGCTTCATCATTTTGCAAGTTTTCAATTGTGCTAGTGTTAGTACTGCCTCTGTTGCTGCTGCCTCTGCGGCAGACTTATGTTGTGGTAATGATGTTCAGAGATCTACTCCAATTCCATTTATTGGTTGCCACAATTTAATACAAATAATTCCATTATGGACCAGCGGCCAGGGACCAGTCAAGTGTCCACGCTTAGATACCAGACGGAAGCAGGCAACGGCGCCCACGTACCAAGCTGAAAAGGGGCGAAAACTTAATAGAATTGAAATAGTATACAACCGAAAAGTAGAATAAAAGCAAATGGACACCAGCCAACAATGATATCAACAAAGTTGCATGCGGTCAGCTGGCCTCAGCTCAGCTTAACAAAGTCCCACTAACAACAACAACAACAACAGCAGTAGCATCAACAGCAACAGCAACAACAACTACGGCAAATCAGCAGACCTTAATATTAAAGTGGAAGTGGAGCAGCCGGTTCAAAGTATCACGGCAAAGAACTTACGCCACGAGTATTACACAAAAATGAGCAGACCAAAAAAAGCTGAAATATTCCGTGAGCAGATACTGCTACAGCACCTATCTATTAACTCAATTGGAAAGTACTTAAGCCAGAGTTACTTTAGGAAGATATATGTGAGCTGCTACCACTTTAATTTACTTTTCACTTACTTTCGTAATACTTTCATAAACTACAAAATAGAGGAAACAAAATTAGAAATATTTTATTTCAACTACTTCAATAGCTTTAGTTTGTATGCTTAAGTCAAAGTTAAATTGGTTTGTGCATGAGAATAGATTTAGTGTTTGAGTCCCTAGTTCTCATATGCTAACAGCCTGGAAGGCGGACCCCTGATCAAGAGTAAACCAATATATCAATTATCTGTTTATCCACGCATCCTTCTGCTTGCCTTAATACACCTCGTTCATACTGTAATTATGGACGGAAAATCATAAAACTGAACTTTCTCAGTCGTGTGTGAAATTTTGGCATCGTGTGGCAGTAACTGAACGTAGGTCATCAGTGGGACTATAATCCTTTGTTTTTGGCAACGCTGCACGTGGCTCGCCTTGACTGGCAATAACACTCATAAATCCTACGTGCTCCTGACACCAGCCAAAGTGCTGGCCGTAAGTATGTATTGCATGCAGACATACTTGCGGCAGTGAAAGTATTGGCAGGGCATTTTTGGCATGGCTGCAGCATACGAAAATTTGCAATCGCGGCGGCAACCGCAGTTGAAGTAAAAGGGAGTTCCAGCAAAAATGCCGGAAGCAATACGAATTTCCGTTGCCAGAAAAATATAAGCACTTGGTGTGCTTTCCAGCGTGCATATACTGCTGGCGGTTCGTCAATTGGGGGCCAGTTATTGTGTGATTCAGAAGCAAGTGAAAATATGCGCTGCTGAAAAACGAGCTGTCTGTCGGACCGACAGGCGGACGAACAGACGGGCGGGCAGACGAGGTGACGGGAGGCAAGCGCTTTCCCTGTTAATGAATGCGTCCTGACCTGTTCTCCCATTAGCCCTGCTTTTGTTTTCATACATGTCTGTATGTTTGCCCGGCACCGCCAGCAGAGGACGAAAAAAGGGTGGGCTTTTACAATAAATATTACAAACAACTCGTTTAAATTTTAAATTTTACTACCATCAACGATGACGACGACGACGATGAGGACGGAGCGAGCTTGGCACAGTGTCAAGCATTTGGCCATGGTACAGGTACGGGCTGTTGTGGCCGTTGATGTTTCGGGTGGCTTTTAACTTTATTAAAATAAATGAAAACGAGCTAAGCTTGTCTGCAGGTCCGCTGCGGAACCGAACTGCGACTGTTATTAAAACGCAAAGGCAACGCTGTGTGCAGCCAACACATGTATAGATTTCACAGGCAAAAAGGACTTTCAAATTCTGTTGTAGAACTCAGCAATGTGTGTGTTTCGTCAATTTAAAATTTTATTTATTAATGGGTGGCTAATACGCGAGAAGGCGATAAGCTAGATAGCAGAGTATCAGCTTTGCGCTAGCGAAAACGCACAGCAAGCAAGCGTAAGTCAATGCCCGACATAAACCCAACCATAGTCTGGCCCAATCTGGAATAAAGCCTGAGCATGGAACACTCTTTGGAAATCCAGTTACAGTCCGTTCATTCCGTCAACCAGTTAAGTCAGTTGCGAGCAAGCCAAAGGAAGGGACGAGACCTAAAAGCATGTCGATATTAGGCAAGATAAATTGAAAATGAATTGCCAAATAGAGTGAGTCGGGTTTGCCGGAAGACGAGCAGTGGAGGCGCAGTGAAGTAGTGGGCCATTTCAAGGGAGTTCCTGCAGAAACGGTGCTCGGCAGAAATACGTAAACAAGGTGTGGAGCTGTGGGGGGAAGCAGTATAGACAACGTAGCAAAGCATTCGGCAACGCAAGGGCCACGTCAATGGCATTAAGTCAGTCGCAGTGAAGGCATCAAGAGAATTGAATGAAGCGGAAACGGAAACCAGCTAATGAATAAGGCACAACGAACCAAATGAACGCCACAGTCTTGATGCCTTGCCGTTTTATCCAGCCTTGTCCTGCCCAGTCCTGCCTAGTCCTGCCCTGTCCTGACCTGTCCCGCACCGTCCCGTGTCCATGAAGGCCCCAAAAACCGAAGTTAAACTGCACAGTTCACTGGCTCGGTAAGGTTTACGCGGCTTTGACCACGCTTTGACTAACTAACGACCTTCACAGTTTATAAACAATTGAATATATGTAGGTCTTCTGGCATAGACCACAGCGTGGATAACTTCGATTATTGCAACAATGCCTCAATCAACCTTTTCCTTTGGCTAACTTATTGCACAATTCTATATGTGTTCGATTCAATATATAATTGTAGTTGTTTGTAGATATTAACCTTAATGCCTGCTTGGAACTTTAATCTTTTAGCACAAGTTGTTTTAAAAGGCAAACATCGTGAGAGCGAAAAATGACGGCTAAGGAGTGCCGAGGCAGTTTCCCATCAAATGCACAAACTAAACAAATGCTCAAGCAAACAATCAACATCCCAAACAGAGAAGTGGAGCGGGAGTAGGCGGTGGCATGGATGCCGAGGGGCCGGAGACTTGTGTGCCATTGACGTTGATGATACTGCTGCAGGGGAATGTCTAAAACGCACGCTTCGCAAAGTGTCGATAACAATTTACACTTGAGACGATATCTCAATATTGTCACACGTCAAAAACAGCATCGATGGCGACCGACAAACCACGGCGAACTGCCCTAGGGTGTGGGCATGGATCAGCTCTCTCTCTCTCAGATGGTAGCAGGACAATGCTGACCGTGACGGGGAAAGCTGAAACTGAATGCTGATGATAGAACTGATGCGATTACCGCTTCTGCCTCTGCTGCTGCTGCTGCTGCGATGTCTCAGCATTGTTTTGTTTATTTAACTGGTACCAAAAACAACGGAAGACCAATAGCCGAGATGTCAGCCAAAAAACTGACACCACTTCAAGTGGTAGTCAAACGCTTGCCGCAGCTGGCAGCCCGTGCTCAAGATGTAAACAAGAGTCCACGGTAAACAAGTCAAATGATAGCTACCAAAAATCTGAAATCAGCTCAAGTGTCAAGCATAAGTATTTCCCTTTTAGATAATAATCAACACGGAAGGAAGTACAACAAAGGTAACAACTCACTAGCCACGCGCTTCGATTATCGAAAGCCCAAAACAATTGCAAACATATTTGTCGATATTCTTAAATAAAACAAAAGTAAATATTCACTAATCTAAATAGACAGCGCTTTGACAAGGAGTATTCTAGGTAACCGGCAGAAGGAGACCCTATAAGGTATATATGTACTTTGCAATAGGGCAATACACCTCTTCCTCTACGTATATTCTAATACTAATAATAATGATCAATATAGTTTGAGTCTCTGTTATAATTACCGCAAGGACATCATTGTCATTCCTTAAAATTATGATTAACATAAACTTAACCAGTTGGGACCTCCTGATTAGATCCCGCCCGCCACTTACTGTTTTTTACTACACTGAAGTACATCAACGTTCTTGTAAATATTTATAAGTGATGCCAGTTGAGAAAAGGAAAAAACAGGCTGGAACGGTAAGTAGGCTCGCAGAAATAAGCTATAAATATTAAGCCGCACTCCGCCAAGGGCCAGTCTGGGCTCCAACAGCTTCCGACTGGCTAGAGCCTGCGCTAAGCACTCTTATGATTAGCCACTTTAATATTTACCTGATGGTAATTACAGGCACTCCTGATTCGAGCGATTAATTTGCGGCTGCAGTGCCTGGGACAGCGTAAAATTCGCATCAAATGTGTATGTAGGAAATCATTCGAAAAGGGATGAGCTTCCAGCTGGAAGCTGGGTGACTGGCTGGTTGGGTGCCTGGGCTGCTATTCAAATTAGTGAACAGAAAATGTTGCCTGGCGGCACTTGGCATATTTGTCTGATGCTTAACCGAGTTGGCGCACGCACAGCCAACACACCCAATCCAGATCGAGAGCCGATCTGTGCAGCGTAGTTAGTGGCAGATATATTGGCATTGCGGAATCGCTCAAGTGCGCTCTACAATGGCACTCGTTCAGACAATGTTAAATGCGCGCTCTTTGGCTCTGCCTGTCAACTCAGCTCAAGTGGCCCTGTCCCGCCCATCCCAGCCTCTTCCCCACCTCTGGCACCCACCAAGCCCTCTCCGTTTCCCTCTCTCACTACAGCAAAGCAGAGCAAGTGCACTTGTCACAATCATTGACATCAATTCGTCGCAGCTGGCTTTTTAGCTGGCGCACGGTTGGGGTCACAGCCCCGGCAAAAGGAAAGGGCGACGTACCCTAAATGTTTGGCATAATCTGAAGCCCATTAAAGCTGACCAGCGTGGGCTGCCAGTAGCTATAATAGCGAATCATTGTTACCTCATTATACGCTCAAGTTAAATAGGGTTTATTTTAGGGTGTATATGATAGTCAAAACGATATTTGGCCGATTCCACGATTATTCTATCAGAATAACCAGCCAGATTGATCTAATCATATCCATTTGCCTTAACGCCCATTGATTGTGTCCGTTTTAAGAAAAATTCGATATGCTGACCGTCCAAGTTATATATCATTGGACTCTTTCACTCTTTGCATATTTCAGTCGCTTCCTCATAAAAGTTATAACATTTACTTTTTTTTTATGTATCTCAAAGGTATTCCCTAATCGGGCACTCCTGTAGTCTTAATTTTTTAGTATTTTCGAATTCCAATAGGTACTTTTTTTTTTAAGATTTGTATATCTATGCATATCGTCACATCTCACATGAATTGTCCATTGCCACATGCCCACTTGCACTTGGGTATATTCATACATATATGTATTTATATACAGGTAAATATATATATGTATATTTGTATATACATCGCATGTGTGCGGACATTTATAACAAGATAATCTAAAAGCCAAAGCATGAATTTCCAAATTGCCAGGCGAGTATATAGTATATATATAGAGCATTCGTAAACATAGGCGTACGTATCGTCCGTTCGTTCTGCAGCCATTCGTTACTTGGTGTGGATCCTTAGGGTGTTGTAGTTGAATTTGCTTTTGTATGTGGGTGCTTGAAATTCAGGCGTTAATGTCGGACCACGTGTACTGAAAGAGAGTCGTTATCGTTATCTAATTGATCTAGCCGAAGTCTAAAGCCTAAGACCCTACTCACCAGGCATTGTGGAAGTCGGACAGCTTTTTGTTGTCCGCCTGGCCATTGATTCTCGAGATCTTCGAACCATCAGACTTAAAGATGTCACGGATGGTACTCTTCATAGAACGACGGTTATTCAAGCTACATATTTCGAAAATCCCAGCTAGCTGTTGGGTCAGCAATTTCTCCAACATCTTCTCCGGACTGGGAGTGTGCGAGTGCTGCGGGTTGACGTATCTCATGATCCTTGAGACAGTCTGCTCGTAGTCGAGAGGCAAGCCGGTTACCTGATCGGCGCGGAACAGCCGAGGCACTCTATTCTTCGACTTCGGCTTGCTCACTACGATCCTCTTTCGCCACACACGATGCACGACTGGTCGGAATTGAATACCCGAATTGGAGTTCTGCTTCAAGGTGCGCTGCTGCTGACTCTGCACCTTGTTGTTGTTGGTTTTAGTGGCTGAAGTTACGCTTCCTGAACACAGCCTCTGTTTCTTTTGGTTGCCAATAGCTTTTTCATGAGCCATACTCGAAATAATTATCATTTATATACTCTGAATTTGGCTATTCCGAAAAGTTTTTTTTTTTTTTGTTAATTTTTTAAGTTATATTTTTTGTGTGTGTTTCTTTGAAATTTTTAACTGAACTAAAACTAAATTCGACGTTCAATAGATCTGCTCTGAAGGTCGAAGTCAAAGCCTCCTCCCATGTACAAAAATTTCTCCAGGATAGGAAGATGGTCGATTGTTGTAATTATTTAACTTGTATTCAGATAAAAATAAATACACACGCACACGCACACGCACACACATGTAAATGGACAGACACAACAAGTTGCAGACTGAAGCGGCTGGCCACAGGCAACTTAACTTTTGAAACAATGTCAAATACAATAAACGCTTGCTGTGCATGTTATTGCAAATGACACCAACACAGCCGAACAGCATTCATGCAGACCCATCCAACTGCTCTTATGCTTTCATTATTGTTATTGCTACTGTTGTTGTTGTTGTTTTCGTCTCTGTTGCTGTTGTTGCTGTTGTGTTATATTCGCCTATGCCTGTAAGACCGCATTATTGCATTGCAAACGAACAATAGCAATTGCAATTACTTCTAGTTGATGTAAGTATGTACGAATGTAAGTAATCGTCGCTCTGCGATACATGCCCAGCCAAAGTCTCTCATTGCTTTTGAAATACGATAACACATCAACACAAACAGAGAAAGATAGAGCGAGAGAGATATGTATTGCTGTGCCCACTCACGCACGTCTGCACGAGATGTGTGCTGCAATGGAGACTGCACAAATAGAGAACAAAAGCAATATAATTAATTATCAAAATACAAGCCAAGCAGAAACAGCATGATGTAACTACGATACACCCGCCACAAGCAAAGTCAGGGCATGGATCATCACAATTCCTGAAATGTAGATACTATTGTTGCCAACCCACAAGATGAATAGCTTAAGCAAATGTTGCAAATGCAACTACACCAGCTCTCAGATAGACATATATATATAGCATTGATAAGATTCTGGATACAAAGTACAAAGCAGAGATAGTGGAATGTTAAGAGTAAAAGGCTTATACTATAGAAACCATTAAATAATATTTCTTTTCTACATGTATCAATAAAATGTTAAATACATTTCATGTATAGGTTTATATTCAATTCATTCACACACATCAACTATCTCATTCATCATATTACTACAAAAATTGAACTCACCACTCCAGTAATCACTCCGGTCTTTTAAGCTCCAACAAATGCAACTCGACAACTCGACCTGTCATATAAAGAACAAAATGATTAAAATTGAAGGCTTTCGCTGCTAATAAATATATATAATGAATTCAAAATATATATATATATATATATATATATATATATATATATATATATATATATAACATTTATTACGCCTCCACTCGAACATCTTTCTAAGCATCACGACGCAACAAAAAATATATTTTTGAAGTGACTTCACGCCTTGACGCAGGCTTTGTGGGCGCTGGGAGCAAAAGAATGGAATGAATCAAAAATAGGCTTTTTTCTCGCTTTATGTCGAAATAAATGGATTTTACATGTTAGTCGAAAGCATTCGTCACTCGCCTTCAGATCGTGTGGCGCCCAAGTTGTTGCTGTTGGCGATGCTAATGTCGACAGATGACAACAACAACAACAATAACAACAATGTCAACAGACAGTAGCTATAATGAAAATATAACGAGACATTAAAATCTCATTTCACACCCATAGAAAAATGTTTACAAGCGTGTGTGTGCTATAGGTAAGCAGAATGTGCTCTGCTGAGGTGTCTTTATGCCAGTGCCTGAGCGAATGCTAACAAATTGTTGGGATATTATAAGAAATTGCGAAATTCAACCGACGAAGCCAGGAAATTTAGTTTCGCAAATAAGGTAAATGTATGTAAATATTTAAAAGACAATCTATCTTTATCACATATCTGAATGCTGGCCTACTTTTCAGCAGTTGCTCCTCTCTAACAGAGTCCTGAGTAGCGGTTGCTGTCGACTTCTATGCATATCGTGAATTATCCGAGTAGTCCTTCCGCATGACAGATGTCCGCAGACATTTTTATTGAAGCACTTTTAGCCCCTTTATGGGTTCACAGACAACATTGCATTTTTATCGCCAGCATGTTCGCTCGGCTATAATTAAAATACACACTCAAGTGCAACTGCAACTTACAATCCAAAAGTTTATTTGGTCGAATACCACAAGAGCAAGGCCATTACAAGCTCTTTGCTGTATGTGAAGTGCATGGCCGTCCATGACATGACCGCAGAGCCAATTCAAGAGCCCGGAGTGACTCGATTTAATGGAAAATCGACCACAAAAACAGTAACAACTTGAACGATTCAGAAATTGCAACATACGATGACCACTCGAAGCAACGAAACGAAGACCCTAACAGTGTGCAGCCAGTGACATGGCTGTCCATGGTGCGCTGCCACACAAGACGAGGAGGATAACAGAATTCACACTATTCGGAGGCTCATCCATACGGGTGACATGAGTATTTGAGAGCTTTCAGCTGAAGCATCGACTCTATGATTGCTGATCAAGCATTTGCATTGCCTGAACGTGTTGCATTAAAGAATTGGTCAATGTAAATCAGGTCAGACATGATAGAGGGAGACAGAGACTGCAAAAGAGGTAAAGGAGCACAGGTATATATAAATATGTACAGTAGGTAATACTAGAAATATTTATCCTTGGACTTAAGTTTTCAATAAACTGTATAGATAAAGAAAGACAAGTATATATTGGCATACAATTGCTTCCTCTTCCTCACATTCAATCTATCTTGACTATTCCATGGCCATTGCTGTCTGCCAAGATATTAAGTGGGGTCAGTTTTGTGAGGGTTGTCGTCGACGTCGACGTGGCAAGGCAGCCTGGCAGCCCTGGCCTGCGACTTGTCGTCGACGCCATTAAGCACAAGTTTTACGAATAAGCAACGCGAAAAGTGTACAAACAAGCCGCCAGTCGCAGGTTCAGCCTTCTGGCCACGCGATTTTCAGCAAACTAATTCAAGTGTTCCGTGAAATGAGTCGAAAATTGACATTCAATTTTCGAGACCATTGCACATTGCCAAGCGCCGACCGCACTGCAACAGAGTGCCGAAAATAAAGGTGCGACACGGCTCTCGTTCCGCGCTGGATTTAAGGCATTTCAGCAAGTGGTTGAAGCGAGACTTTACGAATTTAAGAGCTTTTCAATTAAATTTGACTAATAAATATGTCATTGAATTCTTTGTGTAGCTAATAACACTTAAACCATGCCTTGCACCTGAAATATATATACTGTATACATAGAAGTGGAGGCAGAGGTAAAACTGTAATCAGTATACAGTTGAGTGAAGACGGTTGGAGCGGCAGGTGTGGCAAGTGCGAGGCTGAATCATGCATATGACTTAACGTGTCGCAAAAGTTCAAGCTGTGCCATTGTTGCCGTTGCCCTGTACTTGGCCTATTCTTGTCCCGCATGTACACACAAATAAAGAGCAACAAGGACATTGGCATCCCGCACGCAATTTCGTGCAGAGATCCAGGCAGCGGGCGGCGAGCCATTGTGTGGGCATGCTGATGGCGAGGCAAGAACACAAGGAAGACACAAGTATAGAATTTCAATGGAACAGCAGTGTCTTCAACGCTTTCATCATTGTTGGAAGCGTCGCTAAGGCCAGGTCTTTGCACAGGCAACAAGGCAATCAAGATTCGTCGTCGGATGCACCAAGCAGCCGAGTGTGCTTGCCTGGCCTGAGCAGTCACTGGGAAGAAGGAACAAGGCTTGGCTAGCAGGTCATGGTAGCTTACTTCAGCAAGCACCCAATTAGACTTGCGCTCGCTCTCAGTCCTCTGCCAGCACTCATGGGACCATGGCCAACTCACTGCCCACAGCCTGTCCCGCTTTCCCGCTCTCCCATCGTCCTGCTGCAACTGCAACTTTCCCACTCACACTCTCGCCATAATTATTCACGAACTTTTGCGTAATGAGTGTGTCGCAGTGAAGCCGCCAACGAGAAGAAAAAGAAGCGCCCAAATTCTGCCGACTGTGTCCCTTCGCTCTGGCGCAGCTCATTAAATATTTAATAGCGAAATTAAAAGAATATGCAAACTATGCACAAAATACTCTGACATGGCTTGCCACAGAGAAAATCCCACCAAATGTGCATTTCCAGCTAAAAACTTGCCATCTAGTCGAAAATGTAAAGGACAGACAGACCGACAGAAGCAGAGTGAGGGAGAGACACAGAGAGAGAGGGAGAGCAATTATTTACACAATTGTTTATTAAAATTACTTTAAAAACTTGTTAATTTCGTAATAGAGTTTCGATTCGATAATAAACACATATTTACACGAAACTTTTTCAACTCACGCTTAGCATCAAGTCCCGCTGCCAGCCAGTCTAGCTAGGCAGCCAGCGCCTGAGTGCCAGGCAGCGAAATAAACTTGTTCAAGTATATATATATTTGTTTTTATTGATCGCTTGCGGTTGTGCACAATTTAGATCAAGGATATCGATATGGCTTCATGTTCATGCCAAGGCATTTTGTCAATGCTAAAGAACATTTATGCCCATTTTCATTTTCGCGCAGAGTGCCTCGTGAAAACTTGATAGGCAAAGTGGAAAATAATGTGGCTCGGAAGGCAGCAGCAACACCACCAACAGCAGCAGTAGCGTCGGGAAGCGTCCTTGCCTGCGTCGCATTGTTGCTGTTCGTTAGCACGGAGTAACAACGAAATTAAATTATTTTCAAGTGAATTTATCAGCATGGCCTAAACGTTTCTGCGTAGCACCCGGAAATTGCTAAATATTTTTGTGTTGCCAATTGAGTTTTTAAAACCGGCATTAGACCCGCCTCGGCACTTATGATTGTGTTATTAACGACATAATTAAACCATCAAATGGTTATGCTCGTATCATCGTCGGCCCATCGACCGAATGAATTTTGATTTTACGATTGAGAAGTCAATCTGCGCCATGTGCACTCTTTAATATTTTCCCTTTCACTTGATTATAATAATTAATTAACTCGATATTCATTATAATCGAATCCCTGACTCACATGTGAGCGTGAGAACAAAGTAAAAATAATTGCACTTCACTATGGAAGCGAGTGTAATTTTTCTAGAGCGAACTTCCGATTAACTAGGCAGCGTTCCACAGACAACTGATTTCTATAAAGACAGCCAACAATACATATTCCTCCTTTCAAGCAGAGACTGGCTGAGAAAACGACTCCGCAAGGACTGCTTTTAAAGCAGGCCCAGCCAGCCGGAGTAGAGAACAGACAGAGCTCGTCTAAACGGGGCCAAAACGGACGCTGCCTGATTAATTAGGGCATTAATTCTGCTAAATTACCGTAATACATTAGAGAGATCGAAGCCATTTGTCAAAATTAACCTGAGGAGCAATGTAAATGAATGCGCTGAGCGTCCTAATCAAGTATTTCGACTGCACGGCCACTTGCTAGGCTGGCTTCGCCCCAGCAGTCGGAGATGGATCTAGTAGACTGCTTTTCTGACTACGTAAAGTATGGATAAGCAGCAAGTAGAGGACATTGAAGAGGTTCGATACTTTGCAGCTACTTTCTCTGTATATTTGGATAGATTTTCATATAGCCTTAGCCTTAGCCTTCTATTTTGAGAGATTTCTCTATATCCGCTGAGCGACTTTGACACACACACGGTCTACACACCATACCCTACCCTACTTAGAGTTGCAGGCATAGTATGAAAAATGCACAATGTGCTTTCAACACACGAAGGAACAAAGCGTTCGTCCCGTTCCCTACTTCTACCCTACCCTGTCCTGCCCCTGCCCTTGTCCCTGGGCAGGTGTCATCAGCTTAAAGATTCTAGGTAATGGTGGGCAGGCGGCGCTTACCCAGGGCAAGTAGACAATTCTGCTTTACATTTTTATGTGTTGCTGTACAAGCAATTGGAGGGCGCGGTGATGAGGCGAACAAAGTGGGGATGAGATGGGAGTGAATGGGAGGGGTGCGCTACTACTGCGTGGGCGGCATTAATAATTGAAATATTCACTAACAGAAAGTTGAAGACGTTAATGGTGCTCGTCAGGCCAAAGGGATGAAACAGCCGTTGGCACTGACTGCTGTGTCTCCTTTGGCTTTGGCTTCGGCTTCTTCTGGCTGTGCCACACTTCTGACTTCGTGCTTGATTGAGGTTTACTTTGCCGAGAGGCTAATGCATAAACCATGCACAGACATCAACGAGCATCTTACATGAAGTGGCATGGCATAGTACTGCGCCTGCGACTGCTACTGCTACTGCTAATGCCACTGGTCCTTAGTCCTGATTCCTGTTAGACTCTGCCCCACCTAGGCCACATGTTTCTAGCTCATTATAAGGCAACGCCTTTGACAACTGGCTACCGCGTCATTGTCTACGGCGCTGACAACGCCTCAGAGCAATGCCCATTTGGCTTTACTTGTCCTTTTTGCTTGTTTTCCTGCTTCCTACAGGCTGCTTCCGCAAGTTCTCGGCTTCTCGGCTTCTCAGTTTCTCTGTTTTGCGATTGCAAATGACGAAGCCGCCATATTCCGTCCATATTTCCATATTCCCAAAACGCTGGCATGCGTAATGAGCTTTAACTTTTTCTTGTTGTGTAATTTTAAAATAATTTCGCTGCGCGCTGAAAATACGTCTCTACAAATAGCACTATGTGTGTGCAGACATAGCACGAGTGGGATTTCATATAAACGTACATATTTAGCCTGGGGTCGGACGCTGCGGTCCCAATTCCAGCTACTCCCACAGCGACGCACTGCCTGCAGCCATGGCAGGGACTGGGGCAGCGAGTGGGAAAGGGACTGAGACTGCGACTGAGACAGGACCAGGGCCAGTGGCTGGGGCAAACGTTTACTTGCTTACCCAAAATATTCCCGTAGCAGTCATTTGCGTTTATTATCACAAGGCGTTGACTACTCTTCCTGCTGGCTGACTGCGCATCTGCGCATCTGGAAAGCCGGAGCCATAAAGCTCCGTGCGATTCGTATTGAACATAAAGCCAAGTCATTCGATTTCGTGCATATGAGAGGCTTTAAAGCAATATGCTTAAACTTTAATTTTGGCCGCGCAGCGAGTGCGGTCGCGCCTGCTACAAACTGTAGCCGCAAACGCCGAAAAGGAAATAAATGTGAGACTTTGCAATGAAACAGGCATTTATGGCGCCATAAAACAAACCAAGCACGAATATTTCTAACTCATCTTGAGACAAGCATATACTATATACACATATATAGGTTTATGTATGTGTGTGTATATACGTGTGTGTGTGTGTCATGCATGCACAATAAAGCATTCGAAGTGCTCACATGTGTTTGATTACATAGAAACAATTTGTGTGTGAGTTTTTTTTTGTTTTCCTGATGTGGCTCAGGCGCAGACCCAGGACATAGACATGCATAAAGTTAGCCCAGAAATTGTTGAAGTTTGATTAGCTTAGCAGCCAGATTTGACGAATATAAGTATTACGCGATTCGGGGAACATCAGATCCCAGGGCACATACAACAATTATGTACTCATTTACATATGTACGAGGCCGTAGTTATTTGGACGTCAGCGAGCTTGTAAAATATTAAGGGAAAGCAACACGCATTTTAATAAAAAGGACGAACAAAACTGGAGAAAGCGCCTTAAAGCATGTAACACGAAGAGGCTGCGCGACATTTGCACATCGCACAACGAAAAACCACAAAGTACAAAAGGCAAAATGACTCCCAAGGGAGTTGGCAGTTCTCCCAGCCAAATTGCCACAGAACGGAGAGCAGATGGCTGCCGTATGATGAGTATAGAGGTGGGTCTCCAGTTTTGGCGAAACGATGCGGAGTAGCAAACGAAATGTCGCATATTAAAGTCGCCTCGCCTCGTCGAGACATCAACGTCAACGTCGTCCCGAATCCTGAAGGGATCTCAGCACTGAGCAGAACTGAACGGAGCAGGACAAAATTGAAGAACAAGGAAGGAGTCAGAGTAGGAGCTGGAGTAGGAGGTTAAATTATTTTAAAGTGCTTTGCGGTTATTTGGATGCGTTCGTTACTGCTCTTTTGCCTTGACACTTGACAAGATTTCAAATACACAACATACAAAAATTTCATGTATTTACATATTAAAGTGGAATAATTTTTGCTGCTGCTGCGAGTCCCATTTGCATGTTTGCAAGCCGTCGCGCTGTTTTTCTTTCACGACGGCACATTTTACGGGTAAACAGTGTTAATGAAGTCGCATTAATTTGAGTGCATTACACAGACTACAATAGCAGACCCGCCACACAGCTGTAATACGAGTGTTAAGGACAACAGCGACAGCGACAGCGACAGCAACAGCAGTGGCTAACAAGTAAAATTGGTTAACTCGACAATGCCCGAATTGGAATTACTCTGAACCGCACATTGAGCTATTTCCTGTATGCATCTGTGTGTATAGGTATTGCATAAGATATACTTGGGCTGAACAGAACTTAACTGAACTCAACCAACTTTGGTTAGGATTGCTATTTCCTTTCTGAATTCTTCTTTGTTATTCAAAATTTCATTGGGGAACTCAGATTAATACACATTTTAATCGATTCCACACCAAAGTCATTGGGGTGAGTTATCGATATTGCGTACGGAAAGGGTTCGATTGATTTATCTCCTCCTCAACAATCATGATTACTACAGTTTATGAGGTCGCCTCTTGTCTTTACCTATTTTCCATGAGCTCGGCGTATAGAAAGGCGAATCTGTCCGCACGTATACACATGGTCGCCGCAGCCAAGAGACAATGACAATACAAACATTTAGTAACAGGGAAAAATGGCTAAATGGCGCAATAAGGAAAGGGTAAGAACTGGAAATGGAGCTAAAGCTGCAGTTGCCCCCAACCTAAAGAGCTTGAGAGCGAAGTCGTCGACGTCCTCGTTGTTGGCCTCCTGGAGCGTCGTAAAACGGTGTTGGCAACATGAAAATCTTGTCATATTTTTCTTGTTTACTGTCAACATCTTTGTACTTCAAGTCCCATTATGTTAATTATGATGAAGTAAACAGGACACAGTTGTTATTTATTATAATTACCAGCAGTCAAGCGACGAGTTGAAGACAATGCCAGAAGACGCAAGGCGCCAGCGCTAAATGAATTTGTTGCGTGCCACGAGAAGAAAGAAAAATGACTGCGAACGGGGTAGAAGAGGGCGCTAATAATTGGCCTGCTTGGCCGTCCGCTATGCAAGTTATTAAAAGTTTAGGTGCGCCTGCTTTAAGCTGGCAAAGCCCTTCGCCTCTTGACTAATTCAATTAAGTTTAAATCTCTAAGTACTCCGAGCGGGCCCCGAAATGCATTCCGCAAATTGGAGACGTCATAACATTTGCCTATTTAACATACGTAAACAGCCCCAGCCCCACTGCTGAGAGCAGTCGAGGCAAGCGTCTTACGCTCACGCATTAACAGTTCGCATGCCGTATGACGAGTTTTATTGAAACTTTGTCTTTTGTTTGGCAGAGAAAGCAAATTTAATGGAAATTCCTAGCATTCTTTGTGCATTGTTAGACTACAGTCACAGGGACTACACAGGAGGAGGAGGAGCCGTGCGAGCGTGGGTGTCTCCACGTATTCAACACAAACAAAAACAATCAATAGAAATTGTTATGCAAACAGCCTTTGTATGCGGGTCTGGGCCTATTTGCTCAAGAAAGTAAAAGCAAAGAAACACAAATGCACACACTCTCATCCGCAAAGGGGTTTTCGTCCTCTTTTCTAAGTCAAGGTGGAAGTCCGCCACACAGTTTTCAGGCTGTGTGTTCAATTTCGCAAGTGGACTCCGCTCCGCCGGTCCGTCGTCTCTACCTTTGTCCGCCCCGCCCAAATACATTTTTAATAATGCATCAAACGTTGCGCTGTCCAAAAACAATGACATTAATTAGCCGCTCTTTGTGAGCACAGAACAAAAACTCGGAACAGCAAAATGCAGCTGAGCTTTGTGTTTGCTTCTCCCACTAGAGTGCTGCTCGCTGCTCCAAGCTTCTTTCTTATTGTGCTGCAGTGTGCGCTCTGTCCATTTCTTTTATGTGCAGCGCACCGACAGCGGAAAAATTCATTACATATTTGTACAGCGTGCAAATTGTGGAATTCAAACAGAACAAAAGGGCATGCAAAATATTTGAATGGTGTAGAAAAATTAAAACAAAGCAACTGGGGACTGAGTGTGAATGGAGGAAATTAAGCGGTCCATTAGAGGGCGCAAACAATCCTCCTGTATATATTGTGTTACATTGCGTATACATAATATACATACCACACTCTTCCTCTATCTCTCTCTCACACAACCTCTCTCTCTCTCTCTCTCTCTCTCTCTCTCTCTGTCTCTCTCTCTCTCTCTCTCTCTCTCTCTCTCTCTCTCTCTCTCTCTCTCTCTCTCTCTCTCTGTATATAGTTTATCTATAGACACATCTTTGAAAATGTATTTCGTATTGTTGCTCGATGTTATTGCATTCTTCCGCCCAATGTACTCGTCGGCATCCCACAGACTGCCCAAACACCACTCACTCTGAATGGCGAGTGATGTCCTGCAGGCAAGCTTTCAGCACACCAAAACTCTTCAAAAATGCACAAATGCAGCTAGAAAATGATTCAAATAGAAAAAACTAACAGCATATATATATTTTGATATATATATATATATATACATGTGGAGAGCATATACCATGGCTGTGCGCTGTTTGCTTGGCGCTGGTCAAATGTGTAAATATTGTATATAAATAGCAGCAAGGCGCACCATAAATTGCAACAGTGTAATATTGAGAATGTAAACAGGAAATGTTTTGTTTCAATTCCCACTCGCAGACATTCACAAAAAGTTTAGTGCTGATATCCCAGCGTGGCAGCACTCATTACATGACTTTAGTGCCCTCTTTAAAAATCGTGCAGCAAAAATGTCATTACCCACACAAAGCTCATCGTGTATGGTAAAAATATGAATAGAGAGTGCATAAGTAGTAGTGTGTGGGTGTGCGTGTGTGTGGGTGTGTGAACGCTAAAATGTATGCTACACCTTTTGCACAGTCGCTTGTCCCCTAACTCGTGCAAATGCGACTTGTGCAGCGCCTAAATGCAACTCCATAAAGCCAGACACAGCTGTGCTCGACTGTATCCGACCTTAGATACCCCGTAAATGGCAATAGTCCCTCGACTCATTCAAAGCAAGTCTAAGTATGAGTTACATAGCTGAGAGCATACTGACTATATAGATTTATTCCGCATGACTGACTTTGACTCTTCCTACAGGCTATCTGATCGTCGATCACGCTCCTTTACTACTCAACTACTTCAGTTCAGGAGAGTATGGAACGCGTGTGACGGAGTGGTTGGGGTGGCCGAGCGTCATTTGGTGCGCTTAACCCAATGCCGAGGCAAGTGCAACCTCAAGTTCCGCAAGTCTACTTCAAAATCCGTAATTGCAGTTTGAGTGATGCACGTACACATACATATACATATATGTATATGCATTCAGCTTACACGAAAGCTAATACAAATATCACATCGTGTGCTCAGCATCTTTTTTCTCGCTTCAATTTTCTCAAAAATTCCCCGAGTGTCTGGCGTCTTTGCGTTCTTCAGGCACACGCTCAGACCCACGACCAGGCCCAGGCCACTAGTTGCTCGATGAATGAAAGCAATCAAGCTAATTCATTTTAAACTTTTCACTTGACTTTCAGACTTGCTCAACTTTACAATATTCACTTTTTTCCTTCGCCCAACATCGTGACAGTTTATGGGGCAGGGCTGGGGCAGCGCAAATGCGCTACGCAAGAATTCTGGTAAAAAGAAAGCAAAACAAGCGCTGGGCTATGCGAAACTTCTTTCTCTTTACATTCCGTATCAGACTTTGCGAAATGAATGACACATCAGATACACACAAACACACATGTAATATATATATATAGATATATTTATATATGTTTATGCAGGTATATATCTAAGCTCACCTTAGCACACCTTTGGTGTGGAAGCATATAACACACATAGCCAAAGCAGCCGTGGGATGCGAGCAGTTCAAGTTTTTGGCTTTCGCTCAGCGAAAATATATATAAAATAAATTTATAACAAAAACGTGATATGCTTATTGATGGATACCTGATGACGACTGAGGTCAGGGGATTATGACTTATACAAATAATGAAATTTTTCATCTCTCCATTATGACAGGAGGCGACGAGCACGCCAATGCTGTTTGGTAACCTAACGCACGCTCGCACGCACGCCATAACTGACACACACGGACAAACGTACGGACGGACATTCGCGTTATTTGGATATAGATACAGGATACAGGACCCTCTTGTGCGAAGCGAGCCCAAAGGAAACTCACTAATCAACACAATAGCTGACTAAGTTTGCCTTTTAAGTGAATTTCTAAAGTTTGAATAACATTATTGTTATTCAAATCGAAGTTACCCTTTCACAATTGTGGGTTCTATATTGGTATATATAGCTTATAAACGAAGCGTAGAGAGAGATAATTCATCCAGTCAGGAATGACCACAGGGTACCAGTACTGTTCCCCCTCATTATTTTATCGACGCAGTCACGGTCTGCTGCACCTGTTTATGCCTATTTTAGTTTAGTTCATGGACTCCAGAGCTCGAGCTTTGATTGGCAACGCACTTTGCTGCAGGACTCTACGATTATTGGCACATTTATTAAAGGTGCCTGGTTGTTCGCTTTAAGAGCAAGGCCCGGGATTTGCTGGGCCAGATAAAGTGCAGAACTTCATCAAGAGATTGATCTTGGAAGTGCACAAGCTGGCTAGCAGTTCATGCAAGAAAATATATGTCAGTCGGGCAGGCGGTCGCTTTGCGGTCTTTGTTTTCACCAAATTGCGACAATTGAAAGCCAAAATTTGTGAAACTGGGTCAGAATGTTCGGGTAATCTATACTGTGTACTCTATTCTAGTCAACGTCACATTTACACATTGAAAAAATTGAGAGAGAGAAAACAGAGCGGAGCGAGCCAGCCTCGACCCGTAGAATATGTATCAAGCCTGCTTTCGTCCTTCTTCCTTTCACATTTAATAAAATTTTGCTTTCGATGCTCGAAACGTTGCTGTGCTCTGCCTTTCTGGCCTCTGACTTTTTTTGTTTATTTTGTGCATTTAGGTTTGACTTATGTGTGCATTTCTCTGTGTGTGCGTGGCTTCCGCAATCGAATGGTAAAATGGCAAAGGACACAGTAATCCATTCAAGTGCCTTTGCCAAGCTGGGTAATAACTAAAGTTTGTGTGTATGGGATGGAGAGAGAGAGAGAGATAGAGAGACAGAGAATGGCAAGATACGCGATCTAAGCCCAGCGCTGTGTCGTCGAACGTCTTTTACCTGTCGGCGCCGCAAGTAGATAGCGAAAATGGATATGCTATACGTTTGCTTACACAATTGAAACCAACAAGCTGTAAAAAATATCGCAAGCCACAAACGGAAACGGAAAGCGGAAATAAAAAATATTGTTTCAACTGATTTGGCACTAAAATTGCATGATTGCAGCCAAACGAGTCGGAAAAACAAGAAACAACCGACCGACCTCATCTGCAAGCTCTCATTATTGGCTGCTATTAAATTTAATCTTTGTGCACGCTTGATCAAATTAGTTTTACAGTTCGACTTAAAGGCGAAAGACGTCATAAACAATTGCTTGAATAAGGAATCCAGTTCGAACTGACGGACGATGGAGTGTCCTTGGTACCTGGGCATAAATAGTTCGCATTCAAATGACCAAGGCAAAGCCAATGGCATTAAAAGTCATTCTGTGCATCGTTTCAGGCTGCAAATCCAGATGCGGTCAACGACTCGACGTCCACGTGGCTGTCTTATAAACTCTTCATAACCAGCGCACCCGGACCCCAAGCTCGCTCCCAACTGGACAACTTTGGATAGCTCTGGGACAGAACCGAGCATAATAATGTTTGCATAGCTTTTGGGTTTTATTACCCGGCTGTGTAAATGCCAGCACGGCATGTTTGCAGCGTTGCTAGCGCTGCTCCGGCTTGACTGTCTCGCTTTCATCGTCATCAGAGTCGCAGCCGTCCGACTCGGCCACAATGTCCTTCCAAATACCTTTTGTTCTAGAGCGCCTCGTAGTCGCCCGCCCCTTGGCCCGGCTGTCCTTGCGAGGGGCGCCGAGCTCTTTGCCTGTGCGCAGTCATTTACATGTTTCAGTCTCTTCTATTTTATCTTGTTGCTGCTAGCGGGGCATCGGCTCCATCTTCTTCCACTTCTTCCGAGTCTCCTCCTCGCCCGAGATTGCCAGCGACCTGCTCAGCTGGCCAGCTACTTTATGCTCAGCTCTTGTGCATTTTTGAGTTAATATACTTAGCAGCACATTTTGTTGTCGCCCTTGACGACGACATCCACAGCGAAAGTTCTTTAGGCGCTTATCTACTTGTCAAAATTTTGGCCGCTTGACTATTGCCCGTTGTTGTTGCTTTAAAAGCAGCTAAAACTTATAACTCTTGTGATTGTCCCTGTTCTTTGGGTGCTGCTGCTGCCACTGCTGCCAGTGCTGCTTCTTTAAGGCATTTCTTGTGTGCTCTGTTCTGTTTTAGTTATTTCTTTTGTTCAGGTTTTTTGCGTCTCCTTCTGCTTCTGCTTGTGGCTCTGGCTCTGGCTCTGGCTCTGGCTCAGCTTTGCGGCTTTGAAGTTTGCTGACTTGTCTTTAATGACATTGGAAATTGCGGTCAGGACAATTAATTTCCGGTTGACAAAACTTTGCTTTAGTTTTTTGACAATCAACCTTCACAGTCGCCTAACTTCCACATCCACGTCCACATCCACTTCAGGTGGGCATTAGCAGTGAGCACAAAGATAAAGCTCAACTTTCCTCTAATCGAGCTCAGCCTGCTCCTACATGTCCTCCCATACAAGTTCGTCAGCTGCTCACAGCGAATTTGCGGCATAGTTTACGTCTTTAAAGTCTCGCAACATGTGCTACCCAACTTAAGTGCGTGTCTGCGTAAAGTGTCAAAAAGGAGCCATGCCTATTTAGCATTCTAACGAACTTTATCACCGACACCCACAGCGGGCCTCGAGCACACATATGGATACGTGCATGGGCCTAAGTGCTTGGGCAATGGCAATGCCTCTTTGCAGCGCAACGGATGAGCGAGCGAGGCGCTCATTAAAATTTCAGACCACGTAGCCAATCTGCACTTAAAAGACCTTTCGAGATTTGAATTTTTCACATTTTTGCAGCCAGTCAGTCGGCCTACGATTATATTTTCCGATTCAGAAAACCTTAACCAATGCCGCACTGGGACCACGCCAACCGCACAAAAACTGTGCCATCCATTCCAGCCGAGCAGCACAGGACCGGCCCATAAACCAGACTCGTAAGTGCTATGACATGTTATGCACGCACTTCCGCGTTGATGTGTCAGGCTTTGGGCCTATTGTTGGGCGCAAACAAACAAGCATTGTTAACACTAAGGAAGCTATTGCCAGTTGCTCAACAATGGGCAAAAAAGAGCTGGAACGAACGATGCAGTCAGCCCCAACCAACTGCATAATACACGTCAACCAAATGCATTGTAAAATCGATCATTAATCGAACTACATAGCTTACAAACCAATCTCAATCTGCAGAGAGGTCTGAAGTATCAGAACAGCTCATTCGTACAGATAGCTATCCGACTAGTAAACTCAATATACTCTCGTTCACTGCTCGAACGAGTATAGGAAAAAGAAGTTTTAACTGTAAAAACAAGCAGCCGTTGCTTAAATTCTAGTGCTATTGCTGCTTTTAAGCTATCTAATGTCCGGCTGTTGTCCTGGCAGCCAACCACTAGCAGCATGGACCATCCCCTCGTTACTGCGGCGGATGCGAGCCATAGAGATGAAGAAGGTAATGGTAGATACGGGTTGTGGACTCACTAGCTGGGCATCTTGACATGTCATCAAAAACACATTAAATGTGTTTTTACGAGCGCGTTCGTTGAAACTGCTGTCCACCTTTTAGGTAGATGCGACGCAAAGGCAAAGGCAGCGGCAGCGGCAACGGCAAAGGCTGTCACAAATCCACATGGAGACTTGGATCAGACCTTATCCGGAAATTTGCTGTTGCGTGGTGTTTGCAAAAGTTTTGTCTGCTGGTGTTAGCAACAAAGTGACATTGCTCTAAATTAGTTTTATAATTTCTTTCTTTTTTAATGCTCGCCACAATAACTAAAGCGAAAAGTTGGCGGAAATTTGACAGAGTTTTTTGTCTCTGTTTTCTCTTCTCTACTTTCTTATTTTTTTTTTTTTTTTTTTTTTTTTTTATTGCAACAATTTATGCACATGCGAGAGACCACAAAAGATGAAATGCCTCGCAGGCTGGCACATATTTCATCATCGAGCTGAAATGAACACGCTTTCGCTTTAGACTTAGACGGCGCACGTAAAACGGACACGTTCAGTCCACATCCACACACAGCCTTTGGCAGCGACATTTTAATTTGAAAAATTGGCTTTAAGGCAGACCCGGACTTGTCGTGGCTTGTTTTGATGTGCACGGAATACTCACTAAGTCCCAGCCCGTCAATCAGCCATAATGGGCAAACGGCAGCCATACACATGCACACAAATCAATACAAGGGATACAAGACTGAACGATCCGAAGATATCCTCTAACATGAACTGAATTATACTTATGGATAGGTCACTTAGTATTCTATATCTTCATAACAGAAATTCATTTTCGTTAAAGACTTTTCGGAATAGTATCTTATATATTTATTCTTAAATAAGTTTTGTTTGCCTTTGCTGCCGTTCGGCAGAGCCGAGCTATTTGTTTAGGCTCATGCTCAGGCTCTGTTTTCGGCAAACTCTCGCTTTGACCTGCATAGAAAGTTTTAATAGCCGCTTCGCCAGTAAGTTCCTACGTTTTCGGCACTCCAGCTGGCTGTTAAGCGGATGCAAATTTGGCTCACTACATACCACACGTTCACCGAAACTTTCAACCAATATTTATTGTGTAAAAATTCACGCCTAGTCCTGGCGCCCGTCTCATCCTTGGCGTTTTAATAAAAAACAAAAAAAAAGCTAAAAACAAAAAAAGTACAAAAAGCGCAGCTAGAAACTTTGTCCTTTACGCTCAACATAGCCGCACTCATTAAATTTGCTAATTGAAACTATTAGAGGATGAGCGAGTAAAAGACGAAGGCCGCCTCGCTCTATCTAGCCGCCGAGCTGGCCTAAATGTTTGTTAAATTAAACATAAAATTAGACACAAATGCGATTAGGGAAAGTTCAACTTTCGACTCTAAGCGATGCATGCTCGCTTAGCTTCATCTTCCAATCATAAATAAATAATGAAATTATTCATCTGTTGCTGTATCAAGTGCTTCAAGATTCCACAAAGTGTCCAATAATAAATTTACTTAATGCAATTACTGAATCTCGACTCGAAATTAAGTTCATCTCAACTTGAATAAGCTGTCGAGGCGCACATTAATACACTGCTTATGCATGTCTGATTGTCTCTGCTCATGGAGAACTGTAATGGATTCCTGCAGAATCTGCCCACACACACTCGACAGTCGACACTCGACATTCGACATTCGACACTCGCCTATCAGCCGAAGGATGCAATTGCCATGGGATACGGCCAAAAGTTGACATTTTTGCGTTGAGCGAAACTTTGCGCAAATGTTTGCATTTCTGCTGTGGACATTAATCAGGAATGCATAGAATTTGCCAAAGTTTGCCGCCGAGTCACATTGTTCGACTAAAACTTCTAATCGAGCGCTTTTCGTGTGTGCCTTGGACATTCAGCAGAGCATAAGCCGCACTCATGGGAATGACTTTTAATTTCCAATACTTGGCATCTAGCTTATTGATACACTAGCTGCAAAGGCAGGTGAGCGAGTGAGACTGACAAAAGGAAATACCATAAATGGAAAACATTATTTTGGATGCCAATCAACATTCCTGCTTCATGAAATACATGAAATAAAATGATATACAAATCTGAAATCATCCGAAAATTCTTTTTTGGGTTTCTGTGGCATACTTTACAGTTTCACCTTTAATTGTGCACATAATTCATCCAATTCCATCTTAAAGTATAGAAGTTTCAGTTACATCGAATGGAGAGTTTCATTCGAATTGCACTCATTTACAATCTCGAAAACGTCGATTTAAGAACCGAGCGAAAAATTTCACAAAAATTTGTATGCAAGCTCTCAACATGTAATTCCAGATCCATGGAAGGGGGAATATGGATATTTATTTTTTGGCAAGAGGTAAGTACAAAAATCACGAAATAAAAGACAAGACGTGCACACCATTAAGAATAGACTCGTTTATATGCAGAAGCGAGTAAATGTCACGCATACGTCGTGTTGTACGGGTCGAACACAAGTAATTTGCAAATAAATGCTGTCAACTAGTGAAAATCGAATTTTGCATACACGGAAAGAAACACCTATGGAGCACACCCACCCACACAGGGAAAGAGTGAGAGAGGGTGTGAGAGAGAGAGAGAGAGAGAGAGAGAGAGAGGGAGACGTGCAGATCTGTGTATCGCATGCTTATACCCTTCAGTCTGGCTGGCAGCACAATTGAACATGCAAGGCATGTTACAGGTTACGAAATGTACTGTCAAAAGTGCCCGGCCGAGCCGACCCGGGTAACCCAAAACAAAACATTAAATGAACTTTTCATTCGCTGAAAGGCCAAGCAGAAATGGGGCCTGCTTCCGTTTCACTTTTGTGTTATTTTATTTAAGGGCCCAAATTTGTTTAGACTGCCAGCGTCGAGAACTGTGTAAACGAGCCAAAATGGAAATTTGGTATGCACTTTTGATAGGCCTTCAACACACAATGGCCCCGTCGCTGGAGACTTAAAGCTGAAACAATGGACAGTCATCCACACACGCCACAGAATATCTTTAAGCCAGCCTCCACAATGGGGCCAGTCGGTAAATGCATCTGCATCCTGGCCAGTCAGGCAGAAGATCAGATGCAGGGCAGTTGTAATCTAAAAATCAAGTGCCGGCCCGGAGTCGGGTCGTTCGTAATTTGTTGTCCTGCAGGCGAAACGGTTTTAGTCAAGTGCCATGGGCAGTTCGTCTGGCAGCCAATCTATCTAACTGTGGCCATTTTATTTATGCAAAAGTAGCATTTTTTGCCTGTCCAGCGCCAATTTAAAGTTCCAGCAGCATCCTTCGAAATGGAGTCGCACGCCCGAGAGCGAGGAGACATTTGTAAGACAGCCAAACGAGCAGCCAACCGTTCGACCGACAACTTCGTCGTTACACTTGCCCTCGTCGTCCACAGTCATTGTCGTCGTCGTCGTCGTCGTTCTCGTCCTCGACGTCGCATAGCTGGTTTACTGCTGGGACAACTGGGACAGCTGGTCAAAATTAACAAGTTCCAGCGCATGTCTGGACTCTGGACTCTGGGCCCTGGGCTCGGGGAGTGCCTACGAATCTTGTTTCGCATTTTGTATGTGAGTATTCGTTTGGGGGGTGTCTTCTTCTCTATGGGTCTATGTCAGAACATAAGCAATTTGTTGCAAACTTTCCTACAGCTGGCTTTGTTGTGTTTTAGCCCAGTGCAAAGTGTGTGAGCGATGACCGAGCTGCGGGCAGAGGGAAGCGGACTGAGGGAATGCGACGAGCCTGTCCGCAGAACTTTGGATTCTGGTGCGTGTGTCGAGCTACAATGGCCTAGCCGCCTCTTGGGCCAACATCTGGGCCTGTATCCGGGGCGTGGGTGTAGACGTGGGCGTGGGCGAAGGCCTCGTTTCGTCTAACTTTCACTCGTCTCCCCACTTCTGGCCTTGTGGTGCGGCACTTCCCCACTCAACGCTTTGTTTCGCTTCGCTTTCTCTCGCCTGCCTTCGTTCCTCTTGGCTCGCTTCGTGCCGGTGCCCGGTTGGTAGAAAACTTTTTAAAAGATCTTACATTTTTGTTGTTTTGTAAAATTGATGAAGTAATTTGTTTGGTGATTGCACAAACTTTGCGTGTCAATATTTTTCAAAAACACCCAAGTTTGCCTAAGTTTTGTGAGTGCGAGTGTGCGAGTCTGTGTGTATGCCACACATCCACACACACATAGATATTCGTATAGATGGCCACAGGATTTGCCTCGACAGCACAAAAACTCTTCTAAATGCCCAGAAGCAACTTGCAGCAGCAGCTTCCGCTGCAGCCACGGCCCCAGCGTCCGCCCAATAAGTCGTTTGCATTGTTAATGATTCAAATTTGTGGTAAGTGCCATGAAATCGACTACAAAATATGCATCTGGTCAAGCACAGTCGAGCCTGGCTAACCTATTTTGACAACCAATTTGCTGCAGACTATCTCAACTCGGTTCTTATCTAATCTATTCCAGGCGACTAAGAATGCTTCATAATTGGCTTCGTTATCTTCAAATTAATCCATTTTCAAAAGAGAAAGAGTTTATTCTAGTTAAGGCCACGTTTGTAGAAGACTATCTGAATGGGAAAGTTCGCAATGATCACGCTTCATTGCATTTCGCTTCACTCGACCAATAGTTAACTCAGAAATTTATGAATCTTAAATGGGATTTAAAATCTTGAATTATAAAATCAAGGGTAAACAATTAAAAATTAAAGTTAGACCGTTGCAGGCGAGCTTGAGCGACTGCGTGATACTTGCTCGCAATGAAATTGATTGAAGATAGAATCAAGTAGAATCAAAGTCTAATAAGTAAACTGTGAAAAACTAAAAATGGTTAAAAAGGCTAAATACTAGAAATGAAAGGGAGAGGTACAATAGTATTGTAAGCCCTGTACTTAAGTGGATTTTTATGAAGTATTTACCAAGGATATCAATATGTCTGCCAACTGTTTGTCTGACGCTCTAGTTTTAATGCTTCCGCTCAGCCTGAACTTATTGTGAAATGTGCTTATTTACTCGCTAGTTTAAGCCATCTACAAACAAACACGCACACAGATACACACACACACACAGAGATTCGACTCAGCATCCTCCATAGCCATATCCTCCACAGGCAGTCAATACGGCAAAGTACGATTGAAATTGAATAAAATGGCTTTTCAAATTATTTGCGATACAACAAAGCGCCATGTGGCAGAAAAGCTTATCTGCGGAAAATGTTAACTGTATGACAAAACATAACTTGTAGATATGCAAAAACCTAAAGAAGACACGCACACTCACACACACAGACACACACACGTCTGTACAATGATACAATGTCATTTGTAGGCACAATCTACGAGGGTAGTCTAACAAGTTATCGATCTAATCAAATGTTAAGTTGTTGCTCTTTCATCTTCTCTATTTCATTCATATACGAGTAAAGTCTAGTTTAGAAACAAATTGTTTGAATCAATAGATATTAAGTTCATTATAAATATTTCTAATTTTCTTTTCATTTTCATTTCTTAATATTATTATAAATATCATTTATTTAATTTAATATTTTTATTTCCATAGTTCATTTAAATAAATTCATCTAAACATCAATATTAAAAATTTGAATAAAATACTTATAAATAAATATGTATTTATTTTTAATTTAAATAAATTTGTTTTCGTAAATTTAAAAGATATAAAATTTATTTTTAAAACTCCTAACTTTCCTCGCTTTAATGACAAAGGACCCTCGCACTTATACGATATATGTATGTATGTAAGCAAAAGGCACAGCAGTCAAGTCGCATTTGTATTCATGTGTGTGTGTGTGTCTGTGTGGTGAATGTGGGTGTGTGTGTGTGTGTGTGGCACGCATACATGCGTACTTCAGTACGAAATATATAAAAAACAAACAAATTTTGCGCTGAAAATAGAATACAAACAGCACAATACGACTGAAGCACGCCAATGCGCGGCTTTTATGGAGCGGGCTGTGGTGTGGCTGTGGTGTGGTTGTGGGTGTGAGTGTGAGTGTAGATGTGAATAGGTGGAGGTGGGGCTGGGGATGGTTCATGAATGTACATTCATGTAAAGGGAGCCTCGGTATCGATTTATGCATATTAAATTACACGAGCTGCCTCACAACAATACGCAGTTGTATCCAATGAGAGGAGGCATTGCGCTGCCTCCTGCCTGCTGCCTGCTGCCGCCTGCTGCGTGCTGCTCCTTTGAAAATATTTATACACATTTCTTATACGCGCCGCCTAAATTCCCGACATCTAAATTGGCGGCTACGCTGATTGCCGCCAGAAAGTAAGCCCAGCCACCCAACCAGCCCGTTATTATCCATATGATCCCACACTAGCGACCAATTTATAAACGTTTGGTTCTCCGTCTTATCTTTGGCAGGTTCTTCTTTTTGCTTTTTTTTATTATGGCAACTGAGCTAACGCCCCCATTTGTGTGTCCATTCAGACTGCGAGTGTGTGCGTGTGTGTGTGATTGTGTGTGGGTATGCATGAGTTGTGTGTGTGTTTCCGTATATCCGATAAACTTCAACGTTAGCAGCTGGTGCCTCACGTGGGGCGGGATTGACTTTTGGTACTCCAAGGCTGCCCCCAACTTTATCGAACCGCCGTCTCCAGAACCCGAGCAGCGTAACAATTGATTTTCAATGCAAAAAACCTACCAACTGCACTATACCCTGTCCGCTACAGAGTACTTTCTGCTCTCCTGTCAATATTCCCTTCTTGTTCATAATTTACATCTACATCTGTGCTCTCCTCCAGTTTGCACTTAGTACTCCTCGCTTATCTCTGCCCTGCCCATCTGCAGATGAGCAATGGCAGCTCCTTCTGCAATCGGGATATTACGAAGAAATGACTGACATAACTAACGCACTTTTTACTTTCCTTTCCTCTTTTTCGGATATGAATATGGAATAAGCAGCAAAGGTAACTGTACATACACCCACACACACATATACACACATATATATATATATATATATATATATATATGTGTGTGTGTGTACATATGGCCAAGTTCTTCGAACGGACATTGTGGGCAAGGGTGGCAGGGGGCAGGGTGGTGGGCTGTCACGCTCTGCAATATTAATGCGCTCGAGTTTGAGCCGTCCGCCCACAAAGTTAACGCCAAGAAAAGTATCCAGAACGCCAGTCGCTCCAGTCCAGTCCAGCCCCGCCCGGCCCAGTCCCGTCCAGTCCAGTCCAGTCAGCAAAAAGTGGAACTTTGTGGTACTCGCGTCCTGCGTCCTGGGAGTCATAATATTTGGGTCACTTGGCAGCCGAGCATTGTTAATTATTCTGGTCACATCTGTTATGTAAACTACGCTCAAAGCATAAAAAACACACAACGCGCAAAGACAAACCCCAAAGACAAAGTGAGTTCGCCTTCGCCTACTCGTGCACTGCAGGAATTAAAAAGTTCCGAAATCGCGTTAAATGGACCCCCGAAATTTGGATGCCTTTTTCAGCTCCCGGCTCTCTGTTTGTATTTTTAAAGGGTTCTCCTCGCAACAGCAAAAATCGTACTCTGAGCAAAAACAAATATGTACGATGTAAATTTTTAAAATATTTCAGTGCGATTTTTGTTGCTTTTTTGTGTCGAGCTCGAAGGAAAACACCTATTAATGTATTTTACATGAGATGCGAGCGCACCCAAAATACGAATCCACAGGGCACAGGGCGCGCCACAGTGGGCCGAAACACAAAAACTCTAATCAAAATTGATTAAATATTTCAATACTCCCCCAATAAATGGGGAGTTCAACAATTATTTTTTTAAGATATATTCTGTGAATTTAATTGACTCCCAGAGTCGAACGAGTTAAGCAGGATAAACATTTTACTGCCTTCATAAGGACATGTCTAAATTGATGAGGTGGAAGGAAGATAGATGAGCTTTACTCCAGTGTAGAACGGAGCTTTTAAATTGCAAAAAAAAAAAAAAACAATCCTTGTCGGAAATTATTAAGACTCTCGTATCGACTTCTACATTTGCTCGTGAATTACAATAATTTTCTTGTTAGGTCGGAAATTTGTCCGACTACCCTCATATCAAATCCCAAAAATCAATCTGGTCAACAAACGCCATCGTAAATGTTATGAGATATCAAGCCAGCACCTGACCTTTACCTGTACAGTTCCACTTGACGCAGCCCTCTTCAAGTCAAATACCACATATATCCCTATTTCAGACGATTCTGATATATACAAAATCTGGTGCAGCTTACCTTATCTACTCAAATGTATATATGTCCGTATAAAAATATCTCCAATCCTCCCAGTCATTAAAAAACTGCTTCCAACTATGTCCTACGCATCTGCTTATGAGAATGCAACGCCATTTAAACACTTTCGACTTGTAAATTCTCCAATGACTCCCAGGAGTCAGCTGCTCAAGATCCGGTTGATTGACCACAACGAAAAACACACAGAGGGATTGGTACGGTGCGCCTTACAGCAAGTAAATACATTTCGCACTTTATCATAGCTGATATTGTATTACAAATTTATATTTACTAAATAGTTGTTAATTTTATTTTGTTTTTGTGGAAAGCGCACAGCAGCTCCGGCCAACGAAATGCAAACAGAGGAAGAGAGAAGCGTCTACTTCAACTTCTTCTTGGGGCGCAAGTTGTTGGTGTGTCCGCACTTCTTCTTGCGGCAGTTGGTGGCACGAGGGTGCAGACGAGCGTAGCACTTGCGGCAGATCATCTTGTCGCAATTGTACTTCTGGGCGAGAATGCGGAGCGAGGGCTCAATGATACCACCACGCAGACGGAGCACCAAGTGCAAAGTGGACTCCTTCTGGATGTTGTAGTCGGACAGAGTGCGGCCATCCTCCAGCTGCTTGCCGGCGAAGATCAGACGCTGCTGATCTGGTGGGATTCCCTCTTTGTCCTGGATCTTAGCCTTGACATTCTCGATGGTGTCAGAGGGCTCCACCTCCAAGGTGATGGTCTTGCCGGTGAGAGTTTTCACGAAGATTTGCATTTTGACACTGTTGCTGCAAACGCAAGATATTTTTACATCAGAATCATTTCAATTACTTTTACTTAAACTCGAAAGCGTCGCATTATCTTTATTTCGCCAATTTGTGCTGCGACGTAGCCTCACGCCTCGAGACTTGAGGTTAGGTACGCCATAGTAACAAGTGGCGAGTCGCTGCGTATTCATATTTGGCCATCCGGCGACGCACACGTGGAATACTGTTGCATATTCATTTGATTTAGACTTTGTGCACACAGGCACTGCAACGCTTTCGTTTTTTGACATTTATTTTCACTTATTTTCAGCAACTTACCAAGAGAAACGTGCAACCAAATGCTTATTCACAAACGAAAAGAGTGTGTACACAACACGCGTTTATGTTACTCAAATTGATAAACAGTACATCACTGGCAGCATTTTTGTATCTCTCAGCTTTTGACTGGGTGGCATAAAAGTATCGATATCTCGTTTAAGTGTATTAAATATATTTGAAAATGCAACTATTTTAATCATTCGTTGTTGGTAAGTATTTAAACGTATATTATTAGATTATTTATAATATAATATATCAATTTGTTGATTGATAAACCATTATTATGTCATGCTGGTATTAAATGTTGCCATGACGTGGTACTCGGTCAGCTGTTATATATCGATTCTAAGAGAATTGTGCATATACTGGCAAGTTAACAGAACAGACCGAATGTTAAAGTCATTTTCATGTGAAATAACATTGGAGTGCAAACGTTAATTATTTTCTCACTGTTATTAGCTGCTGGGAATTTATTCAGGTTCTTGTCGCTGTTATGTTAAATAACATTTTCAGTTCAACAAAATCTAGGCAAGCACGGAAAAAGTTGTGTAAAAAAACGTGTATTTATTCTATTAAGTACACGTACACAACATGTCAGACAACGATGGCCTTGTGCCAGCGGCTGCACCAGCACCGGTAAGTCGTCCTAACGTGATTTTCACACTTAATTCATGACTCGACTCGATTCAATTCCCATCCAATGCAGGCGGTTGCTGCCGAGGGTCAACAGCAGCAGAACCAGCCAACGCGCATGGAGTCTTTTTTCGCCATGACAAAGTCGCTGATTCTGCGGGCGTTAATTATTTACTTCGTAAGTTCCTTCTTTCGGCGGCCCCAGCCGAACGCGACGCAAGACCAAGCCGTGGCCAATGCGGGCCCGAAGATCACGGCGTGGAACTATTTTGAGAACGGCACGGACTTTGACTTGCACATCTGGCTGTCGGAAGAGCCGGACGTGGTCAACTTCCAGCAGAAGAACAATCTTCTGTGGCTGCAAGAGGATCTCACCTACGGGGACTGGCTCTCGGGCCCCACAGGTAACGGCATTTACACCCACAATCTCAAGATCAAGGCCAGCCCGCATCTGCTGAACAACGGCAGCGTCTACTTGCACGCCTTTGTCACGCGCGCCGGCGAGAGCCCCGATCCCCAGTCGCCCCAATACTCAAAGCACGGCCACATGGGCCATCAGCAGCATCAACTGAACAAGTTCAAGAAGCTGCGGGTGAACCGGAACTACAATTTGCTGGCCAGCGAGAAGGAGAAGCTGGAACACGAGCTGAAGCATGCCAATCTGAAGGACCAGATCGTCTCCCACTGGCACTCCAACCTGACCGTCAATCTCGTCGTGGACCAGACCAACTGGGCCCAGGGCAGCGTGCCCGCGCCCCTCGATGAGTACGTAAAGTTCGTGGATGGCGGCAAGACCTATCTGCCAATCGTCTTCGTCAACGACTACTGGAACCTGCAGCGCGAGTACTTCCCCATCAACGAGTCCACGCCAGAGCTGGAGCTGCACCTGACCTTCCAGCCGCTGGGCATGTTCAAGTGGCAGCTGTACGCAGCCAAGCAGATGAAGAGCAAGTGGGCCGGTAACGTGCTGGGCGAGATTATGGCAGCCAGTGCGCCCGAGGAGACAGACGAGGACCAGGACTCGCTCAAGGAGACTCTGCTGGACACGAACATCTATCTGCTTGGCATCACCGTGGCGGTATCCATCCTGCACTCGGTGTTCGAGCTGCTCGCCTTCAAGAACGACATCCAGTTCTGGAACAATCGCCAGTCGCTGGAGGGTCTCTCCGTGCGCTCCGTGTTCTTCGGCGTGTTCCAGTCCCTCATCATCCTGCTGTACGTGCTGGACAACGAGACCAACTTCATGATACGGATATCCTGCTTCGTGGGGCTCGGCATTGAGGTCTGGAAAATACACAAGGTCGTGGACGTCAACTACAACAACCAGCAGAAGGTGCTGGGCATCTTCCCACGCATCAGCTTCAACGACAAGGGCTCGTACTCGGAGAGCTCGACCAAGGAGTACGACAAGCTGGCCTTCAAGTACCTGGGCTGGGCGTGCTTCCCCCTGCTGGTGGGCTACTTTATCTACTCGCTGCTGTACAACGAGCACAAGGGCTGGTACTCCTTCGTGCTCAATATGCTGTACAGCTATCTGTTGACCTTTGGCTTCATCCTGATGACTCCCCAGCTGTTCATCAACTACAAGCTGAAGTCGGTCGCCCACTTGCCGTGGCGCATGATGACGTACAAATTCCTGAATACTTTCATCGACGACATCTTCGCCTTCGTGATCAAGATGCCCACGATGTACCGCATCGGCTGCTTCCGGGACGACATCATCTTCTTCGTGTTCCTCTACCAGCGCTGGCAATACCGCGTCGACTTGAAGCGCGTTAACGAATTTGGCTTCTCCGGCGAAATGGAGGAGCAGGCGGCCAGCAAGCGGATGGAGGGCGAGCGACCCGCTGGCGCCATCGAGGCAACCCCCAATACCGAGGCCCCCAAAACACCGTCGACTGCGACACCAACCAAAAAGACAGCCGCACAAAAGAAACAGGATTAGGCAGCCCCCTCCAGTCCGAGATTTATGCATTAGAACAATTTTAACGGCAGTTATATATATATATATAAACACACATTACTTGTCTGTGGGTGCGCTATGCACTCGCAATTATAAGCAAAAATTCAGATTCAGTATACATATAGTCAAGCGGTCAGTCGGCCGTCTCGTAGTTACGACATATTCTAGCAGTAATTTAATATATGTGTATTTTGTTTGTTTCCTGGGCCAGCAGCAGTGGTCCATAGCATTGGCTACTGGAATAAATTCAGTGTGAGAGAACTGAACCGTCTTATCATTGTTTGTCTGCCCTGATTACCGGATTATATCTGGCGGTGCAACACGTGATCTGAGCGACACGTAACCACTAAGCCATGGCCAAGTCTAGGAATCGGAACAATATATCAGATAAAAAGTATTTTTCTCTGATTACTGCATCGGTAAATTAAAGTTAATTCTAAAACGATTATTATACTGGGCAATTCAGTTGACTCGATTCGTTAAATTCAAATTTTCGAATTTCCAGTGCTGTTAACTATCGCATTAACAGTGGTGCACTCTACAGCACTTTTAACTGCTCGCTGCCCAGCACCGTTTTTGTTTTGTTGCGAAGAAAATAAACCTAAACAGAGAAGAAATTTAATTACTTTGAATAAAATTGGATACTCAGCATTAGCTTAACCTGAATTGAGCTATATCAGGATTAATCATCGCACAACAAGGGATTCATCAGAGGGGAATGAATCAGACTTTCATTTGAGCAGCCGCAGCTGTAGCCAAGGTGAAAATTCTGTGCGTAAAAGAAAAATGTACTCTGAGTGGGCTTCGCTGTCGGCGCAGATCAATGCCAACAGTTGTGGGGCGCAATGCTACAGTGTGCTGAACAAGTTTCCAGCGTCGGCTGGGCGGGAGGTCGTCATATCCGTGGTGAAGCAGCTTGGCACCAACTTGGGCATAACCCAGAATGCGGAACCCAGCCACCTGGTCAAGGACGAGGAGGTGAGCTTGTTGTTGGCTCTACTACTGTTCCATAGAGTCTAATCTCTACTCCCAAATAGGTCCGATGGTGCATGGACGTCATCTGCTTTGGGCTCTCGCTGCCCTTGCAGGAGCATGAGACCATCAAGGATTGCGTCAATGTCTACTGCGAGTGGCTGACTGCGCTGCACCCGCAGCCGCGCATTAGCGTACCCAAGCCCATCTGCGAGGACGCCAACCTCTACGCGCGACAGATCATCAACCATTTCCACAATCTGTTCGTGCCGCGACAGGGAGAAAGTAAGTACCGAGCGTCCTTCAGGCGCCGTCACCCGTTCAGCTGCTTTTCGAATCACACGAATCCACTCGATGACGATTTGTAATTATTGCATTCTAAATTTCAAGTCTTGCCATTTTTATACCAAACGAAGCTTGGTAGGTGCTCTCTCTCCTTGTTGGCTATATTCAGGTCCAACTGTCGCCCTAATCCTACGATTGTCTCTTATAGGCTCCGATACGATCAAGCGGCAGGCCGTGCTCTGTCATCGCGTGCTGCGCACTCTCCAGCAGACGGCGCAGATATCACAGCACATGGACCGAGAGACCTGGGAGACGCTGCTGCTCTTTCTGCTGGCCATAAATGAGATTCTACTGGCCCCGCCTACCGTCAAGGATGATGTGGGCGACCAACTGTGTGAGCGCGTGCTCTCCGTGCTGTTCGAGGTGTGGCTCCTGGCTTGTGTGCGCTGCTTTCCGTCTCCCTCCCTCTGGAAGACCCTGCAGGAGTCGTGCGCCATGTGGCGCCATCGCATTGCCCTCGTCGATCAGTGGAACCGAGTGAATCTGGCGCTAACCGCTCGCCTACTTGAGTTCAGCTATGGTCCTGACTTTACACAGCTCAAGAATGGTAAGAAGCAGTACCTAGTGCGAGAGATAAATAAATGTTTCCTTGTTTTACTCTTAGCTGACGAGGATAGCCAGCTGATACCTGCGGGCATGTCCAATGACTGCGTGGCCCAGACATGGTATCGATTCCTGCGCATGATCGGCAATCCGACTGCTCTCTGCTCACCGCACATCATTAGCAAATCCTCGCACTTTGTTCAGTGGGCGCTCACGCACGAGAAGGGCGCCGAGACTCACCAGCATCCGTGCCTGCAGGTGCTGCCGCAAATATTTCTCAATGCAATCCGCGGAATTTCCAGCCAAGTCGACGCTTTCCTGGGTAAGATTAGCTAATGAAGATACGATGGTTCAGGTCTCTTGTACATGTAGGATTGCAGCTATAGTTAGAATAGTTATTATATCGCTTTTATAACCATCTTCGAACCGAAACACAGGCATTTATCAGCCGCCGCCTAGCCAGCAGGACAGCGTCGTAACGAATCTGCTTGAGATACGCCACTCTTTGAATGAGGCCACTTCATCCACGCTGCAACAGTTCATACACTCGAGCAGTGCCTCGAACATTAGCATGCAGCAATCGGGGTCAGCTCAGCTGTCCCATCCGCCGCATCATCATCATCACCACCACCTTCCGCATTTGCATTTACATGGCGCTGGGAGTTTCCTGCGCGATAACTTTGTAAGCAGCTCGGCCAGTTCTGCTTTAAACGCCATCATGGGCCATCATCAGCACCAGCCGCAGCCACATCAACAGCAACTGCCTCAAGGGCAATACGTACCCAATTGCAGTGCTTCTCCAACCACCAACCTCTGCCACATCGCTCCCGTAGGCCCCGTTGGCAGCGTCAGCGCTGGCGGCAGTCACTCGGCGGGCGTTGTGGGCTGCATCTCGTTCAGCACGACTGAGGCGACGCCGCTGTTGAGCGCGAATAGCAGCAGCAGCAGCGTAACACCTACGCCACCCTTGCAGCGCCGCCTGGCCAAAAGTTTCAGCGTGGCGCCGTCCATTACGCAGCAGAAGGGTGCGACTTTTGTTACTAGAGCCCGTGTTGTGTCGTTGTTTCGCTTGTGTTCACACTCTGCAGCATGTTAGAGACTAACTAAGCTTTTTGATTTATCAACTGACAGAGTTCGTCGACGCTTTATTTCGTTTGTCCACTATTTGCACCGATTTGCATTTTGCGTTCATTATTTCACCTTTGTTAGAACCAGAATTGAGTTTTTATAAGCCTGATTTTGTTTTCCATTACGCTGTGGATGCACACATGTGTTTGCAGCCCTCTAATTATTCGTTCCCATTTGCTAGAACGTAGTTTGTACGCCCACAATTATAACCGAGCACAATGTTGCATGTGTGTATGCGCTGGCCCGCCGACTGACTAACTCTGTTTAAGTAATATTTGTTCACACGCTTTCCCTTCCCACACGCTTTGCAGGCTTGAGCAAAACAGCGCTTATCAGTCTAACACGCAGCTCGGCGAGCGCCGCCCCCACGACTCCGACTTCTGGCCCGCCCTCATCCAGCAGCATCAATTGTGAGTGTCGTAATGTAGGAGCGCAAAACAGTTGCCGCTTCCACTCTCATCAACATCTGTTTTACCCACGCTCTCTCCCTCTCCCTCTTACCCATCTAACCCACAGCGCTGCCGTCCATCGGCACTGAGCTGCGTCCGCCTCTCTCTGTGGCTCGTCCGAAATGCAACAGCATTCTCCACTTATTCGGCGAGTGGTTGTTCGAGGCAGCGCACATCGGCGGCGACACTTGGCTGCAGAACCGTAAAAGTGAGTACCCGATGAAGTCGTGATCAGTTCCAAACTGTATTCATTGCGCTTTTCAGAGCAAGCATGTGAGGCTAGCAAGCGGCCGTCGTCTATGATAATGGAGAATCGCAAGGGATCGATATCGCTGTCGCAGCCCAACTCGCTGAACGATCCGTCGTCCCTGCCACCCACACTGACCATCGACAAATATGAGTCCGGCCGGGCCGAGGCAATTGGCACACTATGCAAAATCTTCTGTGCGAAGAAAACCGGCGAGGAGATACTGCCTGTCTACTTGGCACGCTTCTACATGGCGCTGCAGCAGTGCCTCAAGATAACTGAGTCGAAAGAGTGCGATGAGACCTTGGCCAGCATTCTGCTCCACTCGGCAGATCTGTTCCGCTTGGACCTGGATGGCATAAATGTGTTGCTGCCTGGATTCATAGCAGCTCTCGAAATAGTGCTGCCAGACAAAGACCTGAAGCTCAAGTCACAGGCAGTTGCTTTCAGCCGCACCGAGCTGCGTCGCTCGGCGATAAACATTTTGCTTTCTATTATGGTGCTTCCCCTGCACTACCACGCCCTGCCCATTCGCAGCTTGGCAAACGACTCGGGTGAAAAGTAAGCACAGTTGGCATTCCAACTAACCATATTGTGGCGAGAATAATCAATATTTACTAATATTCATATTCCCTCAGGGTGATGACGTTCTTGCAACTCAAGTCCCGGCTAATGAATATACTGATGAACGCGCTGCAGGTGGAAACCGATGCGCAAAACACGCACATGCTGCTGGGTGGACTGCTGCTCTGTGTGCAAGACGCAGTCACCTTCGAGGAGAGTGAGCTGGGAGCCACGGATCACCTGAGTGGTGCCGGTGTGCAGCACCATGAAGAGAATATTCTGAGTTCTGGTGAGAGAACGCTCCAGGGCTTGGCTTGGCTTTCGAACGCATTTAGTTGATTTTTACTTAATTATTTTAATTTATTTTGCCTTTTGATTTTATTTCTGATATCGCTGTGGGTGTGTCGTCAGCGTGCTCGGACCGTTCCGCTTCGCTAGCCAGCGGCACGGTGAGCTTTGGCGCTCCAACCGCGGCAATGAGCTCGCGTGACACGGCTTCGGCCCACGATTATCCCAGTCTGACTATTTCCGATGATATATCGGTGGAGTTCGCAAGCGAATTAGAGGGCGTTGCGTCATATGGTAAAGTTTACGTTATATCTATTTTCATTTGTTTCTCTTTTGTTGCCTCGCACTATCATAGGGTGTACAAAGTCAGATCATAGATTAATTGAGAAATTTCTTCCATTTTGCAGACAACGCACATGCCCTGTTTGTGCGAGCCACGTATTTGGTGTGTCATCGCCTGATATCCTCGTGGAAGACCGATTTGAATGTTTCTTTAGCGGCGCTCGAGTTGCTGTCGGGTCTGGCGCGACTTCACATTCGCGAAACAGGTATTGTATTGAGGACTCGCATGTGTCTCGCTATTCTTAATGTCCTTCTCTCTGTGTAAACTCTTCTATTTTCCCACTTCTGGTTTCTCTTGTACAAATCTTACTTCTCACTCACATTCCATTCTGAATCTCTTATGTTTATAATATTATTTCGAACAAAACAAAAATCGCAGCCAGGAAATTGACGAATGGTAATCTTATCAAATGCTACTAACCACATACTCATCTCTCTTTTTCTTTTCTTTTTATGTGTTTCTTTGACACCACTAACACCACTTTTTGCACCTCTTTGACCCTCTCACTTACTAATACGCGGTGGTGATTGTTGCTCCTTTTGTGTTTGCGCTTTAATTTGTTCTGGGCTACTATGTAAATAACTAAATCGAACCCACCTGAACTTACACATCCTAGATTCCTTAGTGAAAATAGTCGATCCTAGTCAAAATCTAACGATAATCTCCACAGACGCTCTAGAATGCAAGCGCGCAGTGAAGTGGATATGCGATTATATTTGCTATCAGTGCTCGCGGCCTCCGCCAGCGCACAGCAAGGATCTGCACAGCACGATAGTCGCGGCATTCCAGTGCACGGCTGCCTGGCTTATGCAGCATCCCTACCTGCTGCAGGACAAAGACTGCCTGCAGACTGTGCTCGAGGTTGTCGAGCTGGGCATATCGGGAACTAAAAGCCAGAGCAAAACCGGAGATCTGCCCAAGTTTAAGGATGAAAAGGAATTGAAACCAGCCTCGATGCGTGTCCGTGATGCTGCCGAAAATCTACTGACAATCATCCTGGAGCAGGTCGGCTACTTTCCCAGCGAGTGCGGCCCCGAATCTATATCTTCGCTCTTGGATGAGCTGGCTCTGATGAAGCACTGCAATTCCCTTCCGACCGGAGATGGATCGGCGGGCGTCTGCAATGTGGAGCAAGCAATCTCAAAGTTTAAATATTTTGTCACAGAAAATTCGACAATTTTGGCTCTGCTGGAGGAGCCGTTAGGTAACGACCAGGATCCGCAACCAACTGTCACCCGTAAGTACCCGTGGATCTGTACATTTTCATATTTTATCGCTGTCCGTCTTCTCGCAGTTCTAATACGCGGTCCCTTTGGCCGACATGCATGGACGATGCAGCTGCGCCATCTGCCGCGTAGCAAGTCGGGCATCAAGTACCATGCCGTGAATCCCGGCAGGCCCATTCCTATGAACGACATCACTCAGCGCCCCGAGTGCGAGCAGAAGAACTTCCCCGAGGGCGTGGACAAAGTTCAGCCTTGCGTAGCAGACTACTCAATACCAACGATTGATCAGATACGTGAACAGTACGGCGCCAGCATCATTAATGATCTCGAGGCCATGCTGGAGAATCAAAGTATACACGAAAAGTTGGCTTGGGCGGAGTCAGACAACAATACGGACAGTCTGTCCCATGCGCAGGAATGTGTGCCGCCCACGGTCTGCCATGAGTTTCATGCAGCTCGTCTGTTTCTATCGCATTTCGGATTTCTTAGCTTCGAGATCCGCAATCCCAACAACCCCGTGGAGTCACTTGCTCCCCCACAAAGGCCCCTCATTGTGCTGGACACAAAATCATCTGCATTTGCAACGGATTTGGACAAGTTGGATAAGCTTAGCGCTCGAACGCACGATACTGTTTACTGTTTCTACGTAAAGGTGAGAGTCGATTTACCATTCATATTCTATGACCGTTTTATGTTTGCTTTTTCCGTCTTTTGTCTTGCACGTGTAGGCGGGTCAAACGAGTGCACAGCAGATCATTGGCAACATGGCCGAAGACCAACTGTATGACTCACACTTTGCCAATATGCTGCAGACGCTGGGCTGGCCTGTTCAGGTCGCCGAGCACTCCGGCTGGACGGGCTTTGCACACAACTCTTGGTCACTGAAGGGCACAGCGGAGCGCTCCAACGTATGCAGCGACTCTAATTACAACGGTGCGCAACGCGTGCTCTACTGGGCGGATGTTTCCTCTGAGATAGCATTTGTCGTGCCCAACGCTTGGAATCTGCGCTACAATAGCGAAATGGATGGCTGCAGCTTGTCCAGCAACTGCAGTGACCAGAGCACAATGAGCAATGTCTGGGTACGTGGCGACGATGCTGGCTCCATGAAGTCGAAGCCACGAAATCTCAGTTTAGAGCTGGACACAGGCAACCGAAGCAAGGAGCCTGTGCCGCCCACGCGCCGAAAGGGGAACGTGTCAAAGCCTGCACTTCTCGTCCAAGCGCCAGCCAAGATATTCCTCGTGTGGTTAGAGAGCTTCGAGGACTACTTAAACTTTCCTGTCGAGGACCTGTTGGCCTATGCGCGCACTGGAGAAGAGCTGCACTCTATGCAATTGCCGAGGGCAGCCGACTGTCACGTTATCTTCGTGCACTCTCTTCAATCTGGTTTGCTGAGAGTCAAATTGTTCGGACCACCTGGTCGCATGAGCTTCGCCACGCCACTAGTCGATGGAATGGTGCTCAGCCGACGAGTTGTGGGTAACTTGGTACGTCAAACGGCACTAAATATATCTCGGCGTAGGCGTTTAGATAATGATAAGTAAGTGTTCTAGATTTCTCTCTCTTCTCTAAGAGCTGTTCTTATAGTATATTATTTTCTCTGCAGCTATCAACCACCGCATGTACGACGTCGCCTTAAGGTGCAGGACATAGTCCAAAAGTATAAAATGGATCTAAGCGAAGCAGAGCTACTGGCGCATTTGTTCCAGCGTTCAATTTAGCTTTACAGTATTTATTTATCATTTCCCCTCAAATATTCCAATCATATTGTATGTAAACTAATTTTTACACGTCTAAATAAACTAACAAAGTTAGGACCTTAAGAGCCACAAAATCTCACGCCCGTCTACCCGTTTACTTGCATTCGAAATAGAAATTGTAAAATGGCACCTAGACTCGAGCGAGTATCGGCATTGCTGTAACCGCAGCGCCCACATACTTAGCAGTCGCGATTAAAGCATTAACAGAAAGCGCGAATTCCGCACTGAAATAGCCCAACAACTACAACTCGTACAGGCTAGCTGGCTGGCGGGCGGGCTGGCCGGCCGAGGCCAGCAGGCTAAAGCTATTTTTATTGGCTTATTTTTTCTTTCTTTTTCTGAGCTGGCTACGCTTTTTGGGCACCAATCGCAGCCACAGCAACAGAAACAGCATCACATTACTTCACTGGCTAGCCTGGACTTTGCGTGTTATTGTAATATTTCTCAAAGATAAGAATGCGACCAGACCGGACTGCATGCTGGCCGCCTGCTCGGCCGCTGCATTTGAGCGGCTCAGTTTATAAACAAATAAAATCGGGCGAAACTCTTTTAAGTGACAGTTTTACAATCTATGCCTAGTTGGCATAAGTTTCCGTCTCTGACACAAAAGACTTAGGCAACAAACTTGGACTATGACAAAAGACAGGCGACAAACTTCAGCTTTTGTGTATAATATAAATAACACAATCAATTTGAAATTCCTTCTAAGAAACAAAATAGTTAAAGATCTCGATGGCCTTATACCCTAAACTACGCTGATTTTATCAATGTAGTGTATGAGAGAGGGTTCGGCGTCGGCTTCGGCTTCGCCTTGAAACATCTCTATGCTCAGACGGCGTCCCACTCATACACATTCGGTGACTGGTATCCCGTGTCCATCACATGAATGCATGCAGGTATACGCATACATTAGTTCACGCCAATACAAAAGGGAAGTATACGCAGGTCAAAATTCCAAAAAAAAGAAATGAAATGGGAAAAAGAGGCAACAGCGGTAAAGTAAACGACAACTAACCATAAGAAAAATGACCAGCGATAATTTTAATTTGAAACCAGTTTCTATGCCAAACAAAAATTCTGCAGCGCAGCCGAACAGAGCTCAAGACTGCACAGAACCAAGTAAGCAGAAGAAGTGGTAAACTAAACAAAAATTACCAACAAGAGAAGAGAGACAGAGAGAGAGCGAGAGAGAGCGCGCGCGCGAGCGAGACTTCTCAAAGAGAGAGAACTAGAGCTTTGTCGAAGCAGCAAAACAATTTCTTGTTTCTCAAGGTGCGAGAGTCGGGAGACACTGAGTCACATCACAGCAACAACCACAGCCACAGTAAGAACAACAGCAACAGCAACATTCAGCGGCAAGTGGAGTGGGCAGCCAAGTAATTTTTAATCTTATTGTGTATGAGTCGCCGGTGGCTATTGAATCTTGTTGGGCTGGTTGACTGGCTAGCTGGCTTGCTGCACACTAATGCGGGCCAGAGCCTCACAGATTGGCTGAGGCCGAGTTGCCACCACAGCAGTGCGAGCAAGTCAGAAATTCTGTTCCGTGGAGAAAAGGCGAAGCCGCACGCTCACCCATATATGAGCATTTCAGCAGGAAGACGAAGGCGAAGACGAAGAAATGCCGAGCAGCGTGCCGAGGCGAGCTGCTGCAGCCAGCAACGTTTCAGTACAAGAAAATGAAAAACGAAACTGCAACAAGTGAAAAATATGTTGCGGGCGACGGTGGCTGTGCTGCTAGCATTGCTCTGTCTATGCTGCCGTTGTTGTTGCTGCTGCTGCGCATGCGCATGCGGAGCAACAGGTAAAAGATTCAGCTAAGCGACGTGCAGGCGGTACAACAACAATAAAACAAGCTACCACATTTGGTACGTTTATGACGGGAGCGGGAGAGCCAAGTTCGCTCGCTCGCTCTCTCTCTCTCTCTCTCTCTCTCTCTGCGCCTCTGTCTTTGGTTTTCTCCTTTACAGTCTCTATCTCTCGGGCTAAACCTGCCAAGCGGCTTTTCGAAGCCTGGTCGCCGCTATGTTCATAATTTTCGATCTGCCTGCGAGCTGCAAGTTCTTCTCGAGCAGCTCTCGACAGTCATTTAGTTACGTTGCGACCACAGAGCGAGTGGCTGTTCGGTTTGGGAACGTGTGCGCGTGAAGCGATTGAAACGCTTGACAAAAGTGAAGGTGCGACGGATGCTCAGGTTTCGTTGGCCCATACATAAATACAGTTACCCATACTCAAGCGCGTGTGTGTGTCCCTGTGTGTGTATGCAACATATTTCAAGCGATATAATTAGTTATTCTCGTGTATAGATCCATATGCGCCAAATAATAATATAAATCTGATCTATAGCAGTTGGTGAATTGAGTGTGGACACCACTGCGTATAGGCAGCTTGCTCATAGCGCTGCCTGCCTGAGTGTGTGCATGTGTGCGCGCGCGTGTGTGTGTGTCTGTTATCGTTGTATTTTTTTATAAGTGAAAAATTCCAACAACGTTGCAGCCCGCACTGCAGCAAGAAATACAAGAGCAGAAATGAGGCAAAACACGTTTTGTTGAAGGAAAAAAAAATGCTTCTGCGTCTGTGGCCCCTGACGATGTTGCATTTGTGTTTTTTTGTGTGCGCGTGTCGTATTTACACTATATGTATACCAGATCAACCAACACCAACAGCAAGGCTATCGCAAAACTCTAACTAAAAATGTGAACAAAAAATGGTAGGTATTTCAGACCGAATGAGAATCAACATATATAGTAGCTATATGTTATGTGGGGTTATAAACAAACAGACAAACAAACTTAATACGCTGAATTTCCATTTTGAATGGCGATCGTCGTACACAAGGAGCGAATAGTCGGCTAACAAAATTATACCGCAGGTAAATACGGTGAGGTAGAAAGCAAACTCGGGGAAAAAGCTATCATGAATAGACAGCGAAGCGAACTTGAAATCGACGCAACAAAACTCAAACAAGATTAATTGTTGAATTTTTATAAATCAACGGTAACGTAGGTAGTTGTTATTGTTGCTGTTGATGTTGCTTTTGCTGTTGTTATTGTTAAAGTTGACGTCTTTTGTTGGCGGAGGCTGGAACAGTGATTTGTGTGGAGCTTGAAACGCCAGCGCTCGTAGCCGTCACGTAATAGCCTAAAAAATGTCGGAGCAAGCAGAAAAGACAAAAATGCCTTTTCTTATAGCATAAATAAGTAATCTCTTTTCCTTTGTTTTTTTGTTTTTCTTTTCCTTTTTGTTCAAAATCGAAATTGTTTATGGCAGGTATCGGCGACTCTCGAACTGAAGTGTAAATGAATATGGAAATATGAAAAACAAGTTTTCTTTCAGAAGAGGCTAGGCCAGGCTAAGCATGGCAATAAAGTGAAAAGCACAAATAAAGAAAAGTCATAAAAATAAAGATCATACTCCAATGCATGTGTGTGAGGCTATGTCTATGTGTGTGTGTGTGTGTGTGTGTGTATCTTGGATTGTAGGCGCTTCATAGCAACGCTCATTGATTCCAGTTGGCTATCGATTATTATTCTTTACGAATTTTAAAGCTTGGCCATATGGCTCGCGGGCAGGCAGAGGCTGCCTGTTAGCCACGTTCTGGCTCTGTGCTGAGCTCTTTTGTTATAATTTGCATTGCAAATGCTCGGTTCAAACTTGTACAGATATGGTATTTATGAGCTCTTAAAAATAGCCCGCATAACTATATATGTTAACATGTAGTTAGCTATCAATAGGAAGGAAAATATATTTAAGTACTTTAAACCTTTCTTACATAACACAGAAAGTGCATTGAACTGACTGCGACAGCAAATTGTTGAATGAACATATATATTCACAGTATTTGAATAATAAATTATTTAAATATATGCTCCAATTTGTTTTACCTTTAAATATCTGTCAACTATTTTGATATACAATGAGATAAAACTTAAATTTAATTCTGTGTCAACATCAACATATAAAACTTGTTAATAATTATTTTTTATATACAGTCAAAAGTCACGTAACTAATCTCAGTTGTATTCATAGACAAAAGACTGATATATGTATGTATATATATGTATATATTTGTATATGGCTGCTCGTATATTATTCAAATCACCAAGAATAGAGAAGAAGAAATAAAAATAAGAAACAGTAAGAGCGACAAAAAATAGACACAATACCATTATAATGGGTAGATTTTAAAGATTAATGATCGGGTTCGACTTGAGAGCTGCAGACAACTGCCACAAATCAGGGGAAAGGAATTTATGGATTCCAGGGCATATATGTATATCTGTTTGTATGAACAGAATTTGAAACGAAAATATCACCATTTCGTGCTGGTAGTATAGCCAATCCCGCATAACAAATAAAAGACAGCAAGAAAGCTGAGAGCTGAGCAGCTGCTTGGTTGAGATCAATTTGCTTTTTGAGTTTCTTCGTGTTTCTGTCTGTATAAGCGTAAACTAACTTAGTTTGATGAACTGTTACGATTTAGATTAAGACTTGGGCCTTAGTGTATCATAAATATACTCATGCATACATATATGAATCTGATTCAGAAATAGGCTTATCTAAACATTGATCTGTTATTGACGAGACTGTGAATATGTATATTATAAATATACACACAAATATATGTAAATTATGAATACACAATGAATATTTTAGAGTGCTGTCTTCTCGACATGAGCATATAGTACTCTGTCATGCCATGCATTTTCCCCTCCCTTCATTTAGAAAACCAAAGAAGCTTTATATGCTCGACGAAGTATGAAAGTGTTGATATGCTCAGTCTACGTGGAGGCACGAAATCTTTGAAACAACTGCAAGCAGCAAGACATGTTAAAAATAATTAAAAACGATTTAGTGGATGTAACACCTTCCGATTTCATTTACAATTTAGGGAACGAATAAATTAAGCGGAATATCATATAGTATTCCAGGTCGATATGGTCTGTTGACTGTGGTGGTTTTCATATTTAAGTTAGGCTGCCTAAAATTTTTCTGATTGTAATCTTATGTTCTTCTTTCTATTCCAGGTGATTATAAAAGTCCAAAACTAATTGGAAAATGACGTGTTTCGAGATCTGCGTGAACAGCCAACCAGTAAAAACACAAAAGCACGTTGCTAATGAAAACAATAAAAAGTGAATATAGATGTTAATGAATGAAAATTTGCGAATACCACAGAGCCTTCTAAGGCTTATTGAGAAGATGCATTCGCTTCTCACAGTGCACGGAAAACGAAGAGGGAAATTATTTCACCTGGTCGTCCTAACCACGTTTCTATTAGTCCAAGTGTCAGAGGTTAGGTCCAGCGCTCAACAGTTGGCGTCGCCGCGTGGACGTAGCTATGCCACAACATATGAACAGTATGCCGCATTTCCCAGACGACGCAGCTCTTCGCCAGCTGGTGAGATGCAATCCCGTGCCGTGGATACTAGCGCTGATTTTGAAGTGCTTGAGGGTCAGCCGCGCGGGACTTTGGTTGGTTTTATTCCAACCAAACCGAAGTTCACCTATCGATTCAATGAGCCGCCAAGAGAGTTTACACTGGACCAGATAACGGGCGAGGTGAAGACAAATGCTGTGCTAGATCGCGAGGGCATGCGCAGCCATTACGACCTTGTGGTCCTCTCCTCGCAGCCCACATACCCCATAGAAGTGCGCATTAAAGTTCTGGATATCAACGATAATGCCCCAGAGTTTCCAGAGGCAAGTATTGCGGTATCCTTTTCGGAGAGTGCTGTGAGCGGAACTCGTCTGCTGCTCGACGCGGCTACAGATGCGGACATCGGCGATAACGGCGTGACGGATCATTATGAGATCGTAGCTGGCAATGTGGATAATAAATTTCGTTTGGTGACCACAACGAATCCCAGCGGCGACACATCCTACTTGCATTTGGAAACGACAGGCAACTTAGACCGAGAATCGCGCGGCAGCTATCAACTAAATATATCAGCCAGCGACGGCGGCACACCTCCTCGACTAGGTTTCCTTCAGGTCAATGTCACTATACTGGATGTTAATGACAATCCGCCGATTTTCGATCACAGTGACTACAGCGTAACGCTGAACGAGACTGTTCTGCCTGGCTCGCCAGTTCTTCAAGTTATGGCTTCCGACAACGATTTAGGCGACAACAGCAAGCTCACTTATTACCTGTCCGAGACGGAAACCCAATTCACTGTCGATCCTGAAACGGGAGTAATTTCAACTACGGAGCGCTTGAATTGTCCGCAACAAACAAGTGAACAGACACGAGAGCCCATTGGCAAGGGTCACGCTCAGAAGAGCTGTGTGTTTACAGTTTTTGCTCGCGATCATGGCTCTCCCCGACAGGATGGGCGAACTTATGTTACTGTCAATCTGTTAGATACCAACGATCACGATCCCATTATACGGTTCCAGTACTTTCCGCCTACTGGGAGCGCAGCCACCGTAGATGAAAATGCAGTCAACGGCACGGTTGTGGCTGCCGTATCGGTTATTGACTCGGATGATGGCCTCAATGGAGAGACATCAACTCGCATCGTATCTGGCAATGAGCTGCATCATTTTCGGCTGGAGAAGACTCCGCTATTTCATATAGTTCGAGTAAATGGAGTACTTGACCGCGAGGAGATTAGCAAATACAATTTGACTGTTGTGGCTATAGACAAAGGAACGCCCGAACGAAAATCAATAGCACACCTTATTATCAATGTAAACGATGTTAACGATCATGAGCCGGTATTCGAGAAGTCGGAATACTCTGCTGTGCTGAGTGAACTTGCGCCAACGGGCACCTTTGTTGCCTCAATCGCTGCCACAGATGAAGATACGGGCGTCAATGCCCAAGTATACTATGAGATTCTTACGGGCAATGAACTTAAGTGGTTCAACATCGACACGACGACCGGCCTTGTGGTGACGGCCGGTCCATTAGATCGGGAAGTGCAGGCGAGCGTGGAACTGAGTATATCCGCACGTGACGGCGGACCCAATCCCAAGTTCGCATACACTCAGCTTAAGGTCACCATCTTGGATGAAAACGATGAGGCACCGCACTTCGGACAACAGGAGCTCAATGTTAGTCTAAGCGAGGACGTTGGTCCTCCAACGCTTGTTGCTTTGCTATCTGCTACAGACAATGATCAAGGCACGAATGGATCGGTTACATTTTCTTTAGCGCCCAGCGTTGAGCGGCTGTACCCGCAACAATTTGCTATTGACTCCATAACAGGCCAATTAATGACGCGCAAAGCCCTCGATCGTGAGACAATGGCGAATTATGAAATTTTTGTGATCGCGCGCGATCAAGGCGCACCGGCACCTCAATCGGCCACAGCTACTGTTTACCTCAACATTTTAGATATAAACGATAATAATCCAGAGTTCTATCCGAAGCACTACATCTACACAGTAAAGGATCGGGACACTGATGTCACACACAAGCATAGTATGCGAGCTCTGCTCAATGTCACGGCAACTGATCGCGATGATGGAGATAACGCTTTAATTACATACAACTTAGAATCTGGTGGCGAGAATGTGTTCCAAGTTGACTCTCGCACGGGCGCTATCGCATTTACGTCGACTGGCGAAATGAAAAGGCCTTACTACAACCTGCGCATCTCTGCTCGAGATACGGGCGAGCGACGCACTACACAGGATGCTATTGTGGAAATCATAATGGAATCGAAGTCGGAAGCACTCGACTTTGGTGCCAATAATGGCTACGAATTCCAAGTCATCGAGGATCCTGATCAAAAGATGCCGAAATTAAATCGAGAGGTTGGTCGAGTGCAAGTCAAAAGGCAGCCAATCTTTGCTGATGCAGCCATTGAGTATTTCATTATTTATGGCGATAAAGGAGAGTATTTTACAATTGATCAACGCACTGGCCGTATTACAACTGCTCGCCGTATTGATCGAGAGGTTCAAGCACACTATCAGCTAACCGTACTCGCACGCAGCATAAATGGTTCCAGTTCCATGTCTCGATTTGCCTACGGCAAATGCAAAGTTCACATTGCGATTCTTGATCTAAATGATAATGCGCCCAGTTTCGCCCAGGACACGGAGGTATCTATTTGGCTGCCAGAGGACACCGCGGTGGGTCAAGAGATTTATTTGTCACGTGCCCGTGACCGAGATGCTGGCGTAAATAGTCGTCTACGCTACAATTTCACATACAACACGGACCAACAGTTCCGAATAAATTCTGCCACTGGTGTGGTTTACTTGCAGAAGCCCATACGCGCAGAGCCCGAAACCGTGTTCTACGTGGAGATAATGGCCACTGATGGCGGCAGCCCACCATTAAGCAGCCGCCTTAGCTTGCCCGTACATATTGCCGACGTAAATGATCACACTCCCGTATTTGATCACACATCCTATGAAACTTCACTTTTAGAGACGACCAAGGTGAATACACGCTTCTTCGCTCTGGCTGCCTCGGACAGTGATCTGGGAGCCAACGGACGTATATCATATGAGATTATAGATGGCAATTCTGATCGTAAATTTGGAGTGTTTCCCGATGGCTTTCTGTTTGTTCGGGCTCCCCTTGACCGCGAGGAACGAGACTATTATGCACTTACAGTTTCCTGTAGCGATGCAGGCGTGCCATCGCGTTCGTCGGTGGTGCCAATCGTCATTCACGTCATAGATGAAAACGACAATCCGCCACAATTTACGAATAGCACATTTACGTTTAATATACCGGAAAATTCACCACCGGATACGTTTGTCGGAAAGTTGACTGCGGTGGATCGGGACATTGGACGAAACGCAGAACTAAGCTTCAGTGTGCTGTCACAGTCGCAGGATTTTAAGATTGATATGCACAATGGCTTTATAAAGACTCTTCGACCCTTCGATAGGGAGGCTCTAGTGCGCAGCACAAGAGGAACAGATAATAGTGAAAACCTAAACGACGATGAACGAAATATCAGTAGCGGCGGGGACAACTACATACTGCTGGAGGCCGTTGTGACAGACAATGGCAATCCGCCACTAAATGACAAGGTTAAAGTCAAGGTAATTGTCACTGATGTCAACGACAATGCTCCAGAGTTTTTACGTGCTCCCTATCAAGTGACCATCTCTGAAGGAGCACCTGAGGGTACGCACATAATGCACGTTTTTACACAGGATGCCGATGAAGGCCTCAATGGAGATGTTTACTATTCATTAGTTGCTGGGAACGAGGCAAACTTATTTAGCTTAGATAGCGCCACAGGTCTATTGACCCTTGCACATAAACTGGATCGGGAATCGCAAGAGGTTCATCGTCTAATCGTGGTTGCGAAGGATGCAGCACTAAAAAATCCATTAAGTTCCAGAGCCAATATTACAATCACAGTGTTAGACGACAACGACAATGCACCGGAGTTCACACAGTCGAGCAGTGAGATTTCCGTATTGGAAACGAGTCGCAGCGGAACTGAGCTAATGCGATTTCGGGCCAGCGATGCGGATCAGGGTGTCAACAGCCAGGTGGTGTTCAGTATTACGGCGGGCAATCGAAGAGATACATTCCACATTGACAGTATTAGCGGCAGCCTGTACCTCCACAAATCCTTGGACTATGAGGACATTACAAACTATACGCTAAACATAACAGCTTCCGACTGTGGCACTCCGCCCCTTTCAACCACGGTTTTCTACAATGTTATTGTTGTGGACGACAATGATAATCCGCCAATCTTTCCAAGCACAGCGATTGTGCGGCAAATCAAAGAGGGCATAGCTCTGAAAACACCAATTGTAACTGTGACCGCAGATGACCCTGATTCGGGTTTGAATGGGAAAGTAACTTACGTGATCACCAAACAGGAGCCAGAAATGTCTGGAGGGCGTCATTTTGGTATCAATACGCAAACAGGTGTCATACATACGCTGCGTGAGATTGATCGAGAGTCAGTAGATAATTTCCGGTTGACTGTCGTGGCTACGGATCAGGCGCAGCCTTCGGAACGACAGTTGTCCACAGAGAAGCTAGTCACGGTCATTGTGGAAGACATCAACGACAATGCACCGATCTTCGTCTCAATGAATGCAGCCATTTTGCCAGTTTTGGGAAATGGTTTAATTACGCCGGGAAGCATTGGGGGTCATGTGATGCAGGTATTGGCCCGTGACGCAGACTCCTCGAGTAACGGTTTGGTCACATACGAGTTTGTTGGCGGACAGCAAGAGCTGTTTCATTTACAACGCAATACGGGCATAATCACACTTGGCCAGGCTAGTCGAGCTCAAACTAAGCCCAATGTGCGCTACCAACTGACTTTAAGGGCAACGGACGAAGCAAGTGGCGAGCGAAAGAGCACTGAAACTTACATTACAATTATTACGCTGGGCACAAACGAGGACGAGCGCGATCGGCCTGTTTTCGAAAATTCCAACTCGCTCTTTGGCTCCGTTTACGAGAACGAGCCAATTGGAACAAGCATCCTAACGGTAAGCGCTCATCTTGAGGGCGCTGATATTGAGTACTTTGTGACAAATGTCACAGCCTCCAAAGCAAATGCATTCGGCCATGCGAGCAGCAGTGTGCAAGTTGATCGGCTGTTTGATATCGATACAAAACTGGGAATATTATCGACAGCGGTCGAATTGGACCGGGAAGCTGGTCCCCCCACTTACGAGATAGAGGTCCACGCCATCGCTCTGGGCGGAAAGCCACGGACTGCACACACAAAGGTAAGACATGCCATTCGCATGATGCTGTAGCCAGACACTGAGCACGATTATGTGCAAGATAGCGGGTCTCTGCCTTTATAATGTCTCAAGTAAACCTACTTTAGTCGTCTGTTGGGTCGGGCATTACTGGGCCTGTTTTAAGGTCTTATCAGTATGAGTTAAGACCGCACTAATGCGCTTTTAATGTCTACTGCAGATATGAAAAGCAGATTGTACGAAAAGCAGAGAGTTGTAGAGCTCCGCAAGCGGATGACTGGAAATGCAAATCCACAGAAGATGCAAGAGGGTGACTTTAAATTAAATTTATAAGACCTTGCGATGGGCTGGCAAGAAACTTTAAAGCCTGTCATACTTGTTTCTAGAGCAGAGAGACTTTGAAAAACTGTATAAATAGGCCGCAGGGCTCAACTTATAATACATAACTTGTGACATTGGCAGTTGCCTTTAATCGTAGTCCGCACCATACCATATTCCAACAAAGGTGTTTCGCATCAGTCTAGTCCCTACTTTTCATTCGCTGTGTCGGCTGCGCATACCGCAGTCTGGTTTTCTGCAAAACGCAAAGCTTTCGACCTGTTTTAAACGGCAAATAAAAAATAAACGAACTCACAACAGTAAACATCTTTGGTGCTGCTGAACAGTGTACACCGGCCCTTCAGCCCAACTTTTTGGCACTTAATCAGGCAGCCAGCCTGGTTTTTGTTCAGCGTTGCCTTTGCATGCCTTTTACAGATATGCTTTATGCTATATGCGTAGGTATGCCAGCAATGTACGCATGCAAATGTGTATACGAGTAGTTCCAGTTCTGCCCAGCTTCTTCTGCTCGTATACATGCACACATCCAACCAAACATACTTAAGTATGTTTAAACATACAATGAGGAGAGCATATATGAGTCTACTGCAGCGACTGAGGTTTGCGTGCTAAAAGTATTTCAATCAATTTTATTGTTTCTTTGATTTAAAACGATTGCCATGTTTTTTCGGGATGTGCGTTTATGTTAAAAATGTATTTACTGCATCTGGAGTGCTGAAGTTAAGTTGAGAATTAACGAGTAGCAGCGTAAGGGAACTCAACGAAAACTAAGTACAACAAATGCATCTCTTTCCCATCGTTTGATCAGAATAGTCTGTTAGATAGTTTATTGCTCTTTTGCAATATCAATGAAAGTCATTGTTCTTGCTAAATGTTACTGTTTACAGGTGCAAGTAACTGTGCTGGATAAAAATGACAGTCCACCAAAAGTGCTCGACACGCCATTAATTTACACTGTGAGCGAAGATCTGGAGATCGGGCACACTATAGCTACGATTCGTGCGACTGATCCTGATCCCGATATAATGAGCAGTATCATATTTACCCTGGTTAGCGGACACGACTCAAAGTTTATTCTGGAACCAACATCCGGCAAGCTTCAGCTGAAAGATACTCTAGATCGTGAAACAAAGGACGTGTACAACATGCGCATTCGAGTGAGCGACGGAGTGCAGTATACAGAGTCTGATGTGATCATACAGGTAAGCATTATTAATTGATAAATTATATAATCATATATAATTAACTATTCACTTTTCATTTTCAGGTGGATGATACGAACGATAATCCGCCGATCTTTGAAGAAGCCGTTTACTCATTTGACATACCAGAAAACGCACCACGTGGCTATCAAGTAGGCGAAATTGTGGCCAAAGATGCAGATTTGGCTCAGAATGCGCAAGTATCGTATACTGTTGTTTCTGATTGGGCCAACGACGTATTCAGCTTAAATCCTCAAACAGGAGCACTCACCCTCACAGCCAAATTGGATTATGAGGAAGTAAGACAATCATATCTTAAAAATATAGCATCTTGTATCTGACATTTTAAACAATATTTTCTGTAAATCAGGTGCAGCACTACATATTAATTGTTCAAGCTCAGGACAATGGACAACCTTCCCTATCAACGACTATAACTGTATATTGCAATGTGCTCGACCTTAACGATAATACGCCCCTATTTGATCCCATGAGCTATTCAAGTGAAATATTTGAAAATGTGCCCATTGGAATGGAGGTGGTAACCGTGTCGGCCAAAGATATTGATTCGGGTTAGTAATTTAGGTTAATTTATTACAATTCAAACAAAAAACGATTATCGATGGTTTTATTGCAGGCAACAATGGTCTTATTGAATTCAGCATTACATCTGGAGATGATAACAATGACTTCGAGATCCATAGCAATGGAACGATATCCACACGACGCCAGCTTGATCGCGAGCAGCGCAGTGGATACACTTTAACAGTTACCGCTCGCGACTGCGCTGATGAAATGGCCATATTCAGCGAGCTAAAGGAGTCGCAGTTAAGGCTAAAATATCGATCGCCGCGTCGTTATTATAAAACACATCAGCAAAATCAATTTTTATCTCATCAAAAGCAAGAGCGGCTATCATCGACTGTGCAGGTAAGCCATAGACGTATTAAGTTGTTATTTTGTGTAAAACCGGCTTAAGTTGTAGGGTTTGACTAACGGCGTCTGATCTATGTGACAAGTCTGATTACAATTTGTACCTCGCCAAGCCCTAATTAAACGGAAACTCGTTTGAGCTAAACCTGTTTTAAATAGATCATCGACCATATCACTGCCCAAAACAAGTGACACAAATACTTCAGAGTCATTAAGAACTTTTCTTTTCTTTTATTTTACAGGTAACGATAATTATCAAAGACGTCAACGATGAATCGCCCGTGTTCGTTTCCGCAAACGAAACGTCGGTGATGGAGAATGTAGCTATCAATACGGTTGTCTTCACGGTGAAGGCCGTCGACAACGATGAGGGACGCAATGGTTACATAGACTACTTTATTGACGATCCGCGCACATTTGGGCAAGACAATGAAGTCGTTGAACCTCTGCCGTTTACTTTAAACCCAACCGATGGCATTCTACGCGTCGCCGATGCTCTCGATCGAGAACTTCGGGTAAACTATGTTTTAAATATAACAGCACGGGATCGAGGAGATCCCCCACTGGCCACGCAATCTCAACTTATGATCAAAATACTCGACGAGAATGACAACATTCCAGTATTTGATCCCAAGCAATATTCGGCATCCGTGGCAGAGAATGCTAGTATTGGCGCAATGGTTCTACAAGTGTCTGCCACAGATATGGACGAGGGCGACAACGGGCGTGTCCGATATTCGATTGTGTCTGGTGATCAGAATCGCGATTTCAGCATTAGCGAAGATACGGGCATGGTGCGTGTGGCCAAAAACTTAAATTACGAACGCAAAGCCCGTTATACGTTGACAGTACGAGCTGAAGATTGTGCTCCAGGAGAAAGTGCAAGTGATACCGCCGAGCTGATTATTAGCATTATTGACATTAATGACAACCGACCCACGTTCCTAGACTCTCCTTACATAGCCCGCGTGATGGAAAATACACTGCCACCTAACGATGGTTACTTGCTTACTGTTAAAGCCTACGATGCTGATACTCCGCCTTTGAACTCGCAAGTAAGATACTTTCTCAAGGAGGGCAATGCGACTAAGGATCTGTTTCGAATCAATGCGTCAACGGGCGAGATAGTCTTATTAACACCTCTTGACCGCGAGCAGCAGAGCGAATACATTTTAACGCTCGTCGCAATGGACACTGGTTCGCCTCCTCTATCTAATACGGGGACTGTGCGGATTGAAGTTCAGGACATCAACGACAATGGACCTGTTTTCGAACTTCAATACTATCATGCCACAATTCAAGAAAATCTTCCAATCGGATCTTTAGTACTAAAACCAGTGGCCACAGACAAAGATGTCGGTCTAAATGCCAAGATACGATTTAATTTGCTGGGAGAGCACATGACTCATTTCCACATTGACACTGACACTGGTGAAATTTCCACGGCTGCCGTATTGGATCGGGAAAGTATTGGCATCTACCAGCTAACACTTATGGCTCAGGACAGCTCAATTACGGAGCCCCGAGCAACTTCAGTGAATTTAACGATCACAGTTGGGGATACGAATGATAACGTGCCCAAGTTCGAGGCGAGCACATTCAATATTGTTGTGCCGAGCAACATCCGTGCTGGAGAGTTTGTCTTTGGAGCACGAGCCTCAGACTTAGATGAGGGAGTTAATGCAATAATAGTTTATAATATAAGTGGAAAGGATCAACACCACTTCGAAATTCACCCATCCACGGGAGTAATACGTGCGAAATCAGAGCTAATGCAGAAAAATAAACCAAATGCTGATGTTATTTTCAATATCAATATTCAAGCGACGGACCTCGGACTTATGCCGCAAGTATCGACAGCAGAGCTCACCGTTCAACTTCGTCCGGTGGAGCTATTTCCTGTTTTCTCTTACATGCCAATCACTCAATTTACCTTACAAGAAGATGTGCAACCTGGCAAAATGATTGCTAAGCTGGCTGCCTCATCGCCAAAAAAAGGATCTATTGCCAATATCAAATACAAAATAGCCGGTGGCAACATGGGAAATGCGGCTGTTGTTGATCCAAATAGCGGTGTTTTGAGCGTTGGACAAGATGGATTGGACTATGAGCTGACTCACCAATATGAGATCTGGGTTGCAGCTGCTGACTCTGATAGGCCAAGTCTTCGTACCGTTACGCTGTTGAATATCAACGTTACTGATGCAAACGATAATCCTCCAGTGATGGAGAAGCTGTTATATAACGCTGAAATTTTAGAAGAAGAAGCGCCACCGCAATTCATTGTTGCCATCAAGGCTGTAGATAAAGATTCTGGAGACAATGGAGAGGTCAGCTATCTATTGAAAAATGACTACAATGGCATTTTCGAAATTAACAGTGCTGGCGAAATATATACGACAATGCAACTAGACCGCGAAGAGATGAGTGACTACGCGCTTGTTGTGGAAGCCGTGGATCAGGGAGTGCCACAACTAACAGGAACTGCAAGTGTTCTGCTGCATCTATTGGATAAAAACGACAATCCACCAAAGTTTACCCGTCTATATTCGTTGAATGTAACCGAAAATGCTGAAATCGGCACTTTTGTGATATGTGTGACCTCGTCCGACTTGGATTTGGGTGAGAATGCGAACGCTACATATACATTCAGTGCGAACCCTGGCAATAAATTCAAACTCGATTCGCAAAGTGGCAACATCACAGTCGCAGGCGAACTCGATCGTGAGCAACAGGACGAATACATTCTAAAGGTTATAGCCTCAGATGGCGCCTGGCGAGCGGAGACCCCTGTCACAATAACCATTCAGGATCAGAACGACAATGCACCGGAGTTTGAGCACAGTTTCTACAGCTTCAATTTCCCGGAGCTACAGCATGCTGTTGCCCGTGTTGGGCAGGTCACAGCAACTGATCGTGATAAGCAGGGTCCCAACTCTGTCATCTCATACTCGTTGCAGTCACCATCTCCAATATTTAGCGTCGACCCCGCTACGGGCGAAATCTTCACCAAAACACAAATCCAATACAAGCACTCGCAGTACATAAGCTCGCCAGAGAACATGTTCTCACTTACCATCCTGGCCACCGACAACGGAAAGCCACCTCTCTACACAGAATGTCTAGTCAATATCAACATAGTAGACGCAAACAATAACCCACCGAAATTCGCGCAAGCAGAGTATCTCTCCCCGTTACCGGAAAATGCAAGAACAGGTCAACGTGTCGTCAAAGTACATGCTAATGATGACTACGATGTTGGAGTCAACGCAGAAATCGACTACTCGCTCATTAGCTCCAATTTGAGTGCTTACTTTTCTCTCAATAAGCACGATGGGTGGATTACTTTAATAAAACCAATCGAAATGTCAGCTAATTCACGCTTCGAGCTCATTGTCAAGGCTACAGATCGAGGCGTTCCTCCACAGTCAGACCAAGCTAGAGTCATAGTGGTTGTCACAGACGAAAATCGACACGTTCCCGAATTTAAGCCACTCAGCTATCAAGTGATTGTGCCAGAGAATGAGCCTATTGGCTCCACTATACTAACAGTCTCTGCGACGGACAAAGACAACGGCCCCAACGGAATGCTGCACTATAGTATTTTGGATGGCAACGAAAGCGAAAATTTTAATGTCAATAAGCACACAGGGGCCATCACAATAATGCACCCATTGGACTACGACCAACTGCAGGAATACCATTTGAATATATCTGTCACAGATTTGGGCTACAAGCCTCTCTCTGCAGTAGCAATGGTCACAATTATACTCACTGATGTCAATGACAATCCCCCGCTCTTCAATCAATCTGAATACCATGGATATATAGCAGAGAATAAGCCAGCAGGAACTATTGTATTTCAAGCCCATGCAACTGATAAGGACTCGGCGAAGAATGCCATCATACATTATTCATTTCTCTCTACCGGCACTGATCATCACTTTTTTACGATCAATGTCAGCAATGGTACAATATTATCTGCTGCCAGCTTTGACTATGAAGAGCGCCGTAGTTACACGTTACACATTAAAGCCAAGAATCCAGACTCGATCATGGAAAGTTACGCAATTCTGCACGTTCACATTTTGGGAGTTAATGAATTTTACCCGCAATTCCTGCAACCGGTTTTCCACTTCGATGTCTCGGAAACTTCAGCTGTTGGCACTGCAGTGGGTTCGGTGCAGGCAACCGATAAAGACATTGGCGAAGATGGTCGAATCTATTATCTGTTGGTTGGCTCGAGTAATGACAGGGGCTTTGGTATCAACACAAATACCGGTTTGCTGCATGTAACTCGTAGTTTGGATCGCGAAACCCAAAATCGAGTTGTGCTTATGGTAATGGCTAAAAACTACGGAAGCATACGAGGAAATGATACGGATGAGGCGCAGGTCATTATATCTATTCAAGACGGAAATGATCCGCCAGAGTTTTTTGACCGCTTCTACACTTCGACAATATTAGAGTCTGCTCCAGTTGGATCTGTAGTGACGACCGTGAAGGCAGTAGATAAGGATGTTCGCCCACAAAACAATCACTTTACGTACTCTATTATCAATGGGAACATAAAGCAAAGCTTCAAGATTGATGCAGAAAGCGGTGAAATTACTACCGCAGCACTGTTGGATCGAGAGGATATTGCACACTATAATCTAGTTATAGGTGCGATAGATACAGGTCTGCCGCCGCAGACAGGCACAGCTACAGTTCGCATTAACCTGGATGATATCAACGACAATGGACCAACTTTTACATCGGAAGGTCTGATTGGCTATATACCAGAAAACGAGCCGGCAGGAACATCAATAATGACATTAGCAGCAACCGATCCAGATTTGCCAGAAAACGGTGCACCTTTCAGTTATAAAATCGTGGGAGGCAAGCACAAATCTTGGCTAACCATTGACAAATACACAGGATTGGTAAAGTCTACTGCTAGCTACGATCGAGAAGCAACCCCCCAACTGGAGGCCATTATTGAGGTGGAGGACAGTGGAAGCCCGAAACAGCAGGCTCAGCATAAAGTGACTATTAAAATATTGGATAAAAATGACAATCCATCAACAGCGCGCTCCGTACATGTGGCTGTCAGCATATTCAACGGAGATTTACCCACAAATACGAAACTAGCTGATGTGCATCCCAACGATGTTGACATTGTGGGCGACTATCGCTGCCGTTTGAAAGGCAGTGGACAGTTGACCATTAAGAGCGGCTGTGACTTGTATACAACACCATTGACTACCCCGATGTCATACTTATACGATGTCACTGGTAATGATGGCAAGCACGAAGATGTAGTTTCTAAGGTGACCGTGGATTTTCATAGCTACAACAATGCCACACTGACCAACACTTTGCCCCTCTTGATTCGGAATATGTCAGCCACCCAGTTTCTCACAAATCACTACCAGCAGACGATCGATTTGCTGAAATCCCGCTTCTCTGCTAATGACGAAATTCTCATTTATAGCGTTATTGAAGTGGAGGCGAATAATGCGAGTAATACAGATTTAGAAGCTCTTATGGTCGTGCGTTCATTCAATTTTACATACCTACAACCGACACATATTATCGAACGTGTACGTGAGAAGCGTTCCGCTCTGTCTGACTTGCTGCACACTGAAATTATAATTGGTTACGAGCCTTGCAACACACCTAATATGTGCGCCAACGGAGGCGTGTGCAGTGCATCTATTCGCCTGCTTGATGCAAACCACTTTAGAAGCATCGACAGCCCGTCGCTCATACTCAGTGGACCACGCATCATCCACGACTATACATGCCAATGTGCCAAGGGCTATGCAGGTGAGCAGTGCGCCAGGCGACAAGATCCATGTCTACCCAATCCGTGTCAAGGGCAGGCTCAATGTCGTCGAATGGGCAATGACTATCAGTGTGAGTGCCCGGCTAACAGAGATGGCAAGCAGTGTCAAAAGGAGCGCAGTGATGTCTGCTGGGGCAAGCCTTGTCGTAATGGCGGCAGTTGCCAACGTAGTCCAGATGGCGCCTCGTACTTCTGTCTCTGCCGACCTGGCTATCGGGGAAGCCAGTGTGAGAATATCGCTGATTCGTGTCGTCCAAATCCCTGTCTACACGGTGGCTTGTGCGTCAGTCTCAAGCCGAGCTACAAATGCAGTTGCCCATCTGGTCGCTTTGGACGTCACTGTGAACGTTTTAGCTATGGATTTGAACCGCTTTCCTTTATGAGTTTTCCCTCTTTGGATCCCACAACAAATGACATATCTATTATATTTGCCACAACAAAGCCGACAGCACTTTTGGTGTACAACTACGGTCTACAGAACGGTGGACGTTCTGACTTTTTGGCCATTGAGCTGGTCAAAGGTCAGGCAGTGTTCTCATCGGGAGGCTCACGTACTGCTATTAGTACAGTTATAGCCGGCTTCAATCTCGCCGATGGAAACTGGCATAAAGTCACCGCCACTCGCAATGGACGTGTCATGTCGCTGAGCATCGCCAAATGTACAGAATCTGGCGAAGTGTGTGCTGAGTGCGTTCCCGGCGACTCCAGTTGTTATGCGGACGATGTTATGCCCGTGGGGTAAGCAAGCTATAAACTAAGTCAATAAGTATACTATGTATGCTAATTATTATTATTATTATTGCAGAACTCTTAATTTCAACAAACAGCCATTGCTCATTGGAGGCTTACAATCAGCAGATCCTGTCCTCGAGCGCCCGGGTCAAATACACAGTGACGATCTTGTTGGCTGCGTCCACAGCGTTTCTATAAATGGACGCGCACTAAATCTGAGCTCACCTATACAACAGCATGGCATTTTACCCGGCTGTAATAGGAAGGCCTGCCAGCCAGCTATAGCTGCAGAGCGCTGCAGTAGCTATGCGGGTCAGTGCATTGATCGCTGGTCAACGTCGCTTTGCCAATGCGGCGATCAACTGCTCTCCCCCGACTGTGGCAACTCTCTGGAGCCTGTCAGAATCGGCAGTGGAGGATTTATCGAGTTTAAAATATCTGAGCAATACCGACGTATGCAGCTTCTGGACAATCTCTATAATGGAAACAATGCATGGTCAAACTTGGGCACTCGCATAAAGCGCCTTTCAACACACAATGCCAGTGCTGTGCCAACATCTTTCTATGAGCCGCCAAAGCTGCTCAGTTTTCTCTTCCGCACATACAAGTCAAATGGATTGATCCTATATGCAGCAACCAATCAGATGTACACTTCACTGTCTCTCTTGGATGGCAGGCTCGTGTACTATTCTAAGCAGCATCTTTCAATCAATATGACTGTGGCAGAGCCAGCAGCGTTAAATGATGGAAAATGGCATAACGTTAGTCTGCACAGCCAAAGCCGAACACTCTACCTGCTCATTGACGGACATCAGGTGGGTGATGAGTTGGACCTTGCAGGCGTGCATGACTTCCTCGACCCGTACCTATCCACTCTCAGTGTGGGCGGTGCAACTAATGGTTTGATAAAGCAAGAGCCTTTTACTGGCTGCATAGCCAACTTTACCATCAATAATGAGTTGCAGCCGCTGAACGGGTCTGGCAGCATCTTCCTCAAAGTGAGACATCATGGAAACGTTGAGATGGGCTGCAGTGGGTCAGATATTGGCACCGATGCTGCCCAACTCGCCGATCCACTTAGCATTGGCATCACACTGGTTATCGTGTTCTTCGTTATACTTGTTGTGGCTATTTTCGGATCATACATTATCTATCGATTTCGAGGGAAACAGGAAAAAATTGGTAGTCTTAGCTGTGGAGTACCAGGATTCAAAATTAAACATCCACCCGCTCCAGCTTCTCAAAGCCAAACCGCTGATCATGTACTGCCACGTAGTATGCATGCCAATGCAAACGATTCGCCTGCACCACTCGTGACTAACAGCGACCACATGAGACCACCTGCTCATCATTTAACCGGACCCGAGCTGATGACGAAAAAATTCAAGGAACGCAGTGAGCTACCGCCCACTGCAGACCACCCACAGCCACAGCAGCGGCCTCAACGCCCAGATATAATTGAACGTGAGGTAGTGGGCAAGAGCCCACCAATCAGAGAGGAACATCATCTGTCTATACCGCCACCAAATCCTCTGCATCCACTCGATCACGGAAGCTCCGTTGATTTGGGCTCAGAATATCCTGAACACTACGATTTGGAGAATGCAAGCTCAATTGCTCCTTCCGACATCGATATCGTGTACCATTATAAAGGATATCGGGAGGCGGGCGGCATGCGAAAGTATAAGGCCACCACACCTCCAGTGGCCTCTTATACACACCACAAGCATCAGAGCGCAGCAGCCCAGCAGCAGCATCGCCATTCGCCACGACATGCTGTTAACGCCCCATTTGTGCCGCGTGTGCCCAATCAAAGCAATCAACCACCGTCAGCCACATCGACGTCTCGCACCCACCAGACAACTCCACTAGCACGCCTATCGCCCAGCTCTGAATTGAGCTCACAGCAGCCGAGAATTCTAACCCTGCACGATATATCAGGTAAACCGCTGCAGAGCGCACTATTAGCCACGACTTCTAGCTCTGGAGGCGTTGGCAAGGATGCGCTGCACAGTAACAGCGAGCGTAGCTTGAACAGCCCAGTGATGTCACAACTATCCGGCCAGAGCTCCAGTGCTAGTCGCCAGAAGTCTGTTGCACCACCACAAGCTCCACCACAGAACTCAATGGGGCTTACCGCTGAAGAGATTGAAAGGCTCAACGCTCGACCGAGAACTTGCAGCTTAGTTTCCACTTTAGACTTGTCGTCGAGCAGTGAGGCTCCGACGCCTCGAGTTCCGGGAGGTGCACTGCATCTGTCACTGGGTGGTGATGTGGATGCACACAGTTCCACATCTACTGATGAGAGTGGGAACGATAGCTTCACCTGCTCTGAGATTGAGTATGACAATAATAGCTTGAGCGGGGATGGGAAATACTCGACCAGCAAGAGCATTCTTGATAGTCGCAGTCCTGTGGCTCGTGCCATCAGTGGGGAGCCCAGCAGGAGCCAAAATGTAGCAAAGACCCCGCCCATTCCACCACATGCCTATGATGGATTCGAATCATCTTTTCGGGGTTCGCTTAGTACGCTTGTAGCCAGCGATGATGATCTAGCAAACCATTTAAGCGGAATCTATCGCAAGGCAAATGGAGCCGCATCGCCATCGGCAACAACCTTGGGCTGGGAATATCTGCTCAACTGGGGACCCAGCTATGAAAATTTGATGGGCGTATTCAAGGATATAGCAGAGCTACCTGATACGACTAATCCACAGCAACAACAGCCCTCCCAGCCAGTCTCGACTTTACGTATACCCAATGTACAAAAAGCACCTGAGGAGTACGTGTGAAATACACGTTTAGGAGTATGTGTATTAAGTGTAAAAGTGTATGTGTCTTTTAGAGTTAAGCGTCGCCATTCCATTCTGTAATGTACATCGAACCTGTACAGTTATAGCTATAATTAAGTTTCAAATAACTATTGCTTGATATTTATAAAAATGTTCTGTACGAAATATTTAACACCTTGTATCAAGGTTACTGATCCTAAGTGCATTTTCATATAGGTCTTTAACGGAATTGTACTGACTGATATGCATTTGCCAATAGTAAAGCCAAGTTCAACACAATCTTGTTAGGCAATGTAGTTTTATCAATTAAGCAATACTTCTTGAGATATACTTTTAATGTTTAATAATTCAATTACTTGTGTAAATGTATGTATGTGTGCTATATTAAAATAGATCCCGCTACACTATTTATTGCCATTTAAGAACATTGTAAACCAATTTTATTTCTGTTTCACACTACTAATATATACTGAAAATACACGTTAAAATATAGTTAATATATTTGTATACTACAATAAATACATACGAAAGTTGCATTTATGAAAACAAAACAAACCAAAAACAATTTCAATAGCTCAATTCATAGCGTGAAGTGCAGCTAAAATAATTGTTGCTTTAGCCATTTCGGAGAAGGATTGTGACCTGCGCAGTGACTAACGAAAATACTGGGGTTATTTCACCATTTTCGGCACTTCGTGCAGTTGGCTATTTTACTACAAAAAGGCATATACGTCGACTTCTAGCTGCAGTCGTTGCTTGTAACTGAAAAAGTCCAGAACAAGAATAGTCGAGGAGAATAGTCGAGTCCATGGCAAAAGGACATTGGAGTCAATGTAAATGCGAGTCATAGAAAGCTTTGCACCGGATGCAAGCGTGCGTGACAGTTATAAATTAAAAACCAAAGTGAAGAAAAGTATTCTATGCAAGCTTTAACAAGTTGTTAGATAATTGAAGCCAGCAACAAAAAATATATTATAAAGGAGGAACCGTGGCTCGTCATGTTTTTTCAGCGCATTTTTGAGCGAAAAGACATTTCGGATAACACAACTCCTCCAGGTAATGGGAATAGCGACGCCACTGAGTCTGACACTTATCACTTAGCCGAAGCGAACAATGTCATTGGCGAGGACAAAGACAGCAATAACAATATCAACAACAACAATCAGTCAAATAACAGTGCAGATTCAAGCAAAATGCAACGGCGCTATGAACAAACTGTGACTGCTGTGCAGCTAACGTCGTTGTGGGAGCATGTTTTACGTACGCGTCGATTACCGGAAACAATTTGCCCAGCCGCAATGTTTACCGAATTTCATGAAAGGTTGCAGGATCCCGAGTGGCAGGTGCGCCAACATGCATTACGCGTCCTGGTCGACGTGTTGATGGTGATGCGATCTAAGGCTGACAAGCATAATATGCATTTTTTAATTGACCTAATCAAAAATCTCGGACATCAGGCCCCGACTGTGCGGAAAGGTGCACTGGACTGCCTGCGGATCTACTTGTCAGAAACTGGTGTTCCGGAGATGGTAATGCTCCAGATATTGGACACTGGGCTCAGCCAGCATTCAATCTACGATGAACGCCTCGGCTGTGGAGTCCTGCTCTCACTCCCGCCATTATTGCAATCGATTTTGCTCACGCCACAACGTCATTTTATAGTAAAACACGTTGTGGAGAGTCTAGTAGAGCGCTTACAACGCCAACAGACACAACAGGAGATTATTTTGAAAGTGTTGGCAAAAATCAGAGAGCTGTTGGGTGTGCAAGAGTTTGAACACTACTTAGACGAAGTGGAAAGTGTAGATGGCTTATCACTATTTAATCAACTGTGCAAAGTATATGGAATATTTAACAAGCCGAACCGTACTGAAGGTGTCAATGCAGGTGCTTGGAGAGCTCTGCCTCGAGAGCACACATGGCGAGGGCCGAATATTTTGCAAGATGCGCCAAAAGTGCCGCTTCCTGAGAAAGGAAAGGTGATAATGGAAACGGAAATTAAAATCAACGATGATACCCTTACCATGAGAATTCTGGAGGCAGAAACTGAGACTGAAGAGACAGATAGCCCTGTTTTGGAAGCATCGGAACTTGTGTGTCGCCCACTCCCCGCACAGCCTCAACGAGAAACGGACACAGGGATACTGCAGATAATAAGCGACTCAGAATTGGAAGAAGTGAATGAAACTAACATTGGCACTCCCTTCCGTGGCCTAAAGCGTGTTACATTTGGTGGAGAAGTTGTTAAAATGCGCACACCCGACAGTGATGCGGCTTCCTCTACACAGAATGTCGAGAACAGTGTTTCTGACATCAATGGGCTGCAGACCAGTAAGCCACAAGCTTCCTCTTCACTATTAGAAGAACAACAACAAGAGGACAAGAACGAAACTTTCAAAATGACAGCCTTAACATTGGAGATTCCCAGTGATAATACTAAGCCCCTGCCTCGAGCCAGAAGTGTACAGTCGCCACAACGAGACAAAAGCTTTGCAAAGGAACAGGCGACGCCAACGACGAATGTGACTACTTCACATTCTTCGCCTAGTCGAGATGTTTCTCCTGTTTACCGCAGCTGCAGCATCAGTCCGGTCGGTAGCATTACAGCCAGTCCCAAAGTACCCCACAAAGAAATCGAAGTCCTGCACAATCTTCAGCGCGAAACAGATCCTTCGCCTCGCTCTATGCGGCGAAGCGACAGCCTTACTACTGAGTTAATAACTCCACCTGCAGCTGCCACCATTGTGCAAGCAGCCCCACCAGCTACGCCAAATAACTGGGAAGATCTGGACATTGTCAACTATAAAACTATCATGGACTTGCGTTCTGGTGTAAGTAAATGTGTTTAACTTGAATGATCCTAATGAATGTTTCAGTTCTTTTATATCTTTCGAATCTACTGTAGTCCATTGTGTGTTGTCCCATAAAAATTAAAAAAATAATTATATTAAACGCACGCTATTCTTACGGCCAGTGGTCGTTTCATACGCTAACTGGGTTACTAGGATATACAGTTTCATATGCGCTCGCAATTTGCGCCTTCATAATGGCAGCCACCAAAATTTTGTACACACACGACACGCATTACCTCAGCTACAACATCTATATTGCTATTAAAATACCGGTTGGCCAGCACCGAAACCCAACCGCCACACACACATATTAATGGCAGAACAATTCTGTTCATCGATAGATGGGGGTGTGCACCCCCTGTACCAATGACCTATTAATTTTTGACGTGAACAATTCAAAAAGCCCTACATTTTTACGTCGAATTTATGAGTGCGTTTCCCGTAAAACTTTTTTAAGTGACTTTTGGTAATATGAATCTGACAGCCGTTCATATACCCTAAGCCAATTGAAAAATGTGTTTTTATACCCTGAACCCATTGAAAATGGGAAAATCAGGGTATAATGTTTTTGTTGGAGGGCGTATGTATGTAACAGGCAGAAGGAGGCGTGGCAGACCCCATAAAGTATATATATTCTTGATCAGGATGACAAGCCGAGTTGATATAGCCATGTCCGTCTGTCCGTCTGTCCGTCTGTCCGTCTGTCTGTCCGTATGTATGAACGCGTCGTTCTCAGAACCTATAAGAGCTAGAGACTTGAAATTTTTTATGTAGGTCCGTGAATAGCACGAAAAGATCGAGTTTGTTAAAAAAAAGTCGATAACTATTTTAATTTAATTGTTATCGATTAAAAACATTATCGAATGTTAGTTATAAAATTATATCTCCCACGTCTTTATAGCTAGAGACCCCAAATTTTTTTGTAAGTTTTATATTTATTTTCTCTAATTTTGATTTTTGTTAAATTTTGGATACCGGCTCCAAATTTCCCCAAATATTTAAATTGAGGTTAGTTGCACTCAAAGCCAGTAAATGAATGGGTTTACATTTTTAAAAATTGGAAAAAATGTAATAAAATATGTTGAACATAAGCTGAAAATTTCATTCAAATCCATTAATTCGCGCAGAAGTTATTAAACAAAACGTTTGGCCAATCGGCCAAACACGTGACCAGCAAAACAAAGCAAACTGTTTTTCTATACATGTGCACACATACACACATACACATTGAGCTGCGTGCATTTAGCAAGTTCTAAAACCCGCAAGTTTTAGTGTACATATTTCCAATAGATGGCGCTATGATTTGCGAATTATCAGCTGCTCAGTTGGTTCGAAACTTGGATGGCGCTATTCAATCGAACCATTTCGCTATTAGCTAAACAATTGAAATGAATTGAATTTAGTTTTCTGTGCGTTTATACGAAATGCTAATTATGCAGTATTTTAACGCAGATAGCGCGGGGTTTAGGGTATCTCCTAGTCGGGACCGCCGACTTGAGTTTTCTTACTTGTTGGTAAATGATGATAAGAAGAAAAGTCTGCTTTTTCAACTCAGTAAAGTATAAATATTCGAGATCAGAATTTGTAGCCGAGCTCATCTTGCTTATCTAGAGTTTTTACATTGGCATTAAATCGACTCAAACTTTATTATTTGACCATTTCTTTGTACATTTTGTGGGCTTAGATAAAAAAACTTAGCTGAAGTAAACAAAGATGCGTGCTGGACACAGACTTCGGGGTATCCTCTAGTCGGTCAATCCCGACTACTAGGTTTTGGCTATAAATCACTTTAAGAGGTCCAGAGACCTTAGGATTTGAGAGCATCAGTTTATAGCTACACTCCTCGCATATGCAAAAGTTATAAATTTGGTGACGTGGTGCATGGACTTAAGAAGTTGAAGTGGTGCATATTATGCTTTCAGCTGTATTGGTAGCTGCTGCAGAGTACCACTGAGTTCTGCCGACCAATCATTTAAATGCACGCGATATTTATAGCAGCGAGAAAAACAGCAACAATAACTCAGTAGCAGCATGCATAAGGGACGATAAAATAGCAAGAAACACTGCTGATGGAGACGCAGTCCAACTTGGAATGGGACTGAGTGGGGCCGATGGAGCGTGCCGAGAACTGGGTCAGCACTGGCACAAAAATAATAAAACATTAACAAAAATTATAGCGCGTACAGAATACAAAAAGGGCGCGAATAAAAACCAGTTATGGAGCATGGGGCAGCCAGGAAATTATTTAAAGCGACGTTATCGTTGCCAACTCAGCTTGCTCCAATTGTATTTAGTTGAAACAATAGTCCCTCCTCTACTGCAATTATTGAAATGACTCAGAAATACAAGCCAAGTAGCCGGTCTATTTGGTCTACCATAAAATATATTTGCGGCTACATTAAACCATTTATTTAATCTTCTATGTCAAGCAGGACTGGCGCAATCGCTTACAGGGCATAGCACAGCTTGAAGCAGCGCTAAGCATATCAAGCAACTTGGTGCTGGTGCAGCCCTATCTAGATAGTCTGCTGCGCACATTACTCTCCTCGGAGCGCAATTTCGAGGTGGCTGAGCTTAAGCGCGAAGTTCTAGTAAATCTCATTTCACGCCTGCCACTGGACAACTTGGAGGACAGGACGCTACAAATATTGTCGGGTCTCTGTCGCCAAGGCAACGCAGGAGCAAACCGTGTGTGCAAAGCACTAATGCAGCGACTGCCAGCAGGCACTATTGTCGCCAAATTAACTGCGCCGGAATATCTACATGCTAAGAGCTCAAAGGTCAGTTTTCATTATTGGAATCTAAAGCAACAATTTTCAAGCACTAATAACTAAATATTTTTCTAAATCTTACATCAGTTTCGTGACCACGCGCTGCAAATGTCCATCTACTCATTGATGTCCTTTCCCGGCACATGTTTTGACATCAACATCCTCGCAGCCCAAGTGACCTATGCTGCACTTAATCGTAAGCGCCGCGTTCGACAAGCTGCCCTAGAGGTATTTTCTGTACTTGCTGATATATCTTCGGTGGACGAGGTGTTGCACATTCTTGCCGAGACGGTGGATAGTATAGAGTCAGGACCTGCACTTCTGACAGCTGTTAAAACGCGCTTGTCCCGCCTCCAGTTGCCCATAATTACAACTGATGGATCCGTACTATACACATTCCATAAAACTGACCAAGCTGGGCGAATGCGCTTTGGAGCAGATGTGGATTGGATCACGCAAGGCGAAGGCTCCGCCTCACCAAATGCTGTAAAAAGGCGCCGCCAGCATTTGGCAAACAAAAAGCGTATGATGCAGGAAAGTAAAGATTCGGAGGTCATGGCGAATCAAAGGTTTGTAAATAGTATTTAAATTTAATACAAATAGTTCATATATATTTGAAATTTTAAAGCTGCCAAATTGATGAGAACTTGCATCGGCATTCCTTCCACTCCCCACCCGAAGCTTTAGACATGTCTCGAGCCTCTAATGTAAGTTTAAATCGAATAATGAAATGCCAGAGAGCTGCTGCATTCCCATTTCTTTTATTCCAGGACTTTTTCAAAAAGAAAATGTATAGTACTAATGATAAGTATGGTAAGGGTCCTCAATGAAAATAATAACAAATTCCACTAATAAATTAATTGTCATTTAAGCTAACTATATGGAGCGTCGTCTAGGTGCCAAAGCGTACTCTGAATCATCAATGGATGGCAGAAGCACTGACAGTACGACAACTTCCTGTAGTAGTGGCAGTGGGAGTGGAAGTTTTATACAGTTAACTCCTTGTAATGCGGCTGTTAATAGACGTTTAGTTCGACAAAATTCAAGGTAACAGAAACAAAATATTCCAACTTATCATACTTATCATACTGAGCCATCTACCCTTATCTTTCTATAGATTTCCAATTATGAAGCGACAAACGGATTTTATTACCAATTTTATGCGCAATATAGAACGAACGCCATGCACATACAGTTTCGAGGACACAAAGGAGCATCCGATTATGAATTATGGCCTACAAAAAGCTCAAAAGCAGCAAGTACAAAAGGAGCCACCCGTACACAAAGCTTTTCTGGAGCAAAATTGGCTAGAGAGAAGCAGTCAATCTCAAGGTTAATAACAAACATTTAAATTTAATCTTTAGCAATTATATTTGTCTTTTTCTAACAAAAGTTAAGGCAACTAGAAACCAGGATTTCAACCACCAACTAGAAACAGCACTAAACAGAGATGTTCTGAATGTTTCTAAATGCAAGTAAGTTAATAAGTTATAAGTAAGTTGTTAGCCACCTCTGACAAGACAACAAAACCTTAAACTTCAATCAGCTTTAATCAAGTTAAGCTCTTTTATAGGGTGTTTAGTTTAATGTATAGAATATATGCTAATATTCGGCCAGTGCCGGCATTCATTTATCGAAAATCACCGCAAAAATAATGTAGTTGTTGACCCCAAAAGTTGTTCACGTCATACAACATGGGCACCTTAAAGGTGCCATATCAAAGCGCAAACAAATTCGTTATTTAACCTAAATAATTTAAATGCGCGCTGAAACATTCATCAGGGACATTTTAGCTACAGGATGTCCAGTATAACCACTAACGAACCTTCAAATGACCACTACTAGTACCTGCTACCTACAGCCTGCCTGTGCAATGCGTGTTATTCTATTTAGTATATCATCCTTTGCAAAATTAATCAATATTATATGAGCGCTTTTAATCAAATTATTATTTCATAATTTAACTGAAACATTGAATAAATTAATTTTTGTTTTTTATGCCCAACAAAATATAGCTTTATTCTAATAATACGAATTATATTACGAATAATATAAAAACCACATTTATTTTATATATTCAATAAAATTAATTTATTATATTATAAAATATTGATTATTTAGTTTTTTATTTAATTTTAAATTATTTTAATTACTTTTATTTTATTTTATTTTATTTTATATATATTAAACAATTCTTATCAAAAATTATATCTTTGTAATTTTTATTTATATAGTTAAGTTTCAAAATACTTTAGTTGCATGTAGGGTACACAGTGTCGAACAGTCTCTAACTAAACTATTTTCCATTTACGGTCTTCGTGCCAGCCACACGAAGAAACCCGAACATGACTAAGAAGGCGCTCGATTGAAAACAGAAAGTCCAACTGTAAATACCAACAGTGAAGGCGCCGTGGCAGGCCAATGGCTAGCTTCGCGTAGACGTCGTCGCTAGTTACATATGTATATGTATACATATATATATATATACACATATATATATTTGAATATGTATAGCTTACTATATTCAGGGGTGCCCGCTGTATTGGAAGGGCTGCCTCTCTGTGAGTATGTGTGGGCTTTGGCCATTGTGGAAAACGCAATGTCCTGTTTTACATTTGCAACTTTAGTTGTGTTTGGTTGTATTTCCCTGAAATGGAAATAAAAAGCACTGTGGATTGGGTATTTTTGCCCTTTTGGTGGGAGAACTAAAGAGGTGGTCAGCCCGACGTCCTACGAACTATTGCAAACAGTTTGTGAAGTGGCGTTGTTGCTTAAAGTGGTCAAGCAGTAAAGAACAGACGCTAGTGCTACAATTAATATATTTTAATAAACCTGATTCCCCGGAATGTATTTCTATGACTTGGCTGTTTAATCCAAACTAACTGAAGGAATTTAGCATAGTTAGCAAAATGCCAAATCCCTCCAACTGTAGCGGCCAACCCCCAAACCTTTTGGCCCTGCTTCGCACTACATTTCACACAGTTAAGGAATATGTATTGGAAAAGGCTGTGATGCCTTATGATCGGTGTCTTTGTCCGTGTTGCCTTTGTCACAACAAGCGTAGAAAATCGATGCAAATTGATAAAAGTGCTACAAATGTGGCTGATAAAGTGACGTGGCAAGTGCTCGACCCACCTCAAGTAGTTGACAAAACATTCATGAATGAGAGCTCCCCACAAGTCGAGCTGTAAGTTGTTTGTTGGGTGTGAGTGTGAATTGAATATTCCTTGATTGAACTTGTTTTATTTATTTTCTATAGTGGCAAAGCCGAAACACCAAATCCAGCTACAACAGCCATCGGGCCACAGACAAGCAATCATAATGGAGAAGGTTCTCCCCTTTCGATCAAGTCAACAAGCTATTCTCAGAAGTCAACCGCCTCGGCTAAGTCGTACGATGTGGGAAAACAGACCGCACCTCACTTTGCGGAAGTGGAAACAACTAACTTAGAAACACAATTCGGTGAGCTAGTAGTCGACGACATTGAGGAAGAAACAGAATCATCCCGTCAGGAGCCTGCTTTAAAACGAAATGAAAGCGTTAGCAGCCTGCAAAGCAAAACGGAAAGCATTAAGACACAACTGGAGGATGCAACACCACAAATGTCGCGTGCTCAGTCTATGAAATCGCTGGCTATTGAGGAAGAGATTGAGAGCGCCAACAGCTTTGTCGTTGTTGAGGACATGCAGCATGAGCTCGGAGCAACTGCAGCAGTCGATTCGGCGTCCCTTCAAGAATTGCCAGAGCTAACACCGAACAATGAAACACCGAACAATGAAACCCCGCTGCCAACAGTCCCACGAGTCTCATCTAGCAAAAAGTCTGAAATCTTACCAGATGATAGGGCCATACACTCACGGAGCATCTCACTCGACTCGCTCTATGGGCGGCGACCCAACTCAAAACAAGATTCTCTGGACATCAGTACCAGCACAACTGATAATAGCTCACAAATCGGCTCTCAACTTGACCACACCACCAGGTTGCCATTGAAGACACAACACACACCGCTAAAGCAAAAGTCAAAGACGTCATATTTTTTGCGAGGCCAGCGACGCGTCTCACCCGTGAAACAAGCCATCAAGATGTCACAGACGGAGCTGTTTCCGTCGACTATGTCGCGCTTCGAGAAGCCGCGAGAGGCCTTACTCAAAACATTTGATCAGCTGGACTCCAATAACTGGGAAGTCAACATAACGGGCCTGAAAAGCATGGTGCGCCTGATCCGATATCATGCTGATTTCTTGGACAGTCATATGCACATGACATGTATTCAGCTCACTCGTTCCGTGCGTAATCTGCGCTCGCAAGTAGCTCGCGCAGCTTGCCAGGTTGCTACGGAACTATTTGCGCTGAAGTGCAAATCATTGGAGTTGGAGTGCGATGACCTGGTCTGCGCCTTACTGCATCGCACAGCGGACACAAATCGTTTCCTGCGTGCTGATGCCACCCGCGCCTTGGAGTCGATGGTGGATAACGTCCAACCTCCGAAAGTTCTCAACATACTGACAAGCAAAGGTGCTCAGCATCAGAATGCAGTAGTACGCACTACTACGGCGAAGCTGATGTTCAGACTGGTCGAACGCTTGGGCTGCGATCGCATCTACTCAATGGGCCGTGAGAGTCGCGATAAGTTCTTCGTGGTCGGCGCGAATCTTTTACTTGAGGGCAGCCTCGAGACTCGTAGCTATGCCAAGTCCTTGTTCCGAGCTCTGTCCGAGCACGGCAGCTATCAGCGCTTGCTTCTGGAGGTCATACCGCCGCGGATATATCGAAATGTGGAGAAGACTTTAAGAAGCATTACACGCTAATCACCTTATTTAGACAGCTTTTGTGTAAATACCAGCAATTTTATTTTAAATATTTGTAGACGTTGGTACTATTTATTGATTGATTGATGTATATGGTCATTGCTTTGAATTGCCACTGTTCGAAAAATATAACCTTTTTATGGCAGTAGAACAAAGTGAAATGATTCTATAAGAATCATGACACTTAATTCTATGGGAAAAATTGTTTTTGAACAGTGAAACAGTGTAATCTACGCTTATTGAAGACTTATACAAATAAATGTTACTGCATACTATTGCGTTTACTTAGAAAGGAATAAAAAGCTTACAGTAACCTTCTGCCATGATTATACCTCTGATCGGATCTGCGATTGCCTCCACTGTTGTTGTGCTGCTGGTGGTGATGTGGCCTGGGGCGATTGCGGTCCATGACAGCACTGTCGCTGCGGCGCCGCATATCGTTATTATATATCTTTTGGGGACCAGGATACTGCATTCCATCCTGTATGCTACGTCGAGCATGTCGAGGTCCTCCTAAATGCTCATTCACGGGCGGGGCAGGCGATGCGAAATCATGAGAAAATGGGTTGCGCGCTCTTCCTTGCCCCTTCGCTAATAGCTTTGGATTCTCTGGGCATTGCTGACGTATATTCAGCTTCTTTTGAAACAGTACCAAGTCCTGATAGAGCTCTACTGCATAAGGCACCGCGATTTTGTGTTGGTAAGTAACAAATCCAAAGTTACGTTGGCGTCCTGTATTGTCTAAAGGGATTCGAGCGCTTTCAATGGGACCCGCTTGTAAAAACACTTCATAGAGTATTTCCTCTGTTACGCGCTCGTCTAGGTTACTGCAGAACAAAGTGCGAACCTGCTCCTCATCATCATCATCCTCGTCGTCGATCTCCTCTGTGTCAAAAAGCGGATAAGATGGCATTGGATCCGGACGCCCATAGCCATAGCCACCGCCAATGAAATTCATAGCCGGCCCATGAGTGTACGGCAACGGCATTCCCATCCTGTTCGCCGCATTGCAAAGCTGTTGCTGCAGAGCTGCCTGTTGAATGGCAGCAACTAATTGCTGATCCATTGAGATTATTTCCAAACAAACTAAGATTTTCTTAAGTTTGTTGCAAATAGTGAAGCCTTAACTTTTCGATTGCACTCCATATATCGATAGCAATGCATGCAGCCCTGTGCACATGTCAAGTGTGACCATAATATAACATAGGGCTGCCGTACTTTTCAAAAAATGGAATGAGCGGCAAACTATAATTTAAATTCAGTTGAAAATAAAATCTTAAATTATATATTTTAATATATAAAATTTTAATAGAAATCAAGTATCTGATTAATAAAGAGAAGGTTGTCATAACAGCATATCATATGATATACTGTTATGTGTTGTGGCTACTTGTCTGTTACTGTTTCGAATAGCACGGAAGGAGGCTGTTGACATTCGCTTGTTGATAGTACTAATTGTTGTCGTTGCCGCAACTGTCGTAACTGATTGGGTTATTCAACTGATATGTCATATCGTCATTAAACGACTCTAATCAAAAGCAGTGCTTAATCAGCAATCGCACGTAGTAGTGGAACATGTAAGGGTGTACTACTCGAGAGTGCCTGACTAGAAGCTACCCTACACCCCATGGTATTGGGGTAAAATGAGAGAGAGGGAGACATTGTCTATCAGTGTGTTTACGAATGGATAGACGGCAGTCAGGCAGACAATCACATATCGACTCGGCTGCTAATTGATTAAATTATATGGTTTTATGTGGGTGAATGTGTCTGTATGGACAACGAGTGCTTCTGCCCGTTGCATACGATTTAACCAAACCATTATACCATGTCATTTCTCACAGGGTATAGCGAGACACATTTTGTATCGCAAATATTCAACTACAGTTCATTTTTATCTGCATCAGTTCAACGAATCTGTTTTTTAATTTTTTATTATCTACATTTCCCTTTATCGCTAGCTGTGCCTTGAAAAGCGGTGTGGTACTGCTTTGCGCTTTCATTCAGTCACTGCAAGTCGGTAGAGTCATACATATAATCAGCGAACTTTTTAGAATGGGAGAAGTGCCAAAAATTAATGATTTTCACAAAGTAGTTGAGCCGTATTTGCAAGGCGGCAAACTCGAATCCTATGAGAGCCGATATCTTACCAAGCCGGGAGACAATTATGGAAGTCTTATGCTAGCTATTAGTGCAAAAATTAGGCAATCGAATGATACGCTCAAGGATTTACACATTATAGCAAAATTGCCGCCACTCACCAACGATTTATATTGGCAAATATTTCAACCGGAACGAACTTGCATTACAGAAAATGCTGTCTACAAGTATTTGGCACCCGAGATAGAGAAACTACAACTAGAGTCAGGCGTTCTGCCTGTCAACGTGTTTGATGGATTTCCACGTTACTTTGGTTCCCGCATTTCACTCAACCCGGAATCCACTAAAGTTGACCGCGACGCGGTTCTCGTCCAGGAAAATCTTACCATACGAGGCTATCAACCAGGGAATAGACACAAATCATACGACTTGCAACACACTGTTCTAATCCTTCATTACATGGCCCAGTTTCATGCTTTGCCACTCGCCCTGCGTCTCAATAAACCAAAAGTGTTTGAATCAATGATACGCCCATATTTCAAGAAGTTCAATATGAATGAAAACATGGATGATGAAACGAAGGATGTATTAAAAGATGAAACTTTAAGCGATGTTAAGGATATCGCGAACGGCGACGAGACAATCATTGATGGCGTAAGGAAATTACAGGATTTATTTGATGAATTTCAAATAGGTGACGAAGTAAAAGACAGTCCCTGGACATCCATAGGTAAAAACCACAATATTGACACTTTCTTTTAACTGCGAAGCTACAAACGAATCCGAATTATTTTAGTTCATATGGACCTTTGGATAAATAACTTGATGGTAAAATACGGTAAGAAGTTTTGCTGATAGATTATGGTCAGATCATTATTGCTTTCAAATATTATTTATGTAGATGAGACAGGGCTGCCCGTTAAGCTAAAAATCGTGGACTTTCAGATTGCTCAATATGAGTCAGTTATTCACGACATGATTTTCTTACTGCTCTCAAGCGTAGGTGAGTTTTCGTAAATAACAATAGTGCGCAATAACAGCTATTAAAACTGATACAATTCTTTATCTAGATACATCGGTGTTGGAGGAAAACTATTATAATTTTCTTCGCATCTATTATGAAGCATTCATTCAATCCCTGCAAAAGGCAAATGTGGATACGAGCGAGTACAGCTATGAGGCGTGAGTACATCAATATCATAAAAAGCTGTATACAAGAACTTTTATTAAACTTAAGCCCCCACGTATACACACTTTCATACACAACAGCTGATAAAAATTTACTCATTTATGCATGTATTTTAGTTAACAAATGTTTTAATAGCGAAAACTTGCAAATCATTTCAAATCTAAAGAGGCATATCAATCAGGCTGATAAGAACGTTTCGCCCAGACACTAACAATTGCGTAATGCTTTCAAGGTTAAGACTAAGAATGTATGCCCTTTTGCCACGCCCCTATGGTCAGATTATAAAATCAAAGTTTCAAGCTTCATTGACGTCATTAACAATATCATTTCAATTGAAGAAGTATGTATAAGAATAATAATATATATGAGAATAATTTTCGATTTGTCATCGTGGGTAAACAAAATATATATTTTAAATGTCAAAACTCTGAATTCAATAACAATAACAATCCGCAAACAAATATAAAAATAATAAAATTTTAATGTATATGTCAATGAAAACTTTTCTACTTACAGTTATCTTGCTGAAGTTAAACGTGTCGCTCCTGTACAGGTGCCACATGCTCTGTTTATGACGAAGGTGATCTTGGCCGACAATAATACACTGCCAAGCGATTACAAAGATGTGGATTTGCAGATGATAACTAAGAAAGGAAGTGAACAAATTATGACAAAGCTTAGAGACATTATAAGATTGGCGAGAAAGTTTAACATATTTGAATAATTTATCAACTGTAAACGTAAATTCGATTAAATACTACCTGCCTGGAGCTTCTGACTTTTACTTTATAATTTGAGAACGCTCAAGTCGCAAGAGAAAAGTAAAAATAAAAGTTATCAGCAAAAAGTATTCAGCCACATCCAGGCGTTATCTTATTGATAAGCGGCAAATCTACAACTATTTTTCTGTACACAGAAATTTAGGTCGATTTCAATTGTTCGCTGAGTTAGCTACACTCTGCACCACAGCACGGTAGCTTACCAATATGAGCAACCTGCCAATAATTAAAGAGTTAGGTCAGGTCATTTGGCCTGCACTTAATGGTGCAAGTGTTCATTCCTACGAAGTGGAGAGTCTAACTCAACCCGGTGAGAACTATGGCAGTGTTTTAATATCGATACGTGCTCAAGTACAAAACGCCGATGGCACGTTGTTTGAGAAGCGGCTGGTGGCTAAAGTGCCGCCGACAGACCATAAATATTGGAAATTTATACAGCCAGAGCGCACCTGTTTGGCTGAGAATGCAATTTACGAAATATTGGCGCCGGCTCTGAGCGCTTTACAAGAAGAGGCAGGCGTTCACAAGGACGTGCAATTCGATGGCTTCGCCCAGTATTTCGGCTCACGTATATCCCTAAGTCCAACTACCGAAATTGTAGACCAAGACGCAATTTTAGTTTTGGATGATCTGCGGGAAGGCAACTACGTGCCGGGTCAGAGGTTAAGACCTTTTGACCTGCTCCACACACAAGTAACCTTAAAGTACATGGCACAGTTTCATGCGCTAACAATCGCTCTCCGATTGAAAAAGCCGGCTGTCTTCCAAGCCAAAGTGCGCCCTTTCTTTGACAAATTCGATTGGCACGCAGCTGCACCGGAGGCGAAAGCCACAATGATAGAGGAAACATTAGCAGATATTCAAGATGCCACAAATAATGACCAGATTGCGATAAAGACAGTACAGAAATTGTCCACCGAATTCTTCGCATTCCTTGCAACGCCGCCAATCGAAAATAACCCATTTAACACAGTCATTCACTCAGATCTATGGACAATGAACTTAATGTTCAAGTATGGTAAGTGGCCATAAATATATCTGTAGTTATATGATAGTCAATCCTTTATTGTCATTCTGCAGACCCTTCTGGACATCCCACGCAACTGAAAATAATCGACTTTCAAACAGCGCAGTATGATTCTGTCGTACATGACCTAATAGCGTTTTTGTTTACCAGCGTATCAACACGCATTTTAGAGGATAATTACTATAATTTGCTAACATTTTACTTTAATGCATTCATTGACACTTTGATTAAAGTCGGCGTAAATACCGATGGATATAGCTACGAGGCGTAAGTTAAATTTGTTAAACGATGAGTGCTGAAAAACTGAAACTAAAATCTGAAAGTGTCAACTTTTACTCTTTGAACACGCCACGAACGTTCAGAAAAAACTATTAATTTTTTTTTTTTTTTTGCAGGTTTGCTGCTGAGTTAAAACGTATCGCTTACATTCAAGTGCCTCATGCTATATTCATGACCCGATTTATTTTGGCGGATCAAGTCAATGTCACTGCGAATGATCTCAAATTGTCTGAGGTGCTAAAGAGCACAAGCTCGAACGGTGTGCATAGCAAGCTAATTGAAATTTTACGGCTGGCACAGAAATTTCAAATATTATTTTTAGAATAATTGTTTTGTTTACAGCTGAAATAATAACTGAATAATAACTGGCCAATGGTAATGATGATTTACAATTGTTTTGGATTGATTGATTTTATGGCAAAACAAATACAAACTTTAGTCATTTAGCTTTCGGTTGACAGACGAAACGGCTATGAATTCGGTATCCGACTCTTTGATTTTTGTAACAGTGTGGATGGTACTAGCAATCTATTCGAAAATCGATTGCAAAGAGGTATATAAAATCCATTTTCATATTTAATTGATATTAATTATAGCTTTCATAACTTAGAAATGCTATTACATCGATTTGCTTTCCTCAAACTGGACAGACGATCGCCCACGATTTGTTGTTAATATGACATTTTCTAGCCAAAACGGCATCGCTTCTGTAACTACCATTAACGATCCTGTTGTATCCCCCGTCGCAAGGTTGTTGATTGTACAACAAAGCCCAAACGAAAAGAAGCGAGTCGTATACAATATGACGACCAAACTATGCGCCATGAAGGGTATCATTGATGCAGTTCCACTCTTCAAGCCTGTCAAAGAAAACATGCTAAGGCAAAGCAACTATACATTCAGCTGCCCCCTGAATAAAGGAGTCTATGTAATGAACAACATGCGCATCAATCCGAAAAACCCCCTACTTAGTTTGCTATACCAGGCCAAAGGCACATTCACGGTGATGGGTGCTCTGTATGAGGAGTTGCCCAATACGGAAATGCACCCACTGTCAACATACAACATTGCTGGAAAAATCTTAAAAAAAAATTGTGGCAGACTCGACTGAATTTGAATAAATCAAATTGTTTAAACTTTACTTATTAACTGGTTAAATTTTTACCTTTGATATGAGCAGTTTATAAACAAAGCAAGAATAGAATAATCAACTATTAAGTGAGTTAGAATGAAAATAAATGCTCAATCCAAAATATTTGAGTCACGTTTGTTATATTCATTGAAACATATATGCCCTGTAGCTCAAACTCACCTACATAATCGCAAAATCAGAGCATACTTTGCGGCTGTCTCATAAAACCAAATTAATAAAAATATATAAAGATATTAAGCCATCTTCCTAGTTAATGTAAATTTAAGCATGCGCTGTAGAGTCAACGACAAAAGCTGCAATAAATTAAAATCTATATATTAAAAATAAATAAATAAATAAATAAAACAAGAAAAAAAACTCTAGTCGAGACCGCTCGACTAGGGTATACCCTGAACCCTGCAAAGAACCGTTATTCCGTGCATTCTTCGTTTCTTTTATTTACATATATGTTCATTACAAGCAACACATACCCAAACACCCATAGGCGCACGCACACACAAGCGCAAGTCGCAAACTGTTTTTTGGCTGCTATTTGCATGGCAATGTTATGGGAAATTAAATATTTAATAACTTTCGTTCTAGACGAACGATTTTGATTAAACTTGTTAGGCGTCATCATATTATTCATATGTATGTAAGTACCAAAGCAGAAGTCTCTAGTATTTGAAATACGTGATTAACAAATTTGAGGCGAAGGGGGCGTGGCACCCAAAATTTAACAAAAACCGAAATTGTGTAAGCCTTAAATAACACCGAAAAAGAAACATTTGAACTTCAAAAGTCAAACTTTTTTTAATAGGCAAAATTGTAAAATTTTCTAACCATTTCAAAATTCTTAAATATTTTAAATTTTGGAAAGGTTTTCTAACTTTGCAAATTTTTTAAAAAGTTTAGAAACTTTTAAAAATTCAAAATTTGTTCATTATTTTTTCAATTTGTTGAAAATATTCAACATTTATCAAGTTTTTAAAAACATTAAAATTGTTTTCATATTTTGAAAAATTTTTAAATATTTGATATATTTATATTTTGTTTAAATCGTTCAAATTTTTTTGAAATATTTAAAGCTTTTCATATTATTTTTATATTTTGTTGAAAAGTTCAAAATTTTTTCAACTTTCCACGCCCCTGAAGGTTATAACAATAGACGAGTAAGACAAGGGTAACAATTATATATATACATATGATCCACCTTTAAGTCTACAGCTTTAATAGATGCGAGCGAACAGCATGACGGGAACAACACAAAGCCAATATACTGTTTTACGGCATGAGGGCGTATCAAAATAAGCAGTCGAATAAATATTATCAGTAAATTTGAACTTTAGTCTATATGGGTTGAACAGCTGGGTCTGTATTTCTAAGTCTTCCTATTTTATGTTTGGCTGCATAATGAGATACGCACATACTTAGCTAAATGGGAACTAGATATTTATACATACGTATGCATACGAAATAAAAATCGATTAATCGCTATTCATGTCAATGTCCAAGTACAACTTGCCACCCCTGAGACACAACAATTAAAATGATTGACATAGCAGTGAATGAACTTTACTTAATTGAACTTGGACATTTATATTTCTCTATATACATATGTATATGAACAAATATCATCAACACAAAAGAACATTTTAAATATTGTACTTAACCATGTACATTCAGTTCAGTTTATCTTTCTTTTTTTTTTTCTTTCAAAAGTACAAAGACGGAAAATTCTGCGAGCTGAGTCAACTTTAAAAAGCAAAGATATATATGCACTTAGTATATATACCATGCATATAACAAAGGGTATATTATCGCCATTTCTTAACTTCAAAAGCCGACAAATGGCTTATCAGAGACTTATAATCAGTTTGCAAGTGCAAAAACAATACCAACTCTTTGTAATTTAATCAGCTAGAAGAGAGGTCAGCAATTGAGCGTCTAGTAAATAATTTTATAGTATATATCTGTATAAACTAAACTATGCTTATGCTTATGTTATAAAATAGTTTTAATTATGCTCCACTTTCATATTCAATAATGAATATTTATAATTAAATATAATAAAAATGATTAGTTCAAATAAATTGTCAATTAAAATTTTAATAGATACTGGCACAGACAGCAGATGATGAACTACGACAAGCTATGCTTTTTTGAATTGTGGCATTCTATGAGTTTTGGTTCAATGTGCTAATCAGCCAAAGAACAAAAAGATCACTTGGCAGACGCGTGCGAAGCAAAATATGACGTAAAGAATCGAGCTCGCGTGTACGCCGTAGACTACGGAATACGCCAACGCCGACGTTCAAAGAAGAGGGCAGTATACTCTTTGAGGTTGATACAGATACGAGACGGTATAGCACTTTCTTCTATAATTGCAACGATGAGACTTTTCGACTAAAACAAGCATTAAGAAGTGTAAGAAACGAGTAAAAAATAAATGTGAAATAACTAGAAATAATTAAATGTTCAGTATGCAAATGCATATTTACTATATTTGCCATTTGTTTGTTTGAAGCATGTTCATAAACATGTATCGATGATTGTTTTTCATGTGACTTAAGTAGGCCACGTGCATTCGATAAGGGCCATTGTACTCCAAGTAAGATTTTCTTATAATTCATACCCTATATTCACAAATACCAGAAATTGGGATCTAACTAAATCTTAGCACAATTAGAATTTAAAAAAAAAAAATTTATTTATTTTCACATTAAATTAATATTCCTGTTAATTTTTTAATATTTACATTTAGATTTTTTATGTAAATAATATTAAAAGGGTATCCAATAGTCGTTACGTATGTTCATACTATATTGGCAGCGTGTGTGCTCGTGTTTATACTTATTTTTAAACATATTTCCCAGTAAATTTAACTGCAAAAATTAAAATTAAAAATTATACCGTCAAACAGCTTTGTCTAGGGTATTTCCCAGAGAGAGAGAGAGAGAGAGAGAGAGAGAAAGAGAGCTCAGTTCTTTGTACACCTAATATTATGACTAAAAACTGCTGTTAATTAAAGTAGGGTAGTTTATTCTTCGGTATAACATTTTTTTCAAGTAACTACAATTTAGCTGATATATTTCTATTTCTGTATATTTATCTCGTTGCCAAAGTCTTTCCTTTAGATTATATTTGGAGAGGCACTCGACTGCGAACACAGGTTATAATTTTATTAACAAGCATATATTTTGTATAGCACCGCGATCGTAATTATCAGTTGATTTGCTGGCGATAAAACTAATTGACACAATAAAAAATGGGCCACACGCAAGGAGTACAACATAAACATTAGTAGCCTTGGCTTACAATTCGCCTATATCATTTGAATTTCATACTGTTGAATATCATTCGCAGTAGTTGAGGACCTACTCAATTAGTGATTTCTGATAACGCATTGTGGGATCAAGTAGATGGCCAGAATAGCTTTTCTTTTCAATAGTGACTCATTTTTAACGATTTTCATTTGGTCAAGCACAAATACGTTATATATCTATCACGCATTCTGGCCGTGCGCCGTTTCGTAACAAAAAAAAATATATAGGTATATATAATTATATATATATATAGTCTTTTTGCGGACTAGATCAACAAAGTGTTTAAAAAGTGCACACGAAATTATAAAATGATTTATGGCGACATGATAACGTCTTTTATCTATTGACCGAGGCTTAGACAAACGTTCTTATTGCATAGATCACGCTCCCCACACAGAGCACAACATTCGATTTGATGGCATATCAATCAGCTTGGAGTTTCACACGCCACCTTCAACGAAATGGCTTTATGCCCGTTCACGAAATGGCAAGTGTATATTAGTTGTGTAGAAGTCAAATTGATGTTTGTCTTTGATATTATTGAAGCAAGATCAGTGTCCCGCCCGACAGCAAAGTTGTTAATTTTCTTTAATCTTTTAATTTAATAGAATTTATATTAATTTGTTTATCTATAATATCGTCCGATACGATCTAGCGTTTAATGGAATTTATAGCCTGTTGCTTGCTGACCAGTGAAAATAATTTTTATTGGTTTACCTAGTGATATGACTTACTGGCCAATTAATTCTTATTTATTTTATTTTCTTGGTATTTCGGCCGAAAGCTTGTTCCAAACACAGAAGACTTAGACACCGTCTGGCATGATAAGTTCCCGCACATTTATTTTTATTTTGTTATAGCTTTTAGATGAAAAAAGTGTTGTACTTTGTTATCAGTTAAAATGTATTGGACACGTTGCACTGTGAGCCAAATTGTATAAGCGGTGGATTCACTTATTAGTTGTGAGCATACATAACTTTAGATGGCTACATTTTTATGCAAATCTTCTAGAGAAAAACTTAATTGGACTAGCTTCAGATCAGCTCAAATCTCGAAAGACCTGCACTGTAAGATGTCAACAAACATGTATATATATGTTGAAACTAGTTTTCCGTATATAAACTTCATTCATTTAAATAGCAAGCGGTGCGGAACTCAATCGTATTGCGTTAATAATTAGGCATTGACAAACTGATTGTTTATGGATTTTTTAAGTCCGACAGGTTTTCGTTGCCTTAGTAACGTAATTATTTCAAATACCACAAATTAACTGGTAAGCAAGCAAAAATTTTCAGGCAATAAATATCGGAAATAAATACATATATACAATTTGTAGAAGTATAGCAAGAACATTTGAAGTATTGACAACTTAATCGTAAATCAGTACAGGTTTATGTCCATATAGCAATATTACCGCACAAGCGTTCCTTTATTACAATAATAAATTACTTTATCGGCTGCTGGCTAGTGACCCCATTCCACTTACACAAGCTCACAGATCGCTGCCTATATAATACATATACTTATATAAAGGCAAGTTTTCAATAAAAAACAAGTAGCCCTTTAGTAATCAGCTATGATCGACTAGCAAATACCCTAAGCCCAGCATGTTAGTAAATAACTTTGATGAAGTTCTGAGTGTGTAAGTATGAACTCTCAAATGCGTCTATGTAATATATTTTAGATCAGATCTGTCAACTGTTCTTCTGCCTGTTACATATGTTTTTACAAAACCATTATGGCCTGCACTCATGTTTTTAAACGGCCTCAGGGTATAATAAAACTGCCCAATCGCAAACAACAACATGTGTATAAATATTTGTGCAGTAAAGCTTTGAGAACGGCAGGCCAACCCATTTGTGGAACGGTGCAACAACAGCAACAACCGCAACAGCAACAAACAATAGTCAGTGCTAACGCATAAAATGCCGATGCAAGTGTCACAAATGTCGTCAGCTCAAGGTGAAGTGCATCGTTCAGACGAATGGCTGTTTGCACACTTGTTTGCCTACGGTTATCTATATGAGCGAATACCCTTTAATTAGCAATTAAGGTCGCTCGGCTACCACATCTCTTTATTACAGGAACATTAATCAATAAATCAATATTTGACTGAAGTCGTTAAGCAGACGCAATTAAAAAGTAAAATAATATACATTTCAATAAGTGTATTATATATAATTTATATATCATTTAATCATGACATATATTTTAAATGGAATTCACGTGTGTATTTATTCATATACATATATACGAAAAAGGAAAGTGCCAAGTAAATCTCTTTGTACAGACATACATATATTGGAAAATTTCCATTGAAACAGAATTTCCGTTGGCCTATGGAACAGCATTTAAATGTATATGTGTATGTGGTTCTTTGAGCAAAGTCTCATATGTTCTATATTATTCATAGAACAACGCGTGCCTTGGTCTTTTCTTATATTCGGCGCCAAAAAGCTACCAATACATGCAGAAAAGCAAAACAGAGCCCCACAATCAAACAATGTCATCTTCTTTGAAACAATCTAATTTTAATCGATATAATTTAGAGTGTTGATATTACAATTGATATTTTAGATGAATATGTTTTTGTTTCACAGAGAAATTCAACAATTGATAACGATTAATATTATATTAAATTTGATTAACTTAACAAATTGTAGAATATAACGTCCAATAGAGTATTTACTAGTGCGCCTACGCCTGTGTAAATACATGAATATCATTTCAGTGACGGTTCAACTGCGATTAGTTAGAAATTTCTAAACACATATATTAAATATTCTACTTACGCATGCCATAACATCAATCAATCATAAACTTTATGGAATATTTTGCGATAATAAGCACATCTTCCTAGCGCTTCAAGTAAATATTACTTGAAGAAAACAAAAAAAAAAAAAGAAACAAATACAATTTATATATTTTGCATCAGATAATTGCAGCATTGAAATTAAAATACAAAATTTCTAAATTATAAAATTAGACAAAGCAATTTTTATTTATACATAATTTCTAAAAATAATTATGGCAGAATAACATTTCACTTTCTGTTTTATTTCATTTTCATTTTCATCTTCATCTTCATCATCGCTTACTTCGTTTACTTAAATGCTAACCACATATTTCTGTTCTTCAACCTGTTCTGTCTTTTTACACACGCAAGCAAAATATAATTCTTGATCTTAATCAAAATCGAAAAGTAGCCAAACTGTACAGATAGAACGTCCACCTGCTGCAGTTTCAACTATGTATATATGCACATCATTGAAACTTGAACGCCCACAAATAGCTGAGCAGACGCATTTCATCAGCTGATTTACTCATTCAGTAGACACGTACGCACTATTGCGCCACATACGGCATATGGGTCACAGTTGGAGCTGGGACGACGATCTTCGAAGTAGCCTTTGCCAGCTGTCGCCACGCCTCTGGGAACTCGAACACTGACGGCACGATTAGCCACGCCCCATGAGAATTTGTCGATGCTTGAGGTCTCCAGGCGACCGACCAGGCGACGTTCGTTATCCTTGCCCTCCTTGGGGTCGTAGGCCTTGATGTGACGCTCGTGGTGCTTGCTTAGCTTTTCGATGGCCTCCTCAATGGCCTTCATGCCTCCATTGGCACGCATCGCCTTTGTGGAGAAGTTTGTGTGGGCACCCGCACCGTTCCACTGACCCTCCATGGGTTTGGGGTCGAATGTAACGACTACGCCGTACTCCTCAGCAATACGTTGCAGGATATAGCGCGACACCCAGAGATCATCACTGGCCTTCATTCCGTTGCTGGGACCTACCTGGTACTCCCACTGTGCAGGCATGACCTCTGCATTGGTGCCGGCAAAGTCAATGCCAGCATATAAGCAGGCAATGGCGTGCGCTTCGACGAGATCGCGGGCATAGACTCGATCGGCACCCACACCGCAGTAGTAGGGTCCCTGTGGAGCTGGGAAGCCGTTGTCGGGCCACCCGAAAGGACGGCCATCGACGTCCAGCAATGTATATTCCTGTTCAATGCCAAACCAAGGCTCCTGCTCGGTAATTTTATTCACAGCATCCTGGAATGCGGCACGCTTATTGGAGGGAGTTGGCTTGCCATCGGCGTTGTATGTGTCGCACATGACAATAATGTCATTCTTTCCTGGCTTGAAAGGATCACGATAGACTGCTCTGGGCTTCAGAGTTGTGTCAGAGTTCTCGCCATGCGCCTGATAAGTGGAGCTGCCGTCGTACTGCCAGTCGGGCAGGTCCTCTACCGAGCTGGGCACTTTGTCCAGCACACGATCCTTAAGACGGATATTCTCGCCAGTGCCATCGATCCAGAGGTATGTGGCTTGAACGCGATTTGCGGGAGTCTCAAGGTTTCGGTAGCGCTGCAGGATGCTCTTGTCGAGGACTGTATTGGGCGAGTTGACCAGGAACTGAGCGTTGGCCGCCCTAGAAGTGCGCATCAAGCGCAGCTGCTGTGCCACAGGAGCTGCCAGCTCCTTTTTCAGGAAGAGTCCAGCCACACGGAATGCCATAGTGATGCTTGCGTATAAGTGAAGAAAAGGATATGTTTAGGCTTACATTGAGGCAGTCTACAAGGGGATGTGCCAGGGCACTCTGTGTATGTATACATGGTGTATATAGTATGTATACGTAAAGTTCAAGGATATCAAGGATAGATTTGAAGTACTTGCGCAAGAGATGTCATTTCAATGTTAAATTTGACTTTTGATTTCTTCACTTCTCAAAATATATTTGTAATATTCACATTTTTCTGCTCAGCCTTTACACATTCACATACTTGTTCACATATGTGCATATGTGGTTATGCGGATGTGTATGTGTGCATTTAAATGCACACGTATTACGCTGCATTTACTGCATTTGTTTCGCTCAACTTACTTTTCCACTGATTGCACTGTACAGTTATATTTGTATATGTGTTTATATATGATTTTGTCTTTGTTTTTTTTTTTTAATTTGTTCTCTTGGTGGTAAACCTCGCGACTGTTTTATCAATTGCGGAGCCACTGCTTGGGACGCCCAACCTATGCGAAGTTGGGAAGGTTTGTGAATACAATTCGCGACACAACATTCACTTTTCTCGTTTGGCTCGCCAGTCTCGATTTTTCTTTATCGCATTTTTAGCCGACGGAGAAACGAAGGCAGCAGCAGCAGCAGTAGCAGCAGCAGCAGAGGCATCGGCTGACGACGCGTCCTACAGTGATACCAACGAGAGCGTGTCCAAAACACACTCAACCCATTTACACACACGCCAGAGCGGAGAGAAACAGAGAGAGGAAGAGAGAGAGAGAGAGAGAGAGAGAGAGAAACCAACCCATACATAAGTGGGCGCCCACATACACAACTGCAATCGCTGTCACTGAGAGCCAAAGAGTGACAAACAAACAAAGCATGAAGGCTACCCAGATTACTGTTTCTTGAATGCATATCACACAGTTTGTTGTTGCTGTTATTTTTTATAAGTATAAATATATATTTAGATATATATTATTTAAAAGGTCTGTACGGTAGGGTTATTTATCGTTTATTTTCTATTTCAATTTCCTCTTTCATTCTTATTATTGTTTGCTGTTTGCTTTCAGTGTGCGGGCCCACTGTGGCTAGAAACAAGTCTGGAGCACCAAAAAATGTAAACAACAAGAGAGCGCAAATATACAGACATACATACATGTGAGTAAGTATGTGTGCCAATGCACATTGCGCAGGCTCTCGCTCTTTCCGAACCATGCAGCTAACGGCTTTCGCATTTTTTATCAGTGCACTGTCGCTATCTTTTTGTTTGACCTCTACCAGGCGGTAAACATTGGCTCGGGTCATACAACTGCAACAGGGCAATAAATGCCTGCTGATATGTGCTTTGGCACATGCGCGCTCTTCCAAATAGCGAGAGAGAGAGAGAAAGAGAGAGATAGGGAGAGACTAGTGCAAAGTCCACTTTCTGTTTTTTTCCTCTGACACACAAAATTAGTGGTATGCTAACATAAAGATTTTAAATGCATATATACATACATCTGCACACACATACCTACATTCAAAGGCCGGCATCTGTTCTGTTTTGTTTTTGCAAGCTTTTTGTGATGTACAACTTTGAGCCAAGCACGTTGATAGCTTTAAGCGCAGTCAACACTCGCTAACTTGAATCATTTCTTGCTCTTGAAATTGAAATAAAATATAAATCATTTTGAAACAAAATTTTATTTCAATAATTTTATTATAGAAGTACTAATCAAACTTACCTTTTTTAATTTATTTTGTTTTCTGCGGACTTTTTTTAATTTAATTTATTTGCTGCTTTGTTGTCACTTAATTTTACTTCTGCCGACTGTCAATATTTTGTTTAGCATATTTTTTAAAACCCTAAAGATAGGCTACACTTTCGGCCACATTTTATTTAATTAAGTTCGTCGAGCGCGTGCATTAAAATTCAATATACTTAAGTTTATGTTTATTCCGAGTTACCATAATTTTAATCAGTTTTATTCAATTCGCGACAGATTTCAATATAAAATCCTTGAAAATTGCTCGCTGAGGTGAACTGAACTATAACAAAAGCTGAAACTGGCAAAAAATATATATGTGAGTATTTTCGACATGCCTGAATATGATATATATATATATATATATATATATATATATATATATATATATATATATATATATATATGTATGCATGCGAAAGCATATTTTTGTAGTTTGCTGTCTATTCGTTACATCGTCTAACTGACGTAATTTTGGCCAAGCTTTAAATTGCTAGTGCTCACTCACATACACACACAAACACAGACGTACTTCGGCGCTTTTCTGAGTGCATGTATTCGTGAGGTTTTCCACCATACTGTGTGAGAGAGTGTGAGTGTTTGCAATTGCTGCACAGCTTGTAGTTGGCTCGCACAATGCGTTTCCAGTTGTGTGGCATCGTTTCCAGTGGCTGCCAGTTTGAGATTTTCTTTCGCAAGCCGCAAACTATGTTAGGGCTGTTTAGCAGCGCATATATTTGTATAACAATTGCGACTTTCTGCACTTGGAAACATTAAAAAAACACACACTCTCAATTCGGATTGGCTTTTTTAGCAGATATTGCCACTTGTTGCTTCAGGGCTGCAGCTAGAGCGTCTCATCGTTGCGGTTCTTAGCCTTGCACTTTGAACAGCTATAAAGAGAAACGACGCCATCGATATAGCTATGGATAGCTATAGTTGGGAACAGTTTTTGGAAAATAATAATCTGTGAGTAATATTACACTTATCTTGGAAACTGCTTAAGTAAATGCAATAAATAGCCATTTTAACGGGATATTTCGAAAATACTGGTTTACTTAAGGCTTATTATAGCTTCGAAATAAAACAAAGTCGTATTGGGAAACGACAGCAATGTCAATGGGAAACAACGCAAGTTGGGCTCGCGGAAAACTAGTTGCTTTGCATAACTGGAAAATAACAATTATTCCACTTTTTTTATACTTTTAATAAAGTTTGTGCAAATAACGTAAATGGATTAAAATCGTAGCTCGCGTATAAGACGTTAGGCTTGGAAAATTGTAAACATGAAAATCCAAAAAAAAAAAACAATAACCGGTTTGGCTTGTTGCGGTGCTTGGCAAAAATAATAACTGATCCATGTGAATCGAAAGGAGTATATTGGGTTTGTACAATGCCAATTAGTCTATCAATTTAATTGATAAGGAACATAATATCAAAGCTAAAGCGAAATTTTAAATAGTTATATTTTATAAATTTTGAAAATCGGATGTCAGTAATACCGTTACATGTATATATTATAGGGATGTATCACATCAGTTGATAACAAATTTAATTCTTAGTAAAAATTAATTATATGTTCCCCATTTGTTTCGTTAATTAATTTACGTAAAAGGTTATTTAACACCTGACTTAGTAGCAGCTGGCAGTTATATTATAGTTAACACCGCTAACAGTTGTTATCAAATAACCGTCATATAATGATCCCATAAATAGCGAGCATTTCCCTTATCGACAGTATCCAATTATCAAAGCTGGACACATAAGTATATAAAATACGTTGGTAACCGCCGCATAGATGATAAAGAAAACCCCAAAGTCCATTTCGGCCATTTGCCTCTATGCCAATATACAGCAAATACAGGTTGTCACAAAAGGCGTTAGCGATAAGACCAAGAAAGAACCAATGTCTTTAATATATCCAAGATTAGATAGATCAAAGATCAGATCACACTTATTGGCAAAATTTTGTATACCAATTGGCCATTCACTAACTTCCAATTTTTAGCCAAAGGCATTTTCTAAATATATGTTGATAAGCATTTTGAGTCCATTATAGTAGTATAGTAGTTTCATTATTTAAATTACATAACAGCCTTGGCTTATTTGCAGAAAGGTGTTTCGTTCATACACACTCCCATTTTAAAGCTAGATTGTGCGAGCAAACATTTTGTCACCGCAACCAGGAATGAGTAATAAGTAAGGCAGAGAGATATTAACGGACTTTGCCCATTACCGATAAGCAGCAAATGCAGGAAACATGCGCGAAAAATACAGGGTTTACACAAAAAAAATTATAGAATTTATATTCAATTCAATGTTATCGGCGCTCAAACATCACATCATGTACATATGTATATATTATCACGCTATGTACATAAGTATAGACATTCTTTATACATACAAATCGAAACGTGTGCTAAATTTTGATAGGTTTCTCTGATAAGCGACATGAATAATCTACAATGAAATAACAAACGCAGCGAATTCATAGAGGGAGAGCGAGAGGGAGAGGGACAGATAGCTCACTTGACTGGCGAATCTTACGATTCTACTCAATGGTTTTATCATTTATATATAAGCAGCTCAGAATTACATTTGAACTTTAGCCAGTGCACTAAAGTCAAGGAATGTGAAAATAATTATAATGCGCACTTTTATAATAAATCACATTTTTTGTTTCTATAAGCAGAACACAAACATTTCTTAATATATTTATGCCCGACTAACTTGCCTAGAGATATGCTGCTCTTAAAGATTGGTATTGTTAGCCATTCAGGTAAAGCACTCTAAAATGCCCCTCCACCAGCATGTGTGTACACACACACACACACACACACACACACACACACACACACACACACACACACACACACACACACACACACACACACACACACACACACACACACACACACACACACACACATATATATATATATATATATATATATATATATATATATATATATATATATATACACACACACACACACACACACACACACACACACACACACACACACTCACGTAACAGTCTATGTGTAAAAGTTTTATATTATGGCGAGAAAATAATAAAGCAATGTATACAAAAATACGCGGAGAACCGATCAATTCAGCGCTGAGAATTTTCCACACGCTCTATGCCTGGGCTCTCATCGAACTGAGAGTAGAACACTGGCTGACTATTGCCGTCGCGCTCCCACCCACAGCCAATGTATTGGTGTAAGCAGTGGAGCTGCCCGACTGTAAGAGTCGCAGCTGCGAGTGGCGGTGGTGGTTGTGCTTGGTGAGCGCTCGGTCTCTCGCATTTTGGCTTTGTTCCATTACCTTGCGACTGCTTAGCATTCAGTTGCGATCGCGGCGCGAGCGCGTTAAGTACTAGAAGCTCGAGAAGAGGAACAGTCAGTTTTCGACAAACGGGTGGAAAATTTTTCCATGTTGACGGTGGTTGAAACGCAAAAGAGCAGAAGGGGCCGCTATTAAAGCCCTTTGCAATAGTGGTTCAAGAATATAAAACAAAAGGCGAAAATATTGTTCAACTGACTATAACATAATTACGTGCGACGGATTAAAGTGCAAACGTATGACTGCCAACTGCAGTTCGAGTACGACTACATACATAGTTCTTGGTTAACAAAACATTGTCAAAATGGTTTCGACCGAAAATAAAAATCTATTAAATGATAACAGATTGGGCGTCAGCGGCAATGGAGGCGCTGGACAGCCGAAAGCCCAAATCGTGCCCGCTCAGCCAAAGACTCTGCAGCATTTGCCCAAGCGACCCGCCGTGGATTTGGCATTTCACAATTTGACATATCGCGTCAAGGAAGGCAACCGAAGCAGTAAGTATCCAAGACCCTAAAAAACAGATTCCCCATTGAAATTCAAGCAGTCACTAAACAAACGAGAATAATAAGCTGCACCTGTTCCGCTTATTCGCCTCTCTTGTTCTCTAGAATTGCAATCCGCGTTCATTCGACGATGTCTACGGCTGGCTTTTGATTTCATTATGCGTTCGCTGTGTGCGCTCTCTCTCAGCACTTCAATCCAGTTTTGCTTTTGCGTTTGCTTTTGCTTTGTGCTTGTTTCTGGTTTCTTTGTTCTCATCTATATCAGCGGTTGTCCGGTGGCGTTGCCACATCGAATTTGTTCGTGCTGGTCAAAGTTTAGTGGAACTTTGGACTTAGTTAATTGTATAGATGGGCGTAATTATAGTTAACTTTTAGCAAATATTAAGATAGAGTACCCTTTGTCCCAGTATATGACCCGAAACCGCTCAACAAGTAGCTTCCAAAGCTAATCGTGCTGCCTGCCTGCCTGCTTTTGCTGTATACATAAACATAAAGATAGATAGATGTAGTATGTCTGCTTGTATATATATACATACATATGTGCAGAGCAACATGTGTTCATAAGCTAGAACTCGAAGGCTGATTAGGGTAGAGGGGAAGCGTGTGGCATACGCCTCTTCCTAATGACTAGTGTTTCTGTAAATATATAGACATGCATGGCGCGGGCTGACTAGAATAGTTTTTGTTTACGTCAAACCCACTAATTAGATACTAGTGATATCTATTACAACGTAAATATATATTATCAATCAGTACAATCGTTTATGAGCCCACAAATATATTTGTCAACTGTCCCCTGTTGGCATATATCAAGCATACGTAGCGTATCTCAGGGTATTGGCGCACCTGCTTTTGTTCTCAGGTAATCGTAAATCAACTGTGCCATATGCAATGGAATAACTCATTATTTTTTCACTCGTATGAATTTTGCCAATGGAATTGCCATTTCCCTGCTGATTCATGGCAACTTGCTCTACTTTAAGGATGATAATTCAATCAATTGACTGAGGCTACGCTATGATGGCCACGAAGACTTGCCCATGGACTGTGTGGCCTTTTCAAGTTTTAGCTCTGTGACTGGGTGTCAATCAGCATTTTACTTGCGAGCATTCAACTGTCCCACTTAATTACAGCTCAGAAAATGCTGTAAAAAATACTTGTTTTAGCAGTTAGTACTCTTGCACTTAACAGCTTTTAATACAAAGGTCAGGAAATCAACTCTCCGAAGGTTGTACACGAACTTATGTGCATCTTTACTGTTGTTTTTCAATTCTGAACGCACGACCACATCTCAGACTGATATATACATTGCGAGTGCTCAATCTGCCAATATGTTAAATATATTTGCCAAATTCTAGCACAATTCAAAGCAATAAAATGCCGAACAGAGCGTAGAGATGAGGCAGCCGCATACAAATTATATTCTTTGGAAATAAACATACACAAATTCTATTCAGAATATTCTTTGACAGCAGTTGAATTCTTATATTTGTATACAATTTTGGATGAAGGATTCAAAGTTTCGTTTGTAGTACGTGAATAGAGGTATGCTACCGTATCTGCTACCTGCCTGCTATCCGAAACTTTTCTGTCCGAATTATTTATTAATTAACTAGCCTTAATGCTTGGCATTAATTTGTCAAGCGTATCGCTGTATGTCTGTTTGTATGTAGTACCGGTTTTTTAGATATGGTTGGCATTTTCACCTGTAATTTAGGGTAGTCGAATGCAAAAAAAATATTGCGTAATCGTCGTCGTTATATGCTCTTCTAACCACTTACTGTCAAGGTTCACTGGCGACTGCCGTGTTGAATCACATTGCCAAACTTCGGAGCATATGAAGTAAGCTGCAAAAGTAATGTGCATTATGACAGAAAGGTTCAGGTCATGGTAATTAAGTGCAGTTATAAAAACTTTTTTGTTAGTTTAGTTTTGTAATGCTTATGAAATAAAATAGCTAAATGGTTGGGCTATAGCTAGGAAACTAAATTAAAAAACTTTAATTTATAAATTCAGAGAACAGCTTCTTTGGTTTCAGTGCTAGACATATCTATCTGCCTATCAATCATTGAACTCTAATGCGAATGCTATTTTTAAAGTATCTAAATAAATTTCATAGCAAAAGACGTTCAAATATTTTGGCCAAAAACTAGTTTGGTAACATTTTGAAAAGAATGACGCTTTTCCGTTATGCGTTTTTAGCGAATAAGCTCGCCGTTCTTAAGTGGAATACGCTTTATGAGGTCGAATATATTATCTACCTTTTAGCCTGTCGATGATTATGGGTATTAACAGTTGTCAATTGCAATAATCTATAATTTAGATTTGCAGCTTATAATCCTTCTGGACTTGACGTTCAAGTTGCATGACTATGTGCTCTAGTCGCCATAAGTTCAATGTAATGTCTATCTTGCAGTATATAAATCACCTTCATTTATAACTACATACAGATAGGCACGTTGTCATCGGCATTTATGCGTCTCACTTATGGAGGGCAACAAAATAGACAAAGGCCAATGACCGCACAATTGTTGTTTATTTATTTATTTCAATAATTTGAGACTTCTCTAACTATTGAATACTACTACTGAACAATATTGAGATTCAAAAAAAAAAAAATATATATATATATGTATATATATATATATATATTGATTGACAACTGAATTTAAGTTATTACTAATTAATACTAACTCAATTTGATTATTATCTTCCTAGATGCCAAAACCATTTTGAAGGGTGTCAGCGGGCGCCTCCGGTCGGGAGAGCTTACAGCCATCATGGGACCATCGGGCGCTGGAAAGAGTACATTACTCAACATTTTGTCGGGCTACAAGTGAGTGTGCTACTTTATACGACGTTCTTATCGGCTCGTTATGTATCAATTTTTTGTACAACAACAAAGACTTATTGGGAGTATACGACTAGCCAATGCCCTTGACCAACTACAATGGCAGGAATAAGACTAGATGCACTTTTTAGTATTTTCTCACACTGATTGATTAATAACAATGCTCTACGCATTTTAATTTGAAATAAACTTTATTAGTTATTTGTCTATCGATAAAATTATGTAATATTAATATTTAATTGAAATTAGATTTATGAAGACTATAAAGTTCTTGAGTAATTACCATGAAACGATATTGCCGGCGTGTTCGCTTGTGATAAAACCAAATTTCCGGCATGTAATCGGCAAGTTGTTATATTATCATTTTAAAAGCACATAGCAAAATGTGGCTATTGATCAAAGCGCTACAACTTAACTGAACTTTGGAGCAACCTTGTATATGGGCGGGCGTGTGCATGCATGAATGTATGCCTCACACTGCTTTCTTGGAACGTGCGATTATAATCAAGTGAAATAAGCATGTGCATAATAAATGTAAATGCTTGAAAGTAAATACTATATATGATGTCTACAATAAATATATATACTTAATTTTATATAATTCTGAGACAATCTGTATTCTCTCTGTTTCTAGAACAACAAATATCGAAGGCAGCGTCACCATGAATGGCTCTGAGCGCAATCTGAGCACATTCCGTAAATTGTCCGCCTACATAATGCAGGATAATCAACTTCACGGCAACTTAACAGTTCAGGAAGCGATGACAGTGGCAACAAATTTGAAGCTGAGCAAAAAGTTCACAAAACTGGAAAAGAATTCAATGGTAATGACTTGGCTTAAACTCGCTTGTCTAGACAGCTGTCGATTCGCCGATAGGTTACTTACGTTCAACAAGAAATTGGACATGGTCCATTGAATATAGCTGAACAAGCGCTGTATTGTCTATTTTTAACTTTGTTTACGTTTTCTGATCGCTTTGGCAGTATCGATCGTATAACAAGCATATAAAATGTATAAGAGCTTCTCACAATATAAGCGCCTGTCTGTCTGTAGTGAAAGCTTAAGTTGGCTCATGGCTCTTATAAACATTGTGCAGCATAAGACCTAGATATACGTCATTGCCGCAAGTCATTCTCTGCTAATTCAATATTGCTTACAATTCACAATTTTTGCAATCCATAATTACTATACGAAAAAATTGTTGTTTATTTACAGATTGATGACATTCTTTTGACGCTGAGCTTGAGTGAGCATCGCAACACGATGACGCGCAACTTGTCGGGAGGACAAAAAAAGCGTTTATCGATCGCACTCGAGCTGGTGAGCAATCCGCCAATTATGTTTTTTGATGAGCCCACTTCGGGATTGGACAGCTCAACCTGCTTCCAATGCATACATCTGTTGAAAATGTTGGCCGCCGGTGGACGCACTGTCATCTGTACTATCCATCAGCCGTCCGCCCGACTCTTCGAAATGTTCGATCAACTCTACACCCTGGCCGACGGACAGTGTGTATATCAAGGTAGCACCAAGCAGCTGGTACCTTTCCTATCGACTCTGAACTTGGAGTGTCCGAGCTACCACAATCCTGCTAGCTATGTGATCGAGGTCTCGTGCGGAGAGCATGGTGACCACACACGCAAGCTAGTCGATGCAATCGACAACGGCAAGCGGGACATTCGCTCTTCGGCTGACTATGCCACGCTTAAAGCACGCAACGACCTGGTGAAGGTGCAAAACTTGAAAGCGATTTTGGACAAAAACGATGTGTCTACCGTCAATGGTAGCAAATACGAGGACAACCTAACCCTGAACAATGGCTTACTCAACGGCATGGTTAACGACATCGTTAAGGAGACGAACAACTTGGGCTCCCAGGCTGTGGTGTCCACCAACGAGAAGGGTGACGCCATGATTGACGTAGAAAAGACCGACAATTGCACTACAGCTCTGCTCTCTGAGGAAATTATGTCGCCCGAACGCTATCCGACTTCACAGTTTCATCAGTTTTGGGTTGTACTCAAGAGAACACTGCTTTTCAGTTACCGCGACTGGGTAAGCATGACTATTGGAATCAATTTGAATATAACAAATTCTAAATGATATATTTATTATTTGTTCTCGTAGACTCTGATGTACTTGCGTTTATTTGCCCATCTGCTTGTTGGCTTCCTCATCGGAGCTCTCTACTACGACATAGGCAACGACGGCGCTAAGGTGCTAAGTAACTTGGGCTTTCTGTTTTTCAACATGTTGTTCTTGATGTACACGTCCATGACCATAACAATATTGTCATGTAAGTCTACCGCCTATATCAACTGTCTGTAACATCATTAATCACAATATGTTTCATTTACAGTCCCTCTTGAAATGCCGGTGCTACTAAAAGAGAACTTTAATCGTTGGTACTCCCTAAAGTCTTACTATTTGGCTATATCAGTTGCGGATCTGCCATTCCAGGTGCGTGCTATTCAGAATTTATTTAATGTTTAATGTCCATATTAACTTTATCTTATCCATATTCGTTTCAGGCCATTTTCTGTGTCATCTACGTATCTATAGTATACTTCTATACGTCACAGCCCTGGGAGCTCTTCCGTTTCGCCATGTTCTTATCAGCTTGCCTTCTGATTTCATTCGTGGCTCAGTCTGTGGGTCTGGTCGTCGGCGCTGCTATGAACGTTCAGAACGGTGTTTTCCTCGCACCTGTTATGTCGGTACCATTCCTGCTCTTCTCTGGCTTCTTCGTATCCTTCGACGCGATTCCAGTTTACTTACGCTGGATCACGTATCTATCGTATATCCGCTACGGTTTCGAGGGCACGGCGTTGGCCACCTATGGCTATGGACGTGAGAAACTGAAGTGCTTCCAAACATACTGTCACTTCAAGTCGCCCACAACCACACTGGAGGAACTGGACATGGTCAAGGCGAATTTCACACTTGATATCGCAGCGCTTGTTGCAATTTTCGTAGTGCTGCGGGTTTCAGCATATCTCTTCCTGCGCTGGAAGCTCAAAACTACACGCTAATTTATATATATATAAATTGTTGGTTTTATTTTGGGTTAAAAAGCTTTCTGTATGTACATGCATCCCTATGTATCTGATAATATTTCAACATCTGTCTTAGATCCGAAACGATTGATAATTTTGTATGATAGATTCATTTATAGTTCTTTAGATTAAGTGTGATAGGACCACTAATAAAGGTTTCACTGTGATCTGTACTTCAGCTCCAGATATTATATAAAACTTGTAAAACAAAAAGATCAAATTTTTAAAAAGTAAGCAACCCAACGACATCATTTCACTGGGTTTTGGTAGTGTTTAGAAACTTAAAGGATAATACATTCAAATGTACTATTTTCAATATCAAATGCAATTCCGAAATTTATCACATTTAACTGCATAATGAAGGAACAAACATTGTAAAGCCATTTTTATAATTTTTTGTATCTAATAAATGTCATATAACAATTTTATATGGAATATATTTTTGGAATAAAGTTCACGTGGTACTTAGAAGAAATACTAAACCAAAATCTATTGGATTTTTCTAGATTTATTGCCGCAGTATTAAATGATCAAAAATAAATATTAATAAAATGTTAACTAGTTATGAAAACAAATTATCTAAATACGGGCTTTGCCATCCCGAAGGGGATCCCCAGATCTGAAAACTCGATTCGTAATAAAGAGCATATGTAAAATAATTATAAGCCAAGAGTATTCGTTCTTCGACGTAACGAAGAGAGCCAGTTTCTTTTTATGAAAAAAACTTGGAGCCGGAATGAAGTAAAGCACAAGCAGCCACAGACTATGCTGCTGCACTGCTTAGTTCTTTAAAGGAAGGTATGTCGGTTTTGGCATGGTTAAGTCGGCAATCCCGAGACACTTTACAGCTGCAGTATCTATTCGCATATAGAAACGACGGTATGCTGCATTGTTGTGACTGGTTCTGTTGGTGTTATTGTTGTTGTTGTCTGTCGGCACTTTTCAACTACTGCATATGTTGCATATAGGTTTTGCAATATTTTTGCAATATGTTTAAAATTGGATACACATTCTGTTTGAATACCTATAAGCTAAAGTTTGCTTACGAGCTTGTTAAGGAATCGCCATAAAAAAGGTCTTAAAACTGGGAGTGCTCAAACTGTTTATATCTCTAGACACATAAATATATTCTCGTTTATTATTCCTACACCTATGAGTTGCTTGGCAACCCCACTTTATGGATATTGCCAAACAAAACAGATACCAAGATGAGTCGGCAGCAATGGGGGAGACAAAAATGCATTTGCAATGTGAACTAACAAACGAAAAGTTACTCTATGCAATCGGATACTTAATTCTATTAAAATATTTAAACAAAACATAATATTATAGTTATCTGGGAGTGAGTGTCATCATAAAATTGAAAGTACTTTTTGACTAGGGAGCATTATATAGCTGGGCAAGTTGTTTTATAGATTTGTCTTCTTACAGGGTATAAGAAAGGGTAACACTATAACACTTAACTGACTGCAGTAAACTGCAAAACATATTGTGGTAGGTCGCAAAAGCGCAAAGATATTCTTGATTGAAAGATAGAGTGAGAGAGAGATAGAGAGAGAGAGAGAGAGAGATAGAGGGTGAGTGGGAAAGAACAAGGAAGGTTCTTACTAAGAATCATGTTAATTGGAGTTATCTGTGTTGAAAGTAGTTATCTTTTAGACGTTTTTTACTAGGTATAAATATCCTGAAACCGGACTACACAAGTCAAACTATAAATAAACTGGATTTCCAAGTGGAATAATGTTAATAAGGTTCTTGTCTCCTCCTAGAAGAATTCTTTTCCGTTTTTCTTTGTTCGCTGCGCATTTTGTAGCGCTTCGTGCTTTTCACTCGGATTGAGTGCGCAACACGCTTTTGTATGCATACAATACTCACACACAAATAATGAATGGGTGATTATGTGTGTGCGAGTGTGAGTGTGTGCTTGCCTGGCAGCCGCCACTCTATCATTCTTCCTTCATTCGTTTTCAGTACATTTTCGCTTCTCGGTGCAACAAGTCGTTATTGTCGTCGTTGTTGTCGTTGTTGCTGCTGTTGCACGTACATATACCGCCCGCTATACTAGTGTTGCACACAGAGAGAGCACAGAGAGTGGAAAGCGGCGCCACACACTAACAAATACACTCCCAAAAAGAAAGTGAAGTAAGTGCAGTGCAACGCGTAGACTGACGTAGTCTGAACTTTGAAATATCTATGTAAATAGTACGCGAGGGTTCAATCCGTGCAATGAACCTGCAAGTCAACATCGACGTATATAATTTGTATGTCTGCATTCGTGTGAAGACATATGTATATATATGTTATAAGCGTGCAAGTCTGTATAAACAGTGTATTTAAAGTACTTGAGAACTTTGCAATGCCTTTAAGCGCCGGCAAGCAGATGCCATTAATGAAAAATCTAATCATTATTATGTTAGAAATTCAACATTTCTTTCAGCAGCCAATGTTAATATAAATGTGAATGTGTGCGCGAGACTCTGATTGATATCGTTTAACTCTCTACATACATACATACATCAATATGTATGTGAATACATATTCGTGCATGGCGTTTATCATACAAAGTTCAACATTCGCCGGTTCACTGAATTCGCATGCACCATTAGTCACATTGTTCGTTAATCACAAAAAAAGGAAACAAAAATAAGAAGAATAATAATAACAGCAATAATAATAGCAATGTACAATACACTGCCCTATAAATGATATGCATATGCATGCAAGACTAAAGTGACAGTGGCATGAACACGTATTTAATTCAAATCGATTTATATATGCGCATATATACATATGTGCTACATATATTTTTGGACAATCGCCAAAAAGTGCCCCAATTGAACTAAAGTAGCAACAGCCACTCATGGCTTCATTTGGGTTAAGTACATATCAATTCAGCTGTTATCAATATTTACAACTCTGGACGCAGAGATAAAGACATGTAAGGGCTTTAGACAGACCCAAATATTCCGTTTTACAGACGTCTCGCATTGTGCACCCGACAAGTTCGCAGTCTTCGGTGCCAGTCAGTGTCACGGATCAGAGAACTATTTCCGCTTCAGATATATATATTCTGATAACGCTGATGCGACTCCTACATGCTTATCTAAAGCTCGTACGGCGCAACGTGCCAATCGCTCTATTGCGCTCGGGTTACGCAGTAGAAAGTTTCGAGTCGGGTTCTTGCTCTCCGTAATTGTCGGAGATGGTTGTTGCCCGCTCATAGGTTGGCCACACACTACTCTGAAATCAATTGCAATCCCAATTTATTTTCCAAAACGAACTGAGCAGCAAACATTGTTTAACTCGGCTCGGGTTCAGTATGAAATTTGTATATAGAACGCGCTGTTGAGTCCGATCGAGCCAGTTGATAATAAGTCGTACGTTTAATTGATGCTGAACATAAAAACAATTTTATTTTCACATATTCTGGGCTCGTCAGTGCGTGCTGGGCATTAAAAGGGAACAGCTGAATCACAAAAGAACTATGTATATATCAAATGCGTATGAGTTATAAGCTATAAAAATAAATTATATACTAGATATAATTATGAGGAAAAGAACAATTCGTGCCTAAGCTAAAAGCGAAGATTAATCAAAATTAATTATTTAAATTATATAAATATGTGCATATGTATATTTAGGAACAAGAATTGCTAATAAGTGGCTGGTACTTCACGCTGTAGAGTTAACAATAATTATAGAGTTTCGACAATTTAAACGGCTGGTAAAACACGGTAGAGCTTCTGTGAACGCGCACGAACCAGCAGTCACCAGATGCGATGAGACACACACTTCCAAGTAAAATTCTGAAGTGCAATATTTCCGACAATGGGATAATTATAAACTAATACAGACACCTTCGCTAATAATTCATATATTTGTATAAGTGATTGCAAAAATAATGAGTGCCGGGTAATCAGGCAAAGGTTATCATATTGACAACCCGTCTATAAAATAAATCACGAATTGTTGAACTAGATCTATAATTTTCTATTATATTTCAGTTAAATAACTTGTCTCGTCTGTATAGCTAGACTGACGATGCCCTTTTCCGGAGTCCAGTGATAAAGCAGAATGCAGTGCAATCACAATCTAAAGGGAGCCACTTGCTCCCAAAGCCGCAGCTCGCTGGACTACAGCAGCGACATAAACACTATCAGCGTGGAGCTGGCCGATGCTGAAGACAGTCGATCAGTCAATGGATTAAAGTATTTACCCCTCTGGCCAGCGGTAAACATTGAGTTCTCCGGACTGACATACGAAGTGCCTGATCAAGGAAATGGTAAGTCGAAACTCATCACTGGGGATAGACAACACTTCTAGTAAGCCCCTTGGGACATCCGACATTGGAACTAAGATTTATTCTTCTCATTATATATTTATATATCAATTAGATTTTTATTATATATTCACATCTATAAATTTAGATTTTTATTATAATTAACATCCATAAATTTGGATTTTTATTATATATTTATATTATAAAACTTATTGACTTATAATGAATTTTTATTTATTGTTCCCATTATATATTTATATATTACTTATATTTTTATTTTATATTCACATCTATAAATTTAGATTTTTATTTTAAATAATATCCATATTGGATTTTTATTATATATTTATATTATAAAACTTATTGACTTATTTACATTATTTATATTACATTAGCCCACAAGACCAAGCAAATTTTACGTGATGTTAATGGCGAGTTCCGATCTCATGAGCTGACTGCGATCATGGGACCTTCGGGAGCGGGAAAAACCACACTGTTGAATTTACTGGCTGGATTTGGGTGAGTTAAGTTATAGTACTTAATGAACTTGTCTATCTATTAATCGATTAGAACTATTGATTCATCCGGCGAGATTCTGGTCAACAACAGCCCGCGCAACATGCGAGTCTTTCGCAAGATGTCGCGATACATCATGCAGGTATTTATATATCTATATAATTACAAATTTCGTAAGAATGTGACGATTTTATTAAATCGCCATTTTACAGACAGATATTCTCGACCTGCAGTTCACGGTGAGGGAGCTGATGCTCTTAGCGGCTAACTTGAAACTGGGCAATGAATTGAAATTAGACCAAAAGCTCGAAGTGGTAAGCGGAATAACAATATCTCCACTCACTCAACTCAACTACACGTGTTCCATTTGCATACAGATCGAAGAAATCTTGGGCATGTTGCGCTTAACAAGTGCACAGCACACAAAGGCAGCAAAGCTTTCAGGCGGAGAGCGCAAGCGGCTTTCAATTGCGCTGGAACTGGTTAACAATCCACCCATTATATTTTTGGACGAGCCAACAACGTAAGTTTCAGCCAACATTTTGGAGGAGTTTATCGCAATCTGATTCTTGCAGAGGCCTGGACGATCTATCGAGCTCACAATGCATTTCGCTGCTGAAAATGTTGGCAAACGGCGGCCGCACTGTCATTTGCTCCATTCACACGCCGTCCGCCAAGATTTTCGAAATGATTGACAAGGTGTACGTGCTCGCCGAGGGTCAGTGCATTTACCAGGGAAGTGGAGCGAACATCGTGCCCTACATGAATCACATCGGACTCTCCTGCCCGCTCACCTACAATCCAGCCGACTTTATCATCGAGGTGGCTTGCAATGAGTACGGCAGCAGCTACCACGAGCGCATGGTGGCGGCAGTGAACAACGGAAGAGTCGGACGATGGGTGCCATCTATAGGCAATGGCAAGGAGACACCAACGAAATCGGACACAACTTCTGGTGCATCCTCTTACTATGAAGTCGAACAGTTCGAGGAGGAAATCAATCCGAAACTGCTGATTTCCAAGTCCACCTGGTGGATGCAGTACAAACTGCTCCTCACGCGCATGATGCTCCAGATGTGGAGGGACAAAGTGAGTACGGGAAAGTGTGGGAGTATGCATGATACAACTAAAGGAAATATTTTTCGTATTTTTCAGTCCTACATTAAGCTGAAATTTTACATGAATATAATTCTTGCGTTACTCGTTGGCGGCCTCTATGAGGGAGTGGGGCGTGAGGCGTCGAAAGCCCTATTCAATTTTGGCTTTATGTTCACCATTGTCATACTTTACTTATACCTGCCCATGATGCCTGTGCTGTTGCAATGTAAAGCAATATAAACTCTTTTTTAACTGTTTCTCGAATAATCTTTCGATCTTCTACAATTGCAGTTCCCACAGAGATCAAGCTATTGAGACGCGAATACTTCAACCAGTGGTACCGATTAAGCTCTTACTATGCCGCCATGATCTCTGCCAAATTGCCCCTAATGTTCGTGCTTGCCGTCATATATCTGTCCATTGTGTACTTAATGTCTAGCCAGCCCCTGGAGTGGTTCCGGTTCGCCATGCTGTTCAGTATAGCATTTCTAACGGGCCTTACCTCAGACAGCTTTGGCCTCATGATATCCAGCAGGTTCAGCTTGGTGGTAAGCACTACGAATGCCTATATAGCAATATAAATGTCTTTTTATAGCACTAACTATAAATTGCAGAATGGCATGTTTATGGGACCAGTGAGTGCCGTTCCCCTGATTCTGCTTTCCATTTATGGCATGGGCTACGGTAAGGATACATACATCTCGCCTATTATGCGCTTTCTGATGTCCCTCAGCTACCTACGCCATGGCCTGGAGGGTCTAGTGGCAGCCTTATATGACTATGGGAGAGGCGATACGATTTGTGATACCGAAATCTTTTGTATGTTCAAGAAGTCGCAGTTTCTGCTGGTATTCCTTGGATTTGAGAACTTAAGCTATTTGTGGTCCGTGAGCTGTTTACTTGGATTCTACATTGCGTTCACAGCAGCTGCATATCTGTTGCTACGTAATCGGCTAAAACAGTCGGTAGCAAACCCGATTGTCACCTATGTCCTTCAGTTACTGACGAAATATTTCAACTTCACCTCGTATAAATATTGATATCAATTTTGGGAACCCATAGAAAGACAATTCCAATAATCTGTGCACATATTTATATTTAAGGCATTATTTTTTGTTAATATCAATTAAGAAGTCGTTTAAATAATGTAATATATAAGATGTTGTGATAAGTATGACGCGTCCCAAATGGTAAACTTTAAGCGCATAAGTATCAGATTGCCCAATCTACAGTTATACAATTGGTTCACCAACACTGTATGTAATTGAGTTGGGATAAGCCGATATTTACATAAATTAACTAAGTGATATTTTAGGCAATTCTCCATAAAAATAAACATTACGGTCATTATATAAAATAACGATAAATTAACTTTGTATATAAAATTTTAATGTTTCGCTTTTTCACTTACCAATTTTAGTTCGACGACAGCAAACGAAATCACACACACAGACACTTTTAGGCTCACGAAAAAAAAATAGCAAATTAATAAAAAATTTAAGCAATTTACTAAAAACAACACTATTTAGCGCAGCTACAAACACTACACTCAAAAAATTCACTCGCGGGCATACGATTTTTCACTTAACAAAAATTAACAAAATAAACACTTTATTTACTAGACACACAATATAAATTCCTTTTTAAATATTAGCACTGAAACAAAAAAAAATGTTTTTCCAATTATCCTGTCCAACCGTTGGCGATAGCATAAAGCCCGCTCGTTTTTTAAACTTTTGATCTACAGCGCTGTAGGCGACACATATTGAAGCTAGTTGGTGTGACACTCGACTGTTGTCAGCTACATGCATTGTCTCATTGGCATACATAGTTTTGTATTAGTCGGACGATTGTCTTGCTTACTCAATAGGCTCTGTTAACTAACGGCGTTACAGCGTTGCGTTCAGTCACTAACCAACCCCCCACAACACAGATTTTTTGGCGGGTAAAGCACTTGTTGAGTCAATATAATGTTTGCTTTGAAATTGAAACTGAGTTGTGTGTAGATATTTAAGTTAATGTTTGAGAGCTTCATTTGTTAGTGATGTACAGTTTCAGTCTCAATTATATTTATCTGCGCACTTCAGGCATATTTATCTATATATACGTATATTTATTTATTTGAGATGCATATTTACAGATATACAAATATATTTATCAAATCAATAGCATATTTTTTGAATTGAGTGTCGATAAACGGATATTCACATAAAACAGTTGCCATTTTCGTAACAAAAATTAACATAGCGGTCATTGCTTTACCGTTACTTCGTTGCACTGAAGTCACACATACTCAGCGCAGAAAAAGCACTTCACACACACACATGCACAGTGAGGCGCATGATTTGATGCATTTCACTCAACAAAAACGAACAAAATAAACACTATATTCACTATATTTGATGAACATAACGTGCAGACACACCTAAAGCGCAATATTTACATATTTTTATATATTTGCACTGATTTTATTATACTAAATTCTTTATTTTAAAATATTAGCCACTACAAACCGATTCGATGACCGCGCTTTTCTGATATTATTCGCGTACTGTGGCAATGCTGCAATTTCACTCTATCAAAGGCTGATAGCTGTGATACTCTGTTGTCAACAAAATTCTCTGTATTCGTAACATGATGACTTTTGTGTCGTGCAGCAGTTTGTTAACCACAGTCTTCTGTTATTTAAATTCCAATTTGAATTCAACACAATTTAAATTCATTTAAAAATAAAAACATATATTTTTTTTGCTTTAACTAGTTCCTGTGTGTAAACGTAACATCAAAATAAGAAATAAAAGACATTTTAAATTATATACTTGTATTTTAAAAATATATTTTTGTAAAGGAAAATACGGCAAATACAAAACTTGGTAAGTCTAAGTAATGTACAATTAGGTTGTTTAAAAGTTTGATTAAATACCAACATCGACAAACGACAACATAGTAATTTGTAAACAATTTAGAATATTACGGTATTCGACTTATAAAATACCCTATACCCAAGGTCTGAACCATCTATTATAACACGAACTTGGCAAGATCGAATTCAATACATAATGTTATAGAACCGATAACTCTCGCTGCCAGTTTATTACAATAGCACCATATATATGAACTGAATAACCCATTTAATGGGGGCACAGGGTACTTAAATATTCAAAACATGAGAAAAATTACTATTTATATTAATTAATTTTTATACAATTTTAAAACGGAAAAATAAACAGTCGTGATGTGGCAGGTGACAAATTGATCAATTTAAGGGAGGAGCTCCTGAAGTGGTTGTTGGGGTCGGAGCTAGCTCCAATGACAGTTAGTTAGACATATATATATGCAAATATGATCCATACAACTAAATTGTAGTATAAATGGCTGCATACACACGTTGCGTATGAACAATAAAGGGGTATATATTATAGATTAGAAATGAAAGCCTAAAAAGCTGCCTAGCCTATTGCCGGCATCACTTACGATTTTAACTAAAAACTAAAAATTACGTTGCTTTTGTTGTTGTTTCTTTTAACGTCCTTAGCTTTTTAGCACACGGCGACTGCGGCAGCGGTGTGTCGGCATCTAGTCAATTGATCTCCAAATGCTTTGCCTGCTCCCACGAGAAGCCATCGCGGCCAAAGTGGCCATAAGTGCTGGTGCGCTGGTAAATAGGCTGGCGCAGATTCAGATCCCTATATATGAGAAAAAAAGGGTAAGATAACTAATAATTTGTATATCTACATTTTCGACTTACTTGACGATCATGCCCGGTCGTAGATCGAAGTTACGCTTTATAATTTCTAGAAGCTCTTTTTGTGACTTGTGTGAAGTGCCGTAGTCAAAGACGGTAATGGAAAGCGGCTCGGCCAGGCCAATGGCATACGAAACTTGGACCAAGCAGCGCTTGCAGAGACCCGCCTTTACCAGAGACTTGGCTACCCAGCGCGCAGCATAGGCCGCCGATCTGTCGACCTTAGTGAAGTCCTTGCCAGAGAACGCACCACCTCCATGTGCGCCCCAGCCGCCATATGTGTCGACAATGATCTTGCGGCCGGTCAAACCAGCATCGCCCATTGGGCCGCCAATGACGAACAGTCCACAGGGATTTATGTGCACAATGGTGTTGGCATCGAAATATTTGGCGGGTATGACAACTTTAACAACTTTCTCCATGATCTCCGAGCGGAGGGTGTCCAGCGTGATCTTGTCCGAGTGCTGCATGGATACGACAATGGTATGCACACGCTTAGGCACAGCCGAGCCCTGGTTGAAGAGATACTCGCAGGTGACCTGTGTCTTGGAGTCTGGACGGGCCCACCAGAAGACCTCCGAGCGACGCAGCTCGGCAATTTTCTCGTTCAGCTTGTGTGCCAGCACGACCGTCAGGGGCATGCACTCCTCCGTCTCATCGGTGGCGTAGCCAAACATAATACCCTGTAATCGGTCGAAATACCATTTAAGTAAGCTCACAAGCGAAAAGAACAGACATTCAAGTTAGTACACTAAAAGCAAACGTTTTTCTATATTCAATTCAAAGTTAATAAGCTACATATAATAAGATATTCAGAATGGAAGAGTTGACGTGACTATGACTATGACTATGACTTGGGATCCATTATGCGATGAAAGGTGTGAAATTTACCAAAACAAACCAAACCAAATATATGTGAGGGTTAATGAGAATTCAATATGAAAAGTTGGTTATAGTTGTCAACTCTAGATGTTAATTAAATTTCATTGAGAATGCTGCTTGAATATTAAAAGCTATTTTAGTGGCAGATATATGCAAGGCAGTTTAGTAAATGCATTCAAATATCTTTTGTGTTAGTTACGCGTATGGAATAAAAATATATAATGCGGCATATGCTACATAGGATACACGCTTTCCAAGCATATTCTGGGTCGATTCGAGTCGAGTCTAGCCTATGGCTAGCTAATTGGAAAGGGTATATTGACTCGGCCTGCCGAGGCATCAAAGTTTTGTACTTGATTTAGTTCACACCTGGTCTCCAGCACCGATTTCTTCCTCGGGGCGATTTACATGCACACCAGCAGCGATTTCGGGAGATTGTTGGTCCAATGCCAAGAGAACGTTGCATGTTTTATAATCGAAACCTTTTTTGTGTTTGGTATATTTTAAGAAACCGCGTTGCAAATTTGGTTTTAAGATATCATATGGTAAATGGTAATTTTTGTTTATATATATGAAACGAGAGAGATAAAAAGTAGAGAGCGCAGCACAATTGAAATAACATCAGTATGATAAGTCATGTTAGTTGTGATATAACCCCATAAAAGTACAAATTATTTTCTTCTTTTTTTTAGTGTAGAATGCATGTGCACAAATGTATGTAAACGAACACAAGATCTTTCTGCTTCGATTCGAGTTGAGATCGAAAGTGCTTTCTCGCACATGAACAAGGACCAAGGAACGCAGCATGCAAATTGGTTTAAAGAGCGTTCTTCCCTCAGTCGGATACCTATTTAGTGGAATACCATAAATGGGTTTTTTTTTTTGTTAAGATGTGGATTGATGTAGTTAGAAACCTCTGAAATCGGCTTTGAATATATATGCATATTGTGATTTGAGTCCAATCGAAGTATAACTCGATAAGATCTGCTTTCCTTTTGAAGAACAAGGCAGATCTATTGCATGTTATATGTATATTGAGATATGGATTTAATTTGATTTTTCCATTAATGAACTCATATTTGGAATGTATACAGACTCCTTGAGTGTGAACTCTCTGTAGTACCCATTGGCAACTAAAGGTTAACGAGATAATGGCGAGCAGAGCAGATCAGATCAGACCGGTTATGAGGGAAAACATACAATTTAGAGTAACATTGAACGAAATGTGAACATAACAAAGAAACGCACACACTCTTTGGCTTCACTTAGTTTGTAATAGGAGTACAGGTTGGATGTGGGTATACCTGATCACCAGCGCCGACATCCTCTTCTTCGCGATTGATGTGCACGCCGTTGGCAATGTCGGGCGATTGCTGTTCAATGGCAACGAGCAGGTTTAGCGTCTTCCAATCGAAACCTTTTTGTTTTGGGTTGATTTGTATGGGGGATTTGATTGTTTGTTGAATTATATATTATATATACAAATTGGAAAACAGTGCATTGCCCTGTTTCTGCTGCCCACCCACAAGAGAACGAGATCGGGGATCGTCTGTCTACTACGAAACACTTACCCTTCGAGGAGTCGTCGTAGCCAATGTGCTTGACTGTGTCACGTACAACTTTTTGGTAGTCGACCACGGCCTTTGATGTGATTTCACCGCAGAGCAGAATCATTCCAGTTTTTGCAACGGTTTCTAGAAGAAAATTATAAAAATCAGTACATGAAATAAATTGCAAGCTTTCAATCAAGGTAAAATTCTTAGACTTTGTTTATTTTACTTAATTATTATCATTATTATTATTACTGTTGTTGCTTATAGTCCGAATTGGCGATTATGAACATCGTACACGCGTCGATTGGTCGAAGACCCAGAGTTTTTTATTATGCTCGTCCATGAAGTGAAGTAGAGTATATTAGTTTTACTTTATGCCAAATGTTTATAAACTAGACATGGTAGAGGAATCATTCAGCTTTCGATTAACGAGCATTCGGCAGTCGGTTACGCTCGTCTGCCCTTTCTTGTTTACAAATGTATTTGTTTATCAAGCGCGCACGAAAGCTGCGGCATGCTTTGGAGTTTTGAGTTGCACTTGATAAATTGTTAGAGCTTGAAGAGGGCATCAGGCTTAACAACTTTTAGCTATTCAGGAAGCTATATGCATATATCCACTTACCACACGCCACTTTAGCATTGGGATCCTGTCGCAGATGGGCATCCAAGATGGCATCGCTGATTTGATCGCACATTTTGTCTATGAAACAAAAATAAATGAAAATGTAATTAGAATAATCTCAAATATATACATATGTATGCCGTTTATATAGCGAGTTATACATAATGTGCTATATTTGTGAGTGCGATGTGAGGAAAAGTGTATGAGAGAGCACTAGCCAGCCAGCCAGACACTAACCTTCGGCCGGCAACGGCGACGCCGACGCCAGCTAAAACTGACAGACAATGCAGTTTATTTTGATTTGTTTGTGATTTCGCGATTGACAGCGAAATTGAACTCCATATCTAAGATTCTGAACATGAGAATTGAATTTCGTGGCGTCACGTTTATGCTCGGAGTCGGACTCGGAGTCGTTTAACAAGAAATCAAATCTGCACGCGCTGGCGAAGCGAGCTCTGTAGGTATCAGTTACCATTATGCCATATAGAACATTACTCAGCTCGGGAAGCACACAAAGAGACGAAAAGTGTTCAATCATGCAAATGGCGCATCGTTTGGAATTCGTTCAACCTATAATAATAATATTACTAATCTCCATCTGTGTATAATCATTTTTGTTCGTTAGAGCAAGTGAGCAATGGGCATCGCCTTTGGCACTAAAGGTGCCCCGAACGCTGATAGCCCCACTCTAGATCGGATCGGAGACTGCTTGCTTCAATGACGATCGAAAAAGGCGCTAACGAAAGTGCCTCATCACGTCCTGTGCATGTTGACAGATCCCCAGTTGGATGATCGAAAGTCGACTAGATCGAGGTTTACTAGATGTCTGGATGGATCATCGTAGAATGACAAGCGGATCTATGACACAGCTATATCTATGGCAATATGACACAGCTAGATCTATGACAATATGACACATCTAAATTAATCCATCAATCAGCTAAAGCTTCAATGCCTCACATATCTATGTTTAATACCTACATAGTTCAACTCCTATGTAACGGAACTTAATTAGTTTCGTCTACTGTTACTCGCTCTTATCACTAGACTATATTAATACAGTATCGAAAGTATTTATAATTATATAGAAGTGGACTATACATACACACACATACATATGTATGTATGTATTTGCATGTGTGTGAGGGTGAGGGGAAGGTAAATTGGAAATACAAAGTAAACTTCAATGCAATGAAACAATTACATAGTTATACATACATACATATGTATGTACATATTTATATGACAGAGTAATGCAAAAGTAAACCACGTGGTCACAAATTTTTGCAAATTTGATAAGCTAAACAAATATACAATGTCAGAAAAAAAACATAATTTCCCATTTGTCGAACTTGCCAAATGTTACTACATACAAACATACATCCATACATACTCTGTCTAACATTTTCAGCTTCATTATGCTTGTCTGCATGTACATCCACACATACATACATATGTATGTAAATATGCAGTAATATATACGTATGTATGTATGTATGCGATTGTTTTGATCGGCAATCTTGCGAAGAGGAATATAAATGCCGAAAGAGAAGAGAACCGGTAACTGGGAGAAGAGCAGTGGTCGTTATAAAAGCACATGGTGCGCATGACGCAGTCTACAATACACACATCATCTACCTACATACATACATACAAAATTCGTTCACAAATACATACACGCGCGAATGTACGTTTGTGAAACGAAACACGTTGCCGGGGCAGCCTCTCTAGCAACAGCAGCACATTGGAGCACGACCAGCTGGTTGTTGGTGGGTAATAGATGTAGGCTGATATGCGTGAAACAGATGCATTAGCATACGTACATACACACATACATACGTATACACATATATAGCTTAGACAGACAATAATGCATGTATGTATGTACGTATCTACACACATATGCATAGGTATGAGCATCCTAACACTGTGGCTGTAGATTTCAAACATTAGTAAAAGTTGCTCGTTTGGTGTAACTCTATAACACAGAGTTGGTCACACTTATCAATTGCCTGGCTATTGCTGGTCTGCTGAGTAAACAAGCACGTTTTTCGATGGAATTTTCTACATATTAGAACAGATTATATTAAAGAACAACTAAATTCGAATTCAACATTTTAGCAACAAAAGAAAGCAATGGACTGGAACATTTGTAACAACAAAAAAGCTTAATAAAAACATCAAAAGGAAACTATGTACATAAATTTCTACCTCAAATTCTACTCTAAGTATGAAAATATGTTCTGCAGGGGGCACACACACATCTGTATGTGTATGTATATGTGTGCATGCCCGCACTATGTGATGCAATAAGGAGGTCGGGCTGCGTCGGCTCTCTTGCGAATCGAGATGCAGCTAATTTAAGCATACATGTCTATATATAAATATATATATATATATATATATATATATATATATATATATATATATATATATATATATATATATATATATATATATATATATATATATATATATATACATATATGAATATATATTTAAATGCGTATGCACTTACCTGGGTGTCCCTCTCCCACGGACTCGGAAGTAAATAGGAATGTTTGACCATCTTCCATGTCGTAGGAGTTGCCGTTGCCATTCAGCCCGTTGGCGCTGGATGTGGAGTGTCCGTTCGTCTTTTGTGGCATTTCGATTGCTGCTTGTTATTTGGTTGTTAAGTAGTTCAAGTTGAAACTGTATAAGACAAAAATACGTTATTAGTTTGCTTAGCCAAGAAATTGATTTTCCTAAAATCGCATGCAAATCGAATATCGTCGCTGCCTCACTCTCTGTTTGGTAATTAATATGATTGTTATTTTTATATAATCAGCAAACGCATTATATGTTTTATTTTATGTTGTGTTTTATGGGAAGTCGCACACACATACAGCAGCACCTATTCATACTTATGTATGATTGTATGAATAAACATACACACCGATGATAAACACGCGCGGTAAAGGACGCCAGTAACTGATCAATGAAACTGTTATGTTTTTGGTTAAACAAACGGCAGAGTCTGATGCCACTGAATATGTTTTATTTTAGCCGACAGGCAGTCAAATCAGAGCAGCTAGCACGCACGTCCAATCTCAGCGACGGTATGGTAGAAAAAGAGCGCACAATTTTCGCCAGCTACAGAATTTATAGCCGCGAAGCGGGAGCGGAGAACGATGGCGGCGCCTCTGAGCACGAACCGCTCTCTTTTGCTCTTAGTGGTAACACGTATATGTGTATGAGTATGTGTGTGTGTGCGTATGTTTGTCGATTGTTTTGGCGCTCCTATTTGGAGCTGCAGCTACACTCAACTTTCCTACCGTTCTTAAGCAAACTGAAAGAGCATCTCCACGTTTTTTACGGCTGTTCGTAAACAGCTGTGTTTGCAATGTGGTGGGTGGCTTAGCGTTGCCAGACTGCCTTACGTTTCGCAAGGAAAGTGACACTAAAAATATACTAAATCGTGCGATCCGCAACTTACATCAAATTGTTTAAAGTCGGGAAATTTTATGCGCTTAAGGTTTCGGTGTTGACAATCACGCGAACAGCGTCTATTTAAGACTGTTTTCTACAAAAAGTGTATTTATTTATAAATATTTGCGTCTTAATCCGGAAAGATGATTTGGCAAAATAAAGGGCTTATCATCGTTTTATTTTAATTAATTGATTAAATGTGAAAGCAAAATACCAATTTACATAGTTTTTACTATGTAATATTATATTTACAATTTCATAAGTTGTTATGCAATATTATATCCATGTAGAGCAAAATTTACTGGTATTTTTATTTAAATTATCAAAGAAGGGATATTAACAAAAAATACTTAATCAATCTACAATTTGAAATAAATTTAAGTCTTTTACAGATGCGTCACTACTGAGCGCTCGACAACAATATTTTTGATTTAAAATAACAAAGAACCATAGAAAGATCGTGTCATGCTAATCACAAACAAGGTCGGCCAAGATCAAGGCGATCGGTAATCTGCTTCTGCATAATAAACACTCAAAAATCTATTCAAATAGCTGAAATAACAAGCTACATTATCTTTGCCAAGATGTTGACCCCCCAAATAGATTCGTGGTTGAGCGAAATAATATAAATTATTTCTATTATTTGTTAGGAGAATATAAGCGTGGACCATAGTAACATTCAGTATATGCTAATCACTTGAACTATGACATGCTTTAATAGCTTAGTATTGAACTTTAGGTAAATCCCACTCTGCTGGCATACCCTTATCTTGTTGCTCAAAGCCAGTGTTGTGAAGCATCGACAGGCGCAAACCAAAGATAAAACAGCTGTTCATGACGTGTTTTTAGTTTGTTAGCATAAGAAATATAAAACGCGACGATTTGCTTCCCTGTGCACTTTGAATTGAAAATGAAAGGGAAACTGTTGGCCTTGACGGCTATAACCATAATAGTTTTCCTGGCTCAACGAACTTCCACGTTAGACGCACCTAGCGAGAGTACAGCTGCTAAGGACCCCAACGTCAAAGTCGAGGCCCCATTGGAGAACAAAACATCGATAGTTAATGCATCCACGGTAAATATTGGCAATGTATCGGCCAGTGCTAGCAGTTCCAACGTCCCGCCCGTGGAATTGAGCTCGGCTGCAAGCGTGGTGCAACATGCGAATGCCTCTAAAAACGCCACCTCGACTGTCACGGAGCCATCGCTGATCGACTCACATGCCGTGGAGCAGGAGCACAACTCTTCGCTATCCCTCTTCTTTGTTATCTGCGTTATAATGTTGGGAATCCTCTTGATACACTCGATGCTTCAAACGGGCTTCCAATATCTGCCCGAATCCATTGTGGTGGTGTTCCTAGGCGCATTCATTGGGCTCTCTCTGAACGTGATGTCGGGCGAGAACGGCAGCTGGAAGCGAGAAGAGGTCTTCTCGCCGATGGGCTTCTTCCTCGTCCTGCTGCCGCCCATCATCTTCGAGTCTGGCTACAATCTGCACAAGGGTAACTTCTTCCAGAACATCGGCTCCATTCTGGTGTTCGCTATCTTCGGCACAACAATCTCCGCTCTAGTGATAGGCGCCGGCATCTACCTGCTGGGCATGGCAGAGGTGGCGTACAGGTGCGTATCTTTGATCAAGCTGAGAAGAAGCTGTCCTAATCACCTCCCTCTCTCTCCCTCTCTGTCATTCTCTCTCTCTCTCTCTCTCTCTCTCTCTCTCTATCTTTCTCTCTGTTTAGACTAAACTTTTCAGAATCATTCGCATTTGGCTCGCTCATTTCCGCAGTCGATCCGGTGGCCACAGTCGCCATATTCCATGCCCTGGACGTGGACCCGATATTGAACATGTTGGTCTTCGGCGAAAGCATTCTCAACGATGCCATTTCTATTGTGCTGACTGCTTCGATTACGATCAATGCCAATGCAGACGCTGGCACTGGAGAGGCAATGATGAGCGCCTTGAGGACATTTTGTGAGATGTTTTTCGCCTCGGCTGGCATTGGCGTCATCTTTGCCCTCATATCCGCACTGCTGCTCAAGCACATCGATCTGCGCAAGCATCCCTCGCTGGAGTTCGCAATTATGTTAATGTTCACCTACGCACCCTACGTCCTGGCCGAAGGAATACACCTGAGTGGCATCATGGCCATACTCTTCTGTGGAATCGTCATGTCCCACTACACGCATTTCAATCTGTCGACTGTCACCCAAATCACGATGCAGCAGACCATGCGAACGCTGGCCTTTATAGCGGAGACCTGCGTGTTCGCTTACCTGGGCTTGGCCATCTTTTCATTCAAGCACCAAGTGGAGCTGTCATTCGTCATCTGGTCAATCGTGCTCTGCCTGATCGGTCGGGCCTGCAATATATTCCCGCTGGCTTATTTGGTGAATAAGTTCCGTGAACACAAGATCAACAACAAGATGCAGTTCATCATGTGGTTCTCTGGCCTGCGAGGTGCCATCTCCTATGCACTCTCCCTTCACTTGCATCTCGATAGCCAGGAGAAACGACATGTCATCATTACCACGACTCTGATCATTGTTCTGTTCACCACGCTCGTGCTGGGTGGCTCGACGATGCCATTACTAAAGTACTTAAAGCCTGGCAAGAAACGCCGTGCACGCGGATCTCTCCGCTCCTCAAGCGGTGGCTCACAGAGCTCGCATCGCAAGCGCAGCAAGTCAATATCCCTCTCCAAGACGCGAGAGTGGGGACAAGCCATCGACTCGGAGCACCTGTCTGAGCTGACTGAGGAGGAGGATGTCACCTTCACACAGGCGCGCGACCGCTTCGGCCGCTTGGATCGCAAGTACTTCATACCCTTCTTCACGCGTCGCTTCAACAGCCAGGAGCTGCACGAATGCAAGTCCCAAATGGCCGACTTGACCAACAAGTGGTATCAGGCCATACGAGTTAGTCCTCTGGACTCCGACGAGTCGGACGACGAGATTGGCCTGTCGGCCAATACAAGCCAGAGCAACTTGACTCGATCCTAAATCTTAGAAGATTCAGCTGACATGCTGGCTGTGTAAAACATTCGAGTGTCCAAAGTATTTGTGTATATTAAGAGCTATTCATATTTATATATGCCCTGTAATTTTATTTAGAACAATATCTACACTTTTGTATGCATGAAGGTGGCAGTATGGGTCTATCCTCCTAGCAATTTATTATTTCTAGCAGTATTTATAATTATTAATCGTTTCATAAGTTTGCCATTTTGCAAAGAATGACAGTCGAAGCTTTATTTTTAAATTATATACATATATGTATATATTTGTTTTATTTTTTATGTTTCATGTTGTTGTGTGTAAAAATGTAGTCAAAATCTAAATCAAAATATTTGTATTTTATACGAAATAAATTGTGATATAATAAATTCAAATTCAACTGTTTATTTTGGAATCTCTAGCCATATATTTTTGAATTCGAATTTCTGTTGAAGTGGATCCCGATTAACGATATATCGATATGCAGACAACGATCAATCGGAGCTCCACATTAGAGTGACTACAACAGAAAAGTAAATTTAAATTTGAATTTGAATCGATAGAAAGTCCGTTACGCTTCCCAGATGTTCATAATGTAGTTTGAGCATACAATTATTTACTTACTATTGTATGATCCACCTATCAGCGATTATCTCCAATTTTTGTTTAATTAAAAATGCGTTTAGATATGACTTAAATTGTTTTATTTTTATTTTACACGTTGTACAATTATTAGCACAAAATACATAATTCACTCGTTGGTAAAACACAAATTTTGAGCTGTGTTCAGCTAATTGCAAATTGAAGACATGCATGTGTGCGCACACTGGCACACACACACATATACATACATAAAATAAGCTTAAATCAATAGTAATTTAACTTAATTATTTCTCATCATGAGTTTGTAGCATTACAAATCAATCTAATACTTTCATATGAGTAATAATAGAGTACACTTCATATTATTCAGTTCGATCCTGTGCCAGGACGAACGAGCTCTAGTCTAATTGCTATTAATTTCTTTATCTGTCGAATTTATTTATGCAAATTTATGAAAATCTTACAAATTAAATGATATACATCATGCAATGAATTCTGACATATATACAATTATATATATGTATATGTATATAGATATACGTATATCGGGTTTTGTATATCAGAAACATAATTGCTTTAGTTGTATTACGAATAAGAATGATGTCGAATAGTTGTAATAAGGAAAAAATGATAAGAATGATAAATATACCCAAGAGTATTAGGCTAAAAACCCCTTCACCGGAATCCAATTATAATGTAGTTATATACAAGGAAGTAAAAGTAATGTTAAGATATAAATGTTGATCAGGATTTGATACGAATTTCGTGCCAGGGTTCAGATTAGTTTAAAGAGGGACACATATAGATGACAAAGGATTTATCACAAATTAGAAGAAGAGTATTTTGTTCATCGGCTTAGCAATGGGCTAATCAAGGGGTCAATCTATGATTACGTTAGTAACTTTTACTTACTCTAATATTGCATTTTGAAAGTACTTATACGAATTTGCATGGAAGTAGCAAACTATAGGAATATACAGTACACATACATAAGTCTATCATTAGGGAATAAATAATTTTAAGTAACATGTCCGAAAATATTAAATACATTTATCGACGCCCTTCAACAAATTAGCTATAGTATAAATATAAGAAGATGAAGAACATTTTAACGAGTGAATACCGTATTTTGGGCTATTACCTATGTCGTCCGACCATATGCTCTAGTGCATATCAGTCGGTTCTCTGTGCTTTGACATCACATCTACTTATACCGTAAGCGTGGCTTTTACTATGATGTTAATTCGATACATGGACTCCTTGGAGTCCTCCGTCTTACGCCGAAGGCTCCTCGACTTCATTATCGATGCGGGATGAGCGGATGCCAGACTTTCCAGTCCACGGATATATGTCAGGGCAGGGCTGGCATGTCTTCATGTAGCGAACGCCCGATTTGTGCCACAGATTGCAGACCTTGGGATTGTTGCATCGCTTGGGTCGGTCCTAGAGCAGCATAAGATTGAATGGGAATTAGATTAGATTGGAGTGTATAAAGAGTCCAACTTACCGAGTAATCGCACTGGAATGGCTGGAAAGAATTGATTCGCGACGTTGGTGTGGGATCGCGCACCCATTGCAGCGCCTGCCAATTGGTAATGATCCAAACATCCTGCATGGCGTTTATGGCATCAAGGAACTTAATGAAGCCTTCCTTGTGGTGCGGCTGGGTGAACCAAGCGGCATGGTAGAACAGCCCGAAAGGTGCTCTGCGAAAATAAAGTGAATTAAGATTCAACAGCATTCAACAGTACGAAGTCTACCTGTTGGTGGTGTAATGACGCTCGAAGTTCTTCATTATCATTTTGGTGACTCCGTCCGCATCACTCGGATTGGAGCAGGCGTCGCCCATGGAGCAGCGACCGCCATTCAAGTCCTGCCACATAACCATGGGCACTTGCCAGACGCCCGGATAGCTGCGCGTCGGACACGGCGGAATCATGCAGTCGTGGAAAATCTTGTAGTCCAGGGTGTAAGGCCACGAGGGTGGTCGGTTCTCATAGACCGGCATGGAGGAGTCGTAGGTGAAGTTCGAGTCATACAGCATTTTGTACATTTTGTTGCCACCAACTGAGAGGAAAGGCGCCCGCATGCCGCGCACATCCGAGAGTTTCACGCCACCGTAAGCGGCCAGGATCTCCCGCTGACCAGCTATTTCCCGGGTCCACTTCTTCTGTGAGAACTGCTCGCCAAAGCTATGACTGTGGAGCGACAAACAAATTCAAACTTTAAGCTCTGATACCCGACTCTACATATATGAGCAAATGTGTAGGTTTGATTGATTTAAGCACCGCGCCCGTTTATGTGTTCGTGAGTGTGGTGTAGAGGGTCGAATTGACAGTTGGAAATTGACTTAGACTGGTATCTTATCTGGGTGTTGTTGTTGTTTTTGTTGCTTTTGTCGCCTTGTGTGTTTGTCTCAAATAGAGAGAGAGAGAGAGAGAGAGGGAGGGGGAGAGAGACTACTTACGAAACTGTGTGGGATGCCATTTCATGTCCATCGGCGTAAAGATTCTGCACTTGACTGTAATCAGTCCACTCGTGGGAGACGTAGAAGGTAGCTGTTATCGGGCAGCCATTGGGGTTGACGCGTCCCTTCTCAAACAGATCCATGTATAATTGCTTATTTAAGTCGTTTACCGAATCATCAAAGGTCAAGAGTACAATTTGGGGTATGCTTTCGACGGGCAGTTCGCCTAGCGATCAGAGATGAGATGGTGGGTGATGGAATGTAGAGAAAACATAATAGGATCATGAAGTGAATATAAACCAAGCAGACACAGAGAGGTAGAGAGACAGAGGACACTGATGTGAGACATGTAGTTGATGTTGCCAGAGACAAGATGAGCCGACAGAGCGAAAGACGATCGCAACTTACGAGACCGTATGCGAGGCCATTTCGTGTCCCTCCGAATACATGTCCTGGACCATGCCGTAGTCCGTCCACTCGTGCGATATGTAGAAAGTGGCGCGCCAAGGACATCCATTGGGATTCTTGCGCGACTTATTATTCAGTAGCTCGTTATAGAGATCAATATTGATCGTGTTGATCGCATCGTCGAAGGTGATCAACACGATTTGCGGCGTTACCGAAACGTTCAAGCCTCCTATGTGACGTGAGGCATTGAGTTTAGTCTTAAGTCTACTTACAGCAAGATTAGCTAAGAGTCCCAAACTAATTTGCTCAGCACTGCCAGAATGGTCGAGAAGGCCGTTAATTAGCACTCGAATACTCACCGGGTATGTCCTTGCCACCGCAGTAGCAATCGGGCAGCAGACAGACATCCTTGCGGCACTTGGCTGCCGTCTTGTCAGGCGTCGGCTGTGGGTAAATGGGATCCGGTCGACTGGGAGGATATTTATAAATGTCCACAAACTCTTGAGCCTTCGAGACAATTGTGCCCGCTGGCTTAAGCGTGGGACGTGTTCGCCTGATTAAGATTGAATGATATTTATATTATCGATACCTATATAGGAGTGGAGCTAACTTACGGCGGATGTGTTCCTCTGTTCGGAGTGGCTACAGCATCGCGTTCCTGGTTCGTGTATATAGCACTGCCTCGGTTTCTATTGCTGTTTCTAGATGCAATGGTTTTAGGATAAATAATATTTATATATTTGATATTTTATGAAATTAGTAAACAATTTCAACTGTGCGAAATGCCAACCAATTATTTTATGGTCTATAGCTACACAAATAGATACAAGGTACGAAAATATATTCAGTTAATTTATGTGAATTTAGTGATTAATCACCTCGCCACAACCATGAATAAATTATAATTAATAATGTACAAATTTGTGTGTGTATGTGTGTGTATGTGTGTGTGTGTGTGTGTGTGTGTGTGTGTGTGTGTGTGTGTGTGTGTATGTGTTTGTGTATGTATGTATGTACACGTGAATAAAATTCATATCAGCAGCCAATTCGATTCTACATATAATATATATAAGAAGAACCAAAAATTGAATATGCAGTATACTTATGTGTCTGTGTAGCGGGATTGGGCTGTAAACCTAAGCTGAGAACAATAGACGGATAGAATCAATAAATACAGTTGATATTTATTCGTTTTGTATATCGCTGTAGAATATGTTTGTGGTTCGCATTGACTTCGTGTGTCGTGTGGGTCGGAGCGGCTCAACTTGTTGGGCGGCGCGCAACACATTCGAAAGCTTAGTGCAGATTTACATAAGATCTGTCTACATTTAACAGCTCTTCTCACTGTTAAATGTTAACAGTGATACTAAATGGGGCTCAGTAAAATGTGCAAATGCAGCTCTACGTCTAGACCAGCTAGATATTTCTGCAATTTCGAGCCACATACTTCATAGGAGTGGATAGGCTAGACAAATTTGATTCAAATTTGAGACTTTGATCTTTCAGTTTTGTACATACATACATAGTTGTGGTATGTATAGATTCGTTTGCATAAATAAAAAATAAAAGTGTTTGCCACTAAAATCAAAATAAAACCAAATATTATAAAAAGAAAAGAAAACAAAAGAAGTGTTCAAGATATATGAAAAGTTATACGGGCCACCACCCAACGGTTACGAGTTGATTACGTACTTATGCTCACCGTCTGAAGTCTGTACATTGTCGCCACATTTTACAGAGCAGCTAATATTTAGTATTTACTTATGTATCTTTGCACTAAGAGTCTACGAATAATGTAAGGAGGCGAAGAGTGATCTGGGAATTATTGTTGTGGTCGAGAAGAGTTTTAAACAGTTTGCCTATTGGTTGTTTTTTCTTTTCTCTTGTACATATATTGACTACGAATTAAAGGCGTACTAGAAAGCCAACAAACAACCAGAGTTCTACGAAAGTGGGTGAATGTGGGTAATGAGGAAAGAGAACTACGTAAGAGTAAAGTTGAGTTGGGTTGGTTTTAGAGGAGACTAGATCTGTGTTGAGAACAAAATTACGGTGAATTTGTATTTAAAGAGAGGAGAGTGATAATGCAGAGGTAACAGCTACTAAGGAGCGTTAATTAGAAATCACTGTTTATACCTTGAGGGGATTTCGTTGCACTTGAGGTTCAGTGTGCTATCGGAGCACTTCACCGAAATAGCAGCGACAGCGGCATTGGCATTCGCATTCGCATTGGCATTGTTGTTGTTGTTGTTGGATTGGTGGTGTTGTTGTTGTTGTTGTTGGTTGTTGTTGTTACTGTTGGGTGTAAGGCCATTATGGAACTTATTAGCTCGACCCCCTGGTATCTGATAGGTGGACGGGGTAGAGACCGGGCTAGACGATTGAGCGGCAGCAGCGGCAATCGACGACTTTAAAGCGTTATTTACCCTCGAGATTCGTGTCGTTGGTGGAGAACTTAATGGTATGGAAGGGGTGGCTGTCGTGGTTGAAGTGTCAGGTGTGGTGCTAACCACTGGAGTGCTACTGGCTACTGCTGCTGCTATTGCTTCAGCATCTAATTTTCTAAGAGTGGGGGGTGAGGGGAACAATTTGGATTGGATTCCTATCGGCTTGGAAATAATGTATGGGACTCGTGTGGTTGGCTGTGATGCAGAAGTCGTGCTAGTAGTAGTAGTAGTAGTAGATCTCATTGTAGTCGTAACATTCCGGACCGGTTTAATTTCGTTGACTGAAGCTTTTATCTCTGGTCCGGAATTCTCATCGACGAACTGTGGCGACCCGCTCTCATCACTATCGCTGGCAGAGAGGAAATGCTGAAGTTGCTCCAACACATTCGAACTACGGAACTTGGATCGGCCAATGTTATTTTTGATATAGCCGGCATTCTGCAGACTCTCGGCCAATGTTCGCTCTGCCGTTTGCTGTCGATACTTGTTCGAGTACAAATACTTGACTGGTGGCTGATCGGATATAATAGCTGCATCTTCGATGGAGCTGGGAGATATCTCTGTGCTCACGGTCTGCTCTATGCTGTTGTCCTGCTTAGCGTCGAGTGGTTGGCTTGCAATTAGAGCCTCTGCCCGTGGATTATCCCCCGTTGCGGCTTCATTCTCATTGGAATTACGTTTGGGTGAATGTGTAGCTTCACTAGTTGGCGGTATCAGAGAGGCTGGCGTCTTTTGATACCTATGAACAGTTTCTTTGGCCTGCTGAGCTGCTTTGTATGTCTCGTACTTTTCTCTCGACTTGGCCGTTGGCTCAAATATCGTTTGTCGATTGTTGGCAACTCGTCCGCGATGCGCCTTCCTTCTCAAGTGTGGCGCGGATGGGGAGCTTCTTGGCTCATAGCTGTTGGGTATCCTGAACTTGGGCGCATATGTGGTCGGCTCGTCCACACTATCCAAATTATAGTTTACAGTAGCCGCCGTGTACCGTGATCGACCCCGAGGACGCACTGGAGTTTCAGATACTTGAATGGGGGGCGAGGTCACCACAGCGGATACTGTTGGCTCTACAATAGTGGTAGTCAGTGCTGCCTCTGTAGGTACTTTACTCGTCGTTGTGGTTGTGGTTGTCGTCGTGGCTGTGACTCTGCTGAAGACTGGCCTTTGGGGACTGAAGGTGCTTAGGATAGCATCACTTATGCTAAAGTTGCGTGTGTTGCCGTTTGCCATAGTATCAAGGACGAACTGGGTCGCGTTCTTCTGTATTGGGCTGGCAGTCACATAATTCCTTGCAGGCTTTGCTGTTGTTTGCAGAAACGGTACGGAGGCTGCGTTAGCATTTGCATAGCGCGTTCTGGCCGTCGTTCTGAGGCTGTTCTGTGGCAGTCGCTCGTCCTGGAGCAGGCTCTCAAGGCTTTTATAGGGGGAAACAAAACGCATAGCTGGATTGCTCGTGACACGAATAAGGTTGTCCTTGAACAGATTTGCTCGTGCTGTAAAGCTCTGGCCAGCATTCGCTCGCTCGGTGCTAGTAACTGAAGCAGTAATTGCTCTTGCTGGCGCAGCTGAAGTTGCTCTGGCTGTACTGCTGGGCGGATCGCTGACCCTGACTGTAGGAATTGTGGTCAGTTTACTAGGTGCTTGCTTAATGGTTGGCCGACCGTTGCGCCAGATGCGTAGCGGAGCATATGTGGTCGGAATGATATCGTCATACTCCGCGCTCATATGATTAACTGATGTTAGCGGCAAACGAGTTGTTGTTGTTGTTGCAATGTTGGGCTTAACACGTTGCCCACTATCGGGACGCTCAAAGAGTGGCTCTGACGCGTTATCCTCGCTCGATGGCTCCCTTGCCGTCAAACTAAATCCATGTGATCCGCTCTCAAGGTTATACTCGTATGCTTTGTTAGGTCGCGTTGCATTTGTGCCCTCCAACGGCAGCTCGGATGACGCATCCCTTGGCGCATTCTTGCTAGTTGCTCTGAAGCTCTGGGGCTTTACATCAGACAGCACATAGCTTTGTATGCGTTTGCTTTGATTGGGCTCGGTGGATAATGCTTTTTCTTTCCCAAAGTCGCTGTAGCTGTTGTCCCTTATGTAGGCGGCCTTTGATGCCATCCCTGTGGGCGTGCGCACCAAGTTGCTAGTTCCATAGGCTGCGGCATTTATGAAATCCAGAAACTTGGGCGAAGTGCTTGTCTCATAGGCATGACCACTAGGTATCTCTGCCGTGTGGACTTGCACATTCTGGCTTTCGTCGTAAATTGTCTCAACATACTTCTGAGTACTACTATTTGCACTGTCATTTGCCAGCGCCCACGACTCACTGACGCGACTCACTGAAGGTGCGACTGTAGATTGGACTTGGGGCGGAATTTTGTTGTCATTGATAGCTTGGCCTTGAGTGCCAGCCACAGCACTGATCAAGGACTTGGCCAGAGACTGTAGCTTTGACTTGAGAAAGGGATTGGAAGTGTATGTGGGAAGGGCTGAAGGAGTTGGCTTCACTGTGGTGGTGGTGGCGGTCGTGGGAGTTGTTGTACTGGGTGGTTGTGTAGTACGTGGTTTTGTGGTTGTCTTTAATTTGATTATAACATTTTGCTTAAAGTTTTTATTTGCATGCGCTTTTGAGCTGTTGAAGAGATGTGTATTTATAATAAACAATCACATTAGTGTTAGTATCATATCCAGTTCGGTTTCGTGTGTGTGTGTGTGTGTGTGTGTGTGTCTAAAGGGTGTGTGTGTGTGTAGTATGTCTTATGTTATGACTATATCTATATCCTTTGGCTTTGATTGATTATTCGACTAGAGATGTGTACCTTAGGTTCGGTGAATCACAGTGGGAGATCTTATTACTAAGCACATGCCATGCGAACTTCACAACATATCTCATAGCTAAGATATATGAATACATATATGTATGTATGTATGTATATGTGTATAGAGATCATGCAATGAGCTTGAGCTTAACTATCTTCAGAGAACACAAAAGGAATTAGTGGGAAAATACATGTGTGTAGTTACAATCAGCCTGAATAGTGATAAAGAAGAGACTTGAATCGATTCGATTTGTTTTGTTTTGATTTCATTTGATGGTCAATGTGTAAGAGGTGTAATATCGAAAAATAATCTAAAAAAAAAACTGATGATTTGCTTAAATTCGATTGTTTTGAAGCCAGCTAGCCGATGGCAGGCTAAGTAGTGGCTATCATAGAGAACTAGAAGGCTCAGGCAGGTTACGTATTTATGTATCTAGTAGAGCTCTTGACTTATTGGGGAATAGAATGTACCTTGAAGGTTGCAATGTAGTTGTTGTTGTGGTTGTTGTTGTTCTTGTTGTGGTTGCAGGGGGCTTTGTGACTGGTTGTGTGGTGGTTGTGGTTATCTTGTTTGTATTCCTGCTTGTGACTGTAGATGACTTTAAAATCGGAAGGCGTGTGGGTGTCATTGTCGTGTACTTCTTAGTCTGATCTGTTCTGAAAGCCGAAGTTGACTGGGCCACATCGTTGGCGATCAGATAATAATCGGCCGATTTGATTGACTTGGGAGGCAGAGTGCTCGGGCTAGTCTTCGATGGGGAAACGCGCTCGCTCTGATAATAGTCCGCGGGTGAATTTTGGGCGTACTCTGAGGAGCTGGAATAGCTGTAATCAGGCTCTTCATAGCTCGTGTGGGGCGTGGTAAACGTGTCGTAGTAGTTTCGCACATCAGGCCTCTGAGCCGGAATTTTAGTTGTCGGGAGAGTGGCCCGTGCATCCAGAGTTTGTATGGTCACCTCTTCGGCCCTGGTAGAGAGATTTGTTGTAGGTTGGATGTGGTGTTTTTTTTTTTTTTTTGAGATGAAATTGTATGTAAATTTTGATGGATCTTGTGTAACATATAACGGATGTGGTGTGTTGTATGGGAGTGTACTTTGCTTGGACATGCTAGCTGACTTTGATCAAGAGTGTGTTGAAATCTTCATTCTTTCAATATACTGACTAGTTGGGACACATACTTAAATACTTGTGAGTTAGAATTTTCTGCGAGCTAGTTAGCTTGTGAGACATGAATTGTAATATTTTCAAAGAGATGCTACAAAATTTCAATTCGAATGCAATTGCAATCGGCCAAAGAATACTCACCGTTGCGGCGGAGGCGTGGGCTGATCATACACATTATCCTGTTCGATCTGTTCAGGATTCATGTGAGAATATGACAGCACGATTAATGGATCTCTTTTCTTTCGCTTTCCATTTCTCACCTGTGCATTGAGATCCTCTTCATAGTCCGTATTGTAGCTCAAGGTAGGCTGACTGTTGTAGCTTTGCCTTTGCGGAGGGGTCGGCGTAGTCAGTATCTCCAAGGGCCTGTAGGTCGATTGCTGTTGCTGCCGGACTGGCGGCTGGTATTGCTGGGGCGGCTTTTGCTGATGTTGATCCTGCTGCTGTTGATACTCAATATCCCTATATAAATCAATATCGTCGTCGTAAACAGAATAGTAGGATGAATCATAGGGATTTGGTAGGGCAGGTGCCTGCTCTGGTTGTTGTTGTTGTTGCTGTTGTTGAGGTTGTTGGAATGGTGACGGTTGTTGTTGTTGTTGCGGCTGCTGTGGTGTTTGGTAGCCACCCCCATGATTGAATATGGATGTATTGTAGTAGTTACGATTGGATGCAAACTGTGCCGGTGAAGCTTGTGAGCTTGGTTGGACAAAAATGTTATCGGAAGTTTGCGCTGACGGCGAAGATGACTCAACTCTGCATGCACAATCGAGAGTGGGCAGAGTGGTAGAGTATGTGGCGCAAGTTATTTACAGTAACGAGTATAATTTAATTAATTTAAATTATTGATGTCATTATATAATACATGTGTGTATGTGTGGGTGTGTGTGTGTGTGTAAGGCAATGTCAGTATTCGGTATATTCATATTTTACAGAGGGGGGAGAGAAATGTAAAACGAAAACGAAAAGTAATTAAAACGTAGAATTAGAATACATCTGAACCTATGTAAGTCATGAGATCATTTAGTAGTCGAGGTGATGAGTTATAGCAGATGAGTTAGCGGTTGAAATTTTGGTTAGAGTAGCCCAGTCCCTACAACATAAGTTTAGTCAACTGTACAGATTTGGTAAGTTCCATCCGTTTAGATTTCTTAGTAATGGGTATAAGGTCTGAACGTAAACGTATAAACAGTAGCGCCTGTGGGCGGGCGGGCAGTGGCATTAAGGTTTTTTTTATTTTATTATATACATAGTAACTGCCGTTTTCGTATTTGTGTGTATTTGTGTAGCGGCACCAAATAATTGAAGAGCACATTGGTCGTCGACTTTTATAACTACCTTTGTCTTTCCGGGTTTGAAGTGATATGTACCGAGTTCAAGTTCTGGCCACCTAAACCATTATTACTAGTGCCGGGTTTGGCGTAGGCGGCACCTCGGCTGGTTTCATTTTGCGTGCGCTCTAATCCATCCGGATTACTCTGCTGAACTTGGGACTGCCATTTCTGCTGTCCGCGCGTGCGGTGCGGTCGCACAGTGTAGCGGATTTTAGTTTGAGGCGTAGGCGTTGCAGTGCTTGGTGTAGTTGTGCGCGTTCGAACTGTGGTCTGGCTGCTGGGCGAGACTGTTGGTTGTAGCTGCGGCAGTCGCTGCTTCAGTTCCTGAAATATGTCACTTGGAAAGCTGATGAACGCTGGAACTGCATTGCCTGCGCTGGGTGGATTGAGCTGTGTGAAATTTGGAAAGGGTCGGCGTGTTGTTGTGGCCTCCATAAATCCTGTTTGAGGATGGTTTCGTATCCTGCTGGCTGTTGTCGAAGGAGATCCCTCCGTAGTCACCTGTGGACGAGGCGGCGCCATCGTCTCTGACATGGGCATGTAAGGCGGCATGCGGGATGGTGGCAGTATGTCCTCATCAACCCCATCATCGTAATCCTCGTCATAGTAATCTACAGTTTTGCCCGTGGTAGTGGTAATTCTGCCCGCGCTAATCCTGGGACGCGTTGTGGTGGAGGTCGTTGATTGATTAGAATTAGACACCTGTTTGTTTATCTGGTTTTGTATGCTCCTAACGAAGGATTCATAGCCCCTAAGAACAGGTGTGGTTGATGCTTGGCTGGTTGTGGTGATTGGAAGTCTCGTAGGTATTGGATTTGACTTCAAAAGAGGTCTAGATGCCACTGTACTTGATGACGTTGAACTGATAACTGGACGCCGAAGAACCAAGGCATTGCGGACATTGCCACTTCCATCATTGCTTACCTGCTTAAAATACTTTATTAGTGGGTTGACAGCCGGATTAAAACTTGCTAGATCACTGGCTTTCAGGTTTGCCATAAATTCGTTTATATTGAATTGAAAATTGGTCTTCTGTGGCTTGGCAGTCGTCGAGGGCTTTGGAGGCTCCAGTTTGGGGGGCAGTGTAGAGCTGACGGATTTGGTAAAGGTTTGATACGATTCCGGCATGGTAGTATTCGAAGCGTAGCTGATGCCCACTGGCAAATGCGACAAATCTCGGAAAGGTACCTCCTGCAGACCGTTGGGGTTTTTGTAGGCTAGATTGGGAGCCGAGACTATGTTAAAGTTTGGCGTCACATGCACTGGCGTGACTGGAGGACGAACTTTGACTGCGGCGTGCTCAATTTGATTAAGCTTGGCGTTATTGTAAACGCCCTTCATTTTTTGATTTGCCACTATATTATATTGGAAGTAATTGCTCTCTGTCGTGCTCGGAATATCTGGACTTTGAGCAATATTGAACTGAGATACTAGTTTGCCAGCATTCGATATGCTCGGTGTGTACTCCGGTTTGTTATTATAAAAGCCACCCATGGTGCTGTACTGAGCGTAATGGTTGCTGGGCGTAACTTGTTGGCTCGGCCTAGTCGTAGAATAGTACTCGAATGATGGCCGCTGGGTTGTGGAATGCACGGTGGGGTTAATTGGCTGATTGTCCAAATGAAAGTAGGCAAAGTTTTCAGCTTGTATTTGTTTTCGGCGTTCTTTAAGCTGTTTCAGCTGCTGGATAAGGTAGGGCAGTAAGTCGCCTTGGTTTGATTGTTCCTGATAACCACCTGGCGGCCTTGAGCTCGTTGATCCGGCCGCACCATAGTAACTACCTGCAATGGGTCGAAAGTCATCTTCCAATGGCGGTGGCGGTAGAGACAAATTGTAGCCGGTGTAAACTGATGTGGGTTTTTTCCCATACGGCGAAACAGGCTCTGGCTGCTGCGCAGGCTGCTGAGGCTGTTGAGGCTGTTGAGGCTGCTGAGGATGCTGAAGGAACGCCTTGTATCCTGGGTTGAGTTGATTATAGTTCTGACTTGCGGGAGTGTGCTGGCTGGGAGGAGTGAGATAAGGATTGTAGCTACCGAAGCTGTATCCGTTCTTTCCTGACCCAGAGTAAGGCTGATGAACTGGTGTGTCGATGGAACGATAGTTATGCGATGGCCACTTGGCAGGTGCATGTGGAAAGGGACGCAGCTGACGTGCGCGTCGCTTAGACTCGCCCGTAGCCGTGTCATCGCTATCTTCGATTGGTTCGCTGTCATCAGAGTCCGGAATCGCAAAGTCTAACTCAGCTTGACTAATTTTGGATGAGTATTTTTGCGGTTGGACGACAGCTGGCGCAGCTTCATCATAATGTTCTTGAGAGTTATTCGAGTTATTGGAACTATTGGAGCTATTTGTCGTTTCGCCACTGCCCACTTGAGCACTGCTGGGACTATCTGGTTCCATGACTTCACTCGAGGTGTTTGAATCGTTGGGCATTTCAGTAGGGTCAGCCACTTCCGCTGGCGTAGTCGACATTAGCCCACTAACATCGCGCCGTCTGCGTCCTCTGTCTACATCGAGTCGGTTATGTGACAGTTCGTGTTCGACAGTTGTCACGTCGTCGTTTAAGCTATCGCTGTTTGCGTACAGAGTTTAGCCGAAAAGCATTTGAGTCGGTTGGTGAGTCATTTGAAGTAAAATATAGAGATAGTGCAGTATGCAGTATGCATGGTATGAGAAAAGAGAGTAGTAAAATGGGTGGAGAATAAACTTTAGATCAGTTATGAATTTGTTGAAAATAAAGCAAAAAGTAAATTACCATCAGGAGAGAGTAAATTGAATTTTGAAAGCGACGGCAGATGAAGCACTACATTTGATGGGGAGGCAAATCAGGCACATAACTTACCTGTAAGCGGTGCCGAACGTGTACGATCCTATTTTTCCATGATTGGGTATGGCATTTATGCTGGCCTGGTGCAGAATGCCATCGCGGTCCCGCTGCACCTGGCTAACAGTACTCGGCTGGCCACGATAGACACGTTGCTGACGCTCGCTGTCCTCCTCCTCGGGCAGAGTCTCATGCGCCTCGGCATAGAGCTTTGTATACTAAATATGAATTTAAAATAACAACTAGCAGTTGGCCTTGGCTCACCTTGGCTATTTCCTCCTGCGATTCCAGAAGCGACTTGGGCTGTCCTCGGGACGTGACCACCGGGTTGGGAGCTACGGTGAGTTCTGGGGGTGGTGGCAGATGCTGAACCTGAGCCTGTATAGTCTGGGGAGGCGAACGATGATACTGCGGCGGGACTGTGACTGTCTTTTGTGTAGCTGTTGGACTGGAGAAGGCGGAACCAAAGCGAATGCGACTCGGAACATGTTGCTGTGGCTTGTTACGTGAGGCACCACCTACTTCGGTAGAGGTGGCCGACGTGCCGCTGTCCACAACTTCGCAGCCCACATTTCTGGGCCAATCACAGGTCTGCAGCTCGTGCGAGTACATCAGTCCTCCAGTGCAGCTCTCAAGCAGCGCACCACCAAATACGCATACATAGTACTGAGTGCAGTCCGAGGGATGGGGATAGTATCCAAACTCTTCGGGGCAATCAAAGCTGACGCCATTCGAGCTGGTCGACTTCACATTGGTGCCAAAACTGCGAGAATTGGTGACGCGTGGAGCTCGTTTGCTTTGCGCATCTGCTGATCCTGCAAAGTCAGAAGGTAAGTTAGCAAATATTCCATTTAAATATCTTCGAGTCTATTATTATTTGTATTGCAAACTTATATACCCTATCCCATTTGCGAACAGAGTGTAAAGGCTGATCTATAAGCATAACCTTTTATGCAGAAAACTAGTCGCAAGCCCACACAATGCCATTTATCGTTAAGAAAATATTAACAAAGTATTGAAACTGATTAGCTATTCAGACAATTGAAGCTGAATTTGAATTGAAGCCAATTCGCTGCAATCAGAGCTAAACCAACTTTGAAATAAAAGTAACTTGGCTGAGGCAGCAAATGGCACGACCGATTTGAGCGGCTCGCCTAAGGTATGGGCGCAATGTAATAATTGGGGCGGAAGTTGTGTTTACTCTCATTGCTTAGCATTTGAGGCATATACATACGTATCTGTTTGTAGCTGGCTTGCAATATTTCTGTACTGACAGCCGAAACCACAGCTAATAAATTAAACGAATTGCAACATTAAAATTATACAAGGAGCTCGCTGCGGCACGATATCAGTCAACCTTCGATTTCCATTTGGCTCTTAGCTGAAAAACCTTAAGCTTAGAATGCAAGCCAGAGGAGTATGATCGACAGTGCTTTATTTTTCAATATAATGGTTTTTTCTTGGGACACCGTGGCTTGAGCCTCTATCCATTCATTTTTGACCCACCTCAAATATATACACACACACACACACACACACACACACACAGCAGAGTCGGACTGCAACTGAACATTATTATGCTATACTTTAATTGTAACGTGAGCATTTTCTGACAAAAACAAGTTATAATAACTCGAAGTGGGGTTGCACTTTTGACCAGCCACGAGACGGCGCACGAGGCACCTTATATATTTTTCGTAGTGGAGTAACATAATATATTTGGCTTGATAGAGACACCTTTTCCCAAAGCAAATTTACATTCACTTTTTACTTTTCTATTGTTCCCAATAACAGTTTCTAAGCCAGATAAGGCCTTGTGTCTGTCGCTTTTGGTTTTTCGCTTTTCGTCATTTTCGTAATTGGGCGTAGATGAATTGTTAATTTACTGTTGACCAGTAATAATATGCGCCCTTTCAACTGCAAGGACCCAGTTCGAAATGACTGAACATAGCAATTTCTTCTTGATACTGAATGATGAAAGTTGATGTGACCGATTAAAGAGGTCGGCCCCCATATAAAATATAATGTGTATTCGATCCCGTTCCGGTCAGCTGATGCGAATATCTGATGTTTTGCATAACTGATGAGGCTGAGGAGGCAAAAAATCCGCAGGGTATGTTCACGCTCTCAAGTGCGCATTCTATTTTGCTTGCGCATACATGTTTTTCTAATGTACGTCACATGAGCAATCATGTCAAGGCTGCTGGATAAGATCTGTTTAGCATGCAGCACGCACCGTAAATCGTATAATTATCACACAAAAGCGTCGCAGCTTTCAGTCTCTTTGACTGAGTGATATATGCGCGGTGGCCGCCAGTGCTGCAAAAGTAAGCTAATCACGTGCCAATGCAAAAGTCGCCGAAGTCTAGGATGACATTTGTCTTGGCCAGCCACCAGCCAGCCAGCCAGTCAGCCAACACATTTGTCGATTCATTGTTGCCGTTTGTACTTTCTGCTCCACTAAGCAAAATGTGTACGTGGATTTGCTTAGCTAGTTGCTAAGAGCATGGCTGGGTTGTCTTATGCAATGCACAGTAATTCGGCCATAAGCCTGATTGGCTTTATTTTGTTTTTGTTTTTGTTTTTGTGGGTTTGTTCAGCGCTTGTCGATTGCTTCGCTTGTGCCGCTCTGCTCTACTTGTTCAAAAATAAGAGCAACACATTGCGCGACTTTTATTGAAAGTGAAGTACTATACAGCACATAAAAAGGCAACCTGACAAATACTTGGACCATTTGAATGGTCGCTACATAATATCTATTGATACGCTTTTCTGTCAATTGACGGGAATTTATGTGGCTTTGCCACTTCCGGGCATTAAGTCCGTTATTGAGGTCATTAGCTTATTAAGTTATTTCTACTCAACGATGCCCTTTACATTTTCGAGTTTTAACTTATATATAATTTATACTTAGATTTTTAATAACTATATAAGGCTTTCAGTTCTTCAATTGATACAATTTGTTAAAGTATTTTGCCAATTGTTTTATATTTTTAATTCATTTTTTAAGTGGCGCTTGCGCGCTTCGAATTTCAAATTAATAAGGAGATATCATTGCTGGCATCGAGTTTGTGTTTTCTTGCGTCTACTAGTTCGGTAGGTGCGGTTCACAATTAAACGCACGCTTCGTAGATGGAAAACGAGCACTGGTCAGCTTTCAGTTTTTAATCGATTGCACAATTCAGCGAGAAGGCGTACCGGAGACCTCAAGGCAACATTTCGGCCAACAAACTGAGCTTTGCTACATTTTGCCGTATTGCTATTTCTTTTGTTGCCAGCATTGGATAGCGGGACAGAGCGGAGCGGCGATTACCTTGCGAGCGCTTTGCATGTGCGCAGGAAGTTTGGGATCGTTAGTTGAGATTTTCCTTTCTAAAAACCGCCGTTACAATCAACAGTCACTTCCTGGGTGCCAAGCCACGACAAATGCCTCAAATACTAATACCATTTAAGAAGCTCACAATTGTTTGGCTTTTGGCCATTATTTTCGGCAGCTAGTTAAGCGACATAAATTACTTTTAGTATTTTAAAATTCATTCACTCTATGAATGTAACCGAAAATAAAAAGAGAATTCGGATTCGAAAAATAAGTGCCATAAAAATTCAGATTAAATGTATTCGCAATAAATTTCTCAGCTATTTTGCGATAGCCAATAAATTACGTTATTGATTTGCATCTCGCGGTGGAGTTTGCTGTAATTAAAGATTTATGAGCTCGAGAATGGCAAACGTCATTTATAGATGCTTGCACAATGCACTGCGAGCTCCTTTGCTCTTTGAGTGTCGATAAACTACCATAAGCCGACAAGTGCAATATGCCAGGAGTCCTATCTATGCTATAACTTATACGCAAGCAATTGTCACATTCGAGAAAATTTAGCAAGTGACTGAAGTGTACTGGCCATGCCTTCTAGCTACAGTCCAATCCAGTGCAGTACAGTTGCCTTTCGTTTCGATACACAAAATGACGCTGATCTGCAGTGGTATGTGGCGAGCTCAAAAGTGAGAGCTATATTGGAACCCACTATTTTATGCACCACAAACAGGAAATATACAACTATGTAACATTCGCCAGCTTTTCGACTTTTTGCTACAGTTGCTATTTTTGCTACGGTCAGCTGTGGGCCCCATTCAAAGCATTGGCTACACTAGAGCCGCATACGTTTTTGGCAATTATGTAACACAGCTCCTGGGCAGCATTGGGTTGACACATATATATTAACTTTCAGTTTGCCATGCTATTAACGGCTAAGAACAGATTCGTTTTTAACCTAACAAGACGAGGATCCACTACATCAAATGAATAGCAACTTTGTTAAGACTTAGAATATAGTTGTTTACTTATGTTATGTATAAAACTTCAATAAATTTATTTATTAAGCAAATGTCGGTATTTTTATTACCAAAAACATTCTGGAAGATTTGTCGCATTCTGAACACATAGATCTGGTATTATTCGTACAGTGTAGACGCTTAAGCATAAAGAAGGTTTTTTACATCAAATGAGATAAGATTTCTATATATCTATACATGCATACATAGATAGATATTCAGTCTAGTATGCTTCGATTAAATTATTTTTGGTCACAGTGAATGTTGCCGAGCAACGCCAACTTCGACCACAGCAAAAAGTAAGACACAGCTAGCACGAAAAGTGGGTCAAACTGAGAATATTGCATAAGATGTAGACACAACACTCACCAACGTACATACATACATACAGATGCAGAGACAAGCTATTTGAAATCTTGCTGTTAGTTGCAGCAACTAGACCACGCGACGTCGACAGCCAAAGCGACAAAGCGACGGCAATACCAACAGCAACAATAACAGCAGCAGCAACAACAACAAGAGCGGCTCAGTGTGGCGCAAGTCTTGCAGAGCGCATTTAAAATGCGGCAAGCCACGCCTGCTTCAAAATCGATCACTTTCGCATACTTGTAAATCGAAGCCAGCCAGCCAGTCAGCCAGCTGGTTGGTGTGCCACAGCAGCAACAGCAGCAGCAGCTTTCGATGTGGCCTGCAACTTTATATGGTGCAGTGTGCTCGATGGTTTTTCAGTTCGAGTGTCGCATTTGCAATGACTGATCAGAAATGCCTGCATCAAATTGGTTTTTTAGTCTCCAGTTGGGCCATCGTATTACAGCGTTGCTAATGTCGCTATGTCGAGAGTCCGCTATGGAATCTAGCCAGACTGCGATTACGACTGTCTCGCTCGATCAGTCACATGTAAATTTCTTGCATTTGTCTATAGCTTTCAGTATGACATAATGCAATTAATCAAATATTTGAGTTCATCTCCTTCCCTTCAAGTGTTTTCTTTTTGCCTGATATTGTCTTAATATTAAAATTCTAATCGGATCAGAGGTCAACGTACACCACACAGCGAGCACCAGCTAACCATAGAGACGGGGCCAAAAGATGAATAATACAATTATAAACGCGCAGACTGTGACAACCAACATTTACATACAGCAAACAATTTCTGCATTTTCCAAACAGCAAACGAATTTAGCATCATCAACGGACTGCAGATACCACAGCGGCCGCTCCACGTTCCACGTTCCACGGCCGTGACGCTCATTTTTCAGTTCAATTAAATTTGAAAGAAAAACGCCCCATTGACTCCAGCGGCAGAGAGGTCAAGGTGCTCATATCTGTCTGTGGCTGCGGCTGCGACTGCGCCAGTGGCTGTGGCCTCTTCGTTGCCGCTGACATGGTTGCTGTTGCCAATGCTGCTGCTGCTGTACTTATTTTGGTGAAGCATTTATTATTGGCATTTTGCTGAAACGCCGGATGCTGCTGAATTTCAGATGTAGATACATACAGGTACGTCTGTGTATGTGGGTTGAAATAAAGCATTCATTTCATATTCCAAAGAAAATTTTCAAAACTGTAAACGAAGCTGATGATTCAACCCCAATTGTCGTTAAATGAAAAGAGCATTGCACAATTGTGATACTAAAACAAATTGAGCCTGATGATTGTCTTCATCAACTGTCAACTGAAAATTGTAGTGTGTGGGTGCCAAACTGGACGTTGTTGCCTCAGATACATATACGAAAACCGGGTACCATCTATGCGTTTGCATTTGTGTATCATTTGCTTTTGGTTTCGCAGGTGCGCGGAAGTCGGAGTCAGCGTTGAAAGTAAATGGAAAAGTGGGACCAAAGAGTCAGACAATGGCATTTGCATATATAGCATCTATGCCTCTGCAAGATATTGCCACGAAATGCATTCTCAGCGAATGGAGTTATTGTTGGTGTGCCGTCTGTCAAGAGCACGCTCTCAGGTGTGCGTTAACAATTTCCCTCAATCTTTAGTTTTACAATCCCAATTTCATCTCTAGCCATTATTTACGCCCTTAACCTGTTAACGAGAGCTGTTATTAACGCTGAAATTGTTTAAACACATTTTTTTCAGGTTAGCAAAGGTTCAACAAAGCGTTTTTACTCCATCACTCGTTGGTCTTCCCCCACTAAACACCGGAGTGGGGACTTTATGGTTTGCGGCCGTTCGGATATTAGCTGTGGCCACTGTCGCCGTTAACTTTACAAGCAGCGTGTCAATAGTTGTTGTTGTTGATCTGCGTGAACTTGATTTTACGAAGATTTGTGTGAAATAAACTTAAGCTGTTGACTGTCGAAAAAATGGAGGGAGGCAGCACTTAACGCTGAAAGATACATATCTTTTAAATGGTAGCATAACATCTATTTAACGCTTACATTTTTGCTAAAGACAATGGCTGGCAGATAGGGTAATTATACAATTTATTGTCGAATCGTATATAATCTTAATTGTTTCTCTTTTTACAGCGCAATGTGTTGTACTACTGAACACGAAAAAGGTTAAGTTATGTCTGCATATGTTTGCACTTTCACTCTGTGCCCATGCACAATTGAATGCTTTGTGCGCGAAGGCAAGGCCTGATTGACACCGATTTTGAACTTATCATCGGACCTAAGTCACTTGTGCTCGTCCATACCACGCACAATTACGTATTCGCAGTCGTATTCGTATTCGTATTCGATTTGGAGCAAACAAAGTACGAGCGTACTTGAAAACAATCAAAAAAAACAACATGCGCAATGAATTCCAAGCATAAAATCCTCCGCTATGAAAAGAAATGGCGATCGATTGTCGCTGTCCGAATTAGTGGCATAAATAATAAACATTTGGCCTGCGCATCTGCCAGCGAGATGGAAAGCCAACAACAATTCGGAATTGCGGCGAGGTGAATGAATGTGTGTACTCAAAACTGGATCGTGACTGATGTAACCATATGATACACTTTATAGTGCATGGTTAGATCTCGACTGCAACTGTTCCAGAGAGCCAAGATTAAATGCTGTAAATATGGAATATTTGAGCACAAAAAGTTATAGTTATATAAGCGTCGGATGTAGCATAAGAAATTGCCATAAACTCCCGTTGCACGATAGTACAATTTCGATTTTAATTAACATTCCCCAGTGGCTTTAAATATAGCCTGGTTCACGTTTAGCTAAACATTTGAATTTCAAATTTTTTCGTATTCGTATTTCACGCAAAGTGCACAGAGAGTCGCATTGTCAGTATGCATTTCTCATGTTGGGTATGCAAAAAATTCAAATAATTCGCCTTCACTTTCCGTTGTCCTCTTCGAACACCACACGCAATAGGCTCAAAGTTATTTATTCATGGCTTCCGTTTTCGATGCGGAACTGCATGAGATGCAATTAAATACTTTACCCTATGCGCAGCTCATAGCGCACTTTACTTACTTCACTAACGTTGGCAGCAGGTTAACCCACTCCTTACTCTAAATACCAAGAGTCAAACAAAGGCGGCGCCCAGCCATATAGCACCCCCAAATTGAGAGAACGAACAACCCGCCCAACCCACGCCCAACCGATTTTGGCAAGATGCAAGCGCAAATTTTGCTTAAAACTATTGTTTGCCTCTACATTCAAATACCCTGTTTGCATAGCCAAAATCGACAACTTCAGATGAAGTTGATTATGACTAAGATTAAAAAGTTGAACAGTTGAAATAAGTAAATTGAACTGGGTCAATTGCGGTCCCTAGCCAGCTGAAGTGGCCAATGATCACGAGGAATATATTCGGAACAGAGTATTGCACAGTCAGTCGCATAAGTTAGAAACATTTTTATTTGTGTTCGCTTATGTACTTCAGCAAGAAACTTGCTTACTTGGCATAAGAACTGAAAAGTGAGCGGCGTACTTGTCGCTAGCACGACTTTGCCCGGCTCAGTGTTTGCGGATTTAGCAGCGCCAACATTTTGGGTGTGACGTTGGGAAACTATACCAATACAAATTGATACTGTGTGCAAGCTCAAATGGATTAAGCGAGTCAAATAGTCTTGTTCACATTTCGCTTTTTAATGATATGCACTTTTAAGTCTTTATAATTGGGGATCATTAAGCGGGGAAGAACAACGAATTGTACAGATTTATAATTTGAGCAGACAATGTCGACCGAATCGCTACTTATTTTACAAGTCAAGATCGAGTGCGAATAACAAAAGGCAACTGTAAAGCCGGAATATCTTTTACTAGTACAAGCCCCAGTAAATTAAATGGCATTTTAATTACGTACATTTTATTCGGTTTGCGTTCTCGAAGCTGGAGCTTTAGACCCATTCAGGGCCATTAAACGCCTGAACAAGACAGCTGCCGTCTATCAAAGGCGAACAGGCGCGACAGTTGCTGTTATTGCGCATAAGTTTGACGCCAACAATCAGATAAAGCTCAAACCAATTATTGTTTTCAAGTCGACTGGCAGCAGACCTAGTTCAAATTTGTACTTAAAATGCAATAAAAAAGTGAAACTGAAATTGTTGAGGGCAAATTATGAGATAAGCATAAAATATCTACAGAATATTCTATATTACTAGAATATTAAATTTTATATCCTACTCAATGTAGACGGCCGAAACAGTTAAATTAAAGTCAAATTTGGACCTAGATGGAAAAGCGGATATGACTCACAAGCAACCCACCATCTGGGGCCGAGCCCAACAATTAGGCATTGTATTTAATTTGAATTGAGCAATATAAATAATTGCGAAATTAATTAAGCAAATTATTTTCATTAGTCCTATTTCAGAAAGTTTACCGCAATCTAAATTTAACATAAACAAACCAACAAATGGCCAATTCGAAGTGTACTGAACTCTGAATACGAATGACTTAAGCGACAAACGTAGCATTCAGCTTTAAGAAATCACATACGATACGACTTGGTGCAGTCAGCAGGCAGCCATCAGCAATGAGATGTTTGAGGCTGAAATTGGCAAACAGCCTTCACCTTTTCGTTAGTCACTTAGACAAGTTAGTCGAACAATGAGTTACCATATTTGACATGGAATCAAATATGTTATCACATCAATCGGCAGCAAAGCTCATCTGGGTCACACTGAACAACCGCAAGTAGCTGATCCTCAGGTACGGCAGCTTACAAGTTGAATGCTTCAGCCAAATTTCCATCAAATCCGAATAATGGGTATATCTTACAGCAAAGAAAGCGGTTACTTACTGGTCGAGTTGCAATGCACGTTGCACAGCAGCAGTCTGCCGTGTACCGTATGCCGTCTGCAGTGAAACAAGCCCCGCCTGTTTGTCGGCTTTGTCGTTGAACTTGAACAGGTGCCACGGATATGGCAAGTAAAAGCAAAACAGCAAAACAACAAAATAACAAAAATAACAAAATTAGCAAAACAAAAATGCACAACACTTACTCAAAAGCGAAAACAGCGTTAAGTAATTCCTATTTCAACGATATGTGGACTGGGGTCTTTCAGTTTACTTCACTTAGACATCGAATTCGGGTCTAAACTTGAATTTCTCCGCCTCATAGGCTGTGATACACCCATTGGAAATGAGGATTCAGGACTTAATGGCATAACTTTACATATCAGCAAATTAATTCGCGACATTTAGTCTGCCATGAGCATGGACATGGCTTTGAGAATAAATTGCAGAACAGCGGGACTAATCCGAAAAAGCTTTTAGGCCCAATAATTAAGACACAAATTGAGTTTCCTTGTAAGCCGACGATTAATACTAATGAGAAGACAATTCCCAATAAGTAATGCTTATTGCAGAGATAACAGATTCGATTGATAGATAGATTACATTGAAACAGGCAACGATCGGAATAACGATACAAAAGTAGTCAGATTGATGATCTATTTGTAATAGTGAAGGGAAAGTCTTTCAGTATATATTCGACACGCTTCAACGCGTGGCAGCTATCGAAATATTTCGGGTAACTTAATTAAGAAATTGCCTAATTTTCATATTTTTAAAATTTTTGCTGCTCTTACGATGAGTGCTAAGTGTTACGACATATTTGAGCAAATTACTCATTAGCCCGATCAAATTTAGTTGTCACACATGTTTTTATTTTCACGCGTTTTATGTCTGTTTTGACTCGCTTATGAAACTTTTTCGCAGTCCATTTTTCAAATCTGTCCAACACTCAGCGCAAATATATTAATAGCAACAAATATGCAGTAAGCGCCAGCTCAAGCAACTAATTAAAATATAAAAAAAATACCTCAAAGATTAAATACCCTGTCGGATTTATATCAACTACAATAAGAGAGCAGAGATATATGTTAACATTATTACAGCTGATATTTAACATTTTCCGTCCTCTAAGAAGTTTTACATATTGAGCATTACATGAAGCAACAATTATAATTATAATGCCTTTAGCAATGGTATATGAAAGCGACCAACACAGATTGCTAATTAAATTCAAAATGGCAACATAAAACACACGCAACTTAATAATTTAGATAAGACCTACATATATACATATACACATATGTATATATATATATATATACGTGTATGTCTTCATAAAAAACCCCTTGTTCGTTTGATTGAAAGATATTACTGGCAGGCGTGTGAAAAACCAAAGTCAAGGTTTTGACTAGTTACCTTAAACAGAAGTAGAGTAAACTGAAGCTAGAGCGAACTCGATTCGCTATCTAACGTATCTGTGACTTTGACGTGCGTTCTTTAAGACATACTTGAGCTTTCATACTTGAAAGAGTTGAATAGACGCATATACTTCCGAGAGTTGGTTACGGTTATATAAGTTGCATAACCGAGACAATCTTTGTCTCCCTGAGAACATGTTTTTTTGTTAGCGTTTTATTGATGTTATTTCTGTTAATATTGCGATGACTAACAACATGTTTCGCAGCGCGATCTCTTAAGCGGATATCATTTATTCAAAATTGTTTGCTTTGGGTTTTTATCCGGTTTTCATGATTGTGTGTGCGTAAGTCAGACAATTATTGAGATTTCTCGATAGAAAATTTGTTAAGAAAGAGTAGTGTTAACAGCTATTTTTATTATAAACGGCAACTGACAAAAAATGAAGGTCAATGCCTGAGCATTGGTCAATCAAAGACAAGCTTGAAATATCCATAATAAGATTTAATACCTTAGGCTACATTAGACCTTTGTTTTTGGTTAGTGCCTCCACACTGACTCAAAATACGAATTCGCGTATGGCTCAAACCTAAAAATCATGTCTGTCAATACCATTCGGATACGAACTTCAAATGGGCTCATAAACAACCAGCACACATTAATCTGCAAGTCAGTGTCCACGCAGCATGCACATGAGCGACTTATCCGTGTCGCATCTACCATTTTGAGGTATGTTTTACACAGCTCTGGCTGCACTGCCAGCCAGGACATAGGGCGGGATGCAGAACAATGAATATGTTAAAAATTATTGTTGGCGTGCAATCAGTGCGAAGGCATCTCGTAAACTGCAAAGAGCCTGCAGCTGAAGACAGCAGCAGCAGCAGAAGCAGCAGAAGCAGCAGCGGCAGCGGCTGCGAAAGACATTGCGACTAAGTGGTAAGCCTTGTTTGGCCTGCCAGCACAAAGGTGATGTAGTATATTAACAGCGAAACCTACGCACTGTTGATGACGTGTCGGATACCTGTGGAATTCGCAATGCACTCCAACCAAGACAATACAAATTTATAGCACTCTAGTAAAGTAGATTCTCTCCTCATACACTGTCTGTCTGTCATACGCACTTACAATTTATGTAGATTAATTGATTTGTAACTGTCAAGGCAGAGAGGTACATATTCCAGCATACACTGGCAAAAAAAAAACAAAGGTGGCGTGGATTATTATTCAAAATCGAAATTGAAATTGAAATTGTCTTGGAAAGTTAATTTCTCGGCGTTCTGTGTGCAAACGAGTTGAACGTCTCACTTTCAAATTGAGTGTGCACAAAATAAACCGTTAGAATAACCTGATCCTCCTCGCCATAAGTGAATTAGCAAACAAGATAATGTACACAAATGATAAACAAAAGTCAGGGGAAATGTGCAGGTGACAAGTTTGGAAGAACACGAAACAAGCCAAAGAAAGATGCAACGACTCTCAGCTCAAATGTGCCTCCTAGGGAGAAATATAATACAATTATTAGGTAAATGTGAGTGCTTCCATCGTAGAGTAAGCGCAGATACCTAATATTTATAATGTCTAATTTATTATGCATTTTGTTTATCGCATCCCAATAAATTTAATTGTAAATAGCCTCTGAAGGCGCAAGCAAAGTTCAATGACTCGGTGCAAACTTGATAATGTGTGTGCTGTACGCGCGTGTGTAATACAACATTCACCTACGGCTTTTATAGCATTTGGTAGCTCTGCCGGAGCTCGTCTGGCCAGTGCCAGTGCCAGTGCCAGTAGTTCGAAGCCGTAAAACTGCGTTAATAAATTTATTTTATAACAAATAAAGAGGCTCAAGCGACTACAAAATATAATGTCATCAAACTGCGCTTTGTAATTGGAACCAGTTCCTAAGTGTTTTTTCTCCCTCAATGATTTGGTGGTATTGAAAATGTGGTAGGCCACATCAGGTTCCCGCTGTGATTTACCAAATTGACGGCATTACTGGTGTTGCTGCAATGAGCCAAACCACTAACCAAAAAAAACATGAATGGCTGCATCGGGTAATTGACTTATATGGCAATTACAAGCAAATCACAGACTCCAGCCAGCTGTGTGCTGATAAAGACCTAGAGTTGAAATATGCAGTGTGAATACACTTTTGATGACCCGCCATCTGACACAATTTCGACAAGTGCGTTGCATAGATGGGTTCGATTGGCTAACGGCAGGCGACAGGCCAGCCTCTTTCCGATGATTAATCATTCGCTGCATGTTGAAAGGCAACAGGCAACAGGTATTTACGCGTAATCAGTTCGGTCTACAAATCATTACCTTTTCTGCATTTAATGGAGCACCTTGCTGGCAGACGGACAGCACTCTGCACATTATGTAATAGACGGTCTAGCATCATTAAACGATAAATACATTGTCACTGCGGAGCCTACGTTGCTGCAGACAGCAGATAGCATGCTTTGCTCTGGCTGGTGAAAGTGAAAGGTTAACACCAGGCTCGAGCCCCAAAAGAAATATTTGAAAAATTATGCACAAGATAATAATATATTACTGCGTAAGCTGCGAAGATGCGGTTTTCGCTTGCATCTGATGCATGTGAGAGGCTGCCCTGTGCGACCTTGAGCGATGAAGCGGACTTAACGTCATATAAATGGAAGCAAAAACAAAAATTGCAAGCGCCAAGGTCGTTGCTCATCTGCAGCAATCCTGTTTATCACTTTGCCAACTTACAGTGCTGAGAATGAAGTAAGTTTCATGGCCGTTAAGGCCAACGAGCCCGAGCCCTGTTTCTCAAAAATGGTAGCTGAGCAATCTAAAAAAGCAAGCTAAAAAATAAGCATAAACATTTCAAAAATCAATTGATTTTTACTGCTCAAACTCGATCCTCACTCGGCCATAAGTTATGAGGGCCAAATGGATTACTATTGTAGACATTACATATGGTGTACATGTAGACGAAGTTGGGCCAGGCTTGGCAATTCGCGTAAATTGGACTGTGTCCTTGCAGCGTTTGCACGCCCAAGACCCATGACGGTGTCAAAACCATTTAGCATGACTGCCTTTCTAAATTGTTGTGTAGTTATGTGCAGTTGCAGCCTTGAATTGTTTGCTGTCTACTTCTGTTTACGGCTGCAACTGCCACTGTATTCACGTAATTGCACTACACGAGTACTTCAATTGTGGCTAGTGGATGAACACAAGAGCTTGGTAATCCGAAAAGCCAAACTTTACGTTGTTGTTTACTCTGCGGTCAGCTTGAAGCCCATCTCAAAGTTCTTTCAGTTCATTCGAGGCATTTACGGCTCTTATCTGATAATCGCTTAAGACGGTCTAACAGTTAACAGAAACAGAAAGCACATTCACCCATTCATTCGGCAGGCATTGGGAAAGAAAGTGAAACATTTCGGTCGTCTAATTATATATGTATGGCAATCTACGACTTTGATGTATGCATATGGCCGTGTCTATAAATTATGATTGCCACATGCTCTTGTGCCTCAGTTTATATAATTGTGAATAGCGTACATATGGATTTGGTAATTATAAGTACGGGGTAGAATGTCAGGTCCGCAGTCAATTCCAATTCAATCAATTACACAGTTACGGTGTAAAGTCGTCTTAAGTCATATGCTAGCGTTACGGGTGCCCGCTTGTGTCAGTGAGAGTATGCTATGAGCAGCGAGCAGCGAGCCGTAGATGTGAAACACGCATAAAATAATCATAAAAATTAAGAGCTTTACGCAATCCTAACTGGGCATTCAACCATTAGCTACACAGGCCATGTAGAGCCGAGTGGGAAAGAGCACTCTGGACGCCGAGTCTGGGCCAGCGGCAGGTGTGAGAGTGTTAAGTAGAGCAGACGTGCCAGTCAAGGCGACTTGTTGCTATTTCAAAAAACGATTTATAGAGATGTCAAAAGTTTTTATATATTTGGTGCTTATTGTGAGAGTGCAGCCATGCTCATTGCACATTGAAAATAAGTTTGACTGCCGACAGCTAACGTCTACCTGTTAGCTGTGTGGACACAATGAGAAGGAAAGAAAACTAATTCAAGGTGAGTTGCGCCATAAAATAGTAATTGTATGGCCCCCCATAATCTCATAGTAAAGAGGATTGGGATTTTTTTGCTGAGGTCTCTAAAGTTGCAGAGATATTATTTTATTCCATGCATATGTATATGAAAAATCTAAATTAAGTTCAATTTTCCATCATTGTTTACAGTAAAAAGTCATAGACCCTAGCCCATTAAAATATTCGCATTAGGAGTGCATTAATAGACCCTGTTCATGTTTATGAATGCGCGCGCCGAGCTTGTGTTGCCTAAGCCTTTGTTGCGCTCAGCTGCAAGTGCAAAAAAAAAAAATCGAAAGTGCACAGCGGCTTCATTCAAGTTACAACATCTACATAGTATATGCGCCGAGGCACCACTCAGATTACATTTAGAGTACCCGCCAACCAGCCGACCAGCCAGCCAGACAAGCGCATAGCAACTGGTATACAAATTTAATGACGCCCTTCCGCATACGCCGTCAATCGATTAAGTCTGTAGTAAATAAGCTGAACCCTTCATCTTTATTTCAAATTTGACATTGACAACTCTAGTATAGCTTCTCTATCCTAAATACACTATCTTATATAGAAATCAATAAAACCTTCCAACACTTCCTTTTCTCATATGTATATGTCTCAGAGTGTGTCGTAACGAATTATCGGCGCATGAATGCAAATTATTCAACTTGTGCGTGCTAGCTTTCTCAGTCGCAGCCAACCTACCTATCAGCGTACTGAACTTACAGTGCTGCCCACCGATGCGAACTGTCACCATTCAATATGCCGTAATCGTATGCCTTAGCATCTGACCCGCTGACTGGGTCGATTTCTTTCTGCGGGCTCTGCATGTAAATTCCATTCCCAATATATAATTGTTGGCTAAGAAAGCTTTTCTAAATACATATGATAAACGTACAACCAAACTGCCGACATTACTGTGCACTTTGTATGTGTGAGTGCATTGTAACAAGCGTTTTAAGAAAATGAAAGTGGAATAGACTCTGCCAACTAATCCGAAAGAAATATTACGTGCACGTAATATTCGATTGCCTGTATATGAATGTATATTCATATATTTTCATCAGCAATATTGCAAAAATTATTGTATAAAATATGTTTCATTATTTTCGTTTTCAATCGGAATTCTAATTATTATTACTATTATTTTTATCTGAATATTATTATTATTATTATTATTATTTTTATATAGTCTTTTTTCGACTCTTTTGTCATATATGCATATCAACCGATTTGTTAGTTTAAAATACATTTAAGTGAGTTGTGTTTGCAAATTATTTACAGTTATTATAACCGCAATTTGTTTGGTAACATAAACACTCACTCGTAAAAAAAACTCTTTCAATTCGTTCATGGCACTCAAGTCACTGTGTTGTATGTAATTAATATCTGTGCCATAAGCTGGATAGCTGATTGGCATGGCTTACATAAGCCCGATATCTTGTGTTTTGTTCAGTGGACAACGCGAGCTGGCCAATCGCTCCGCTCGTTGTTATGCTTCAAAATGATTATGTTACATATTATTCATATGAAAATATGTATGTTAGGTAAATAGATCACGTGAACCAATATTTTTGTCGTCTGTCAACGGCCCTCTATGACCAACATGATTATTTGGCTGTTGTTGAAATTAATTTTACTTATAATCGAGCTTTGAAATTAGAATATATTGCCTTGTTTTTGTTCCCCCAATATAATAGAACAGATTAAAATAGAATAAATCCACAATATATCATTTTATATCTGTAATATATCTGTGTGACTCTCTGTATGCGCATAAGACGCGCTTAAACAAACAGGTTTTCTATAAACGTTAAAAACGAATACAATTCTTTCGTACATACATTTTAAAATTTACATATAAACGCTGATTCATTAATCTTTCTGTAGACACATGCCAAAGTATTTTAGTTTTTTTTTTTTTCAAATCATATATTTTCGTTTTTGATTATCACTATATTACTATACCCTGTACTCGTAGAATATGTCGGAAAGGGCATACATACTATATACAATTTATCTCTATTTGATTTTAATTTACCCAAAGTTATTTAACATCAATATCATTCAATTCGTTGGCAAAACATGTTATCTGCTTGCAAAGTTTAAAAAATATTACCATTCCACTCATAATTATATGCATGACTTTAAGCCAACGAGTTTTTGCGATTGCCGATCAGCATTACGCATGAATAACTCAACAAATAAAAATGCTTTGGTAAAGAATTTTCGAGTATGCGATACCCTGTACAAGAGGACTTATACTTGAATGTTTGGCGAAGTCGTTAATAACATTAGAAACGAGAAAGAAAGCTTTCGCAACCAGTAATAAAACTTCTTATTGATTTAAGACTCGCATCACAAATTAATGGCATATCAAAGTACATTCATTAAGTTATATATATCTTTACATCTCCGATGGCTGAAAACTAGTTATCAGAGAAATATAAATTTAAGTATGACAAGTCATGGAATCGTCCTCGTCAAAGTATTCGTCTATTCCATTCGAGCCCGAAAATGTCTGGTCAGTAGTTACGCTGAAAATGTTGAATTTAAATATTCAATATGACACGGCTAAAGCTTGTTTTGTCAAAATATTTGAGTTGCCATCAGACTGTATTCATGTGTTGTATTGTGTCAATTTTACCAAGATCAAAACGAGTTTCGATCAGTCTCCATTTTTCCACTGGCCACAGTACATTTCTATAACAAATTGTTAAGCATTTTCAGGTGTCAAGTTATTATAAATTGACTTGTTATGATGTTATTTCAGATAACTTAAACTGGGTTCGTTTACTAGTCCTTGTCAGCATCGTGTAACCTGTGTAACCGATGATGGAGCACAAAAAGAACTAATTCTCACTAACTACTCAAAGTGAATGGCCGTATCTAATTGAAAGTGTTTGCCCAATACTTCGAGAATAAAATCCAGCTAGATCACTTCTTAAGGTCGCACTCTGTGCAAATGAGGTGATTCAGCTGTCTGTCAGTGCTCAACTAGATTGGCTCAGACCAACTACACAAGACTTCTTAGTAGCTAGTTTGTGTCTTAAGTCATTTGATTTGCGTTAGCATGATGTCAAATACGAACTTACCTGTTTCGAATAACAATAGGCATAATCCCAGAAGCCAGTATAAACTACGTCGATGTGTTGAAAACTGCATGTTGCTGTTGTTATTGCGCATCACTGTAACTGTAAATTTTCTTGTTGTTGCAGTTGCGTTTTTTAGGTTAATTCACAGAATTTGAAATACCAAAAAGCAAGCACAGTCCGACATTCAAACGGCACAGCACGGCAACAGCAGCCTGAAAAATGCCAGTCTTTACTGCAAACAAAGGGTATATGTATTTGCAAATGTATGTAGATATGTAGACACGTAAGTATGCAGAAAAACAATGTCGTAATCTTTTAATTTAGATTTTTTCGTTTTCAAGCTTTTGTGTTACAGTTTTCTTGGGCTGTTGGTTTTTGTTTCTTGTTTCTCGACTGCGGCTGCAATTTAATTCAGTTTTGTTTAAATTAATCTATGTGGACTTATTTGCCCAATCGCTAGTGGTTTAACCATAACTTTGTTCACACACACACACTCACTCACTCACACATACACACTTTAAGAGAGTAAAGATCGTTATTTTCGTTTTTAATTTAAAAAATAATTACTTTGAATTTCAATTCTGATATGCAAGAGTAGCCAACAATCACTAGAGAAGTATTGTTGCCCACGTAAAATATGTTATTATAGATATTATTAACACTAAGAAAACTAAGATCAAACTCAAAGTTTTATCGCTCTTTTCACTGTCGCACTTCGTAGCAAATCCAAAGAAATGCGACTAAGATAATGTTTAGCGAAGAAAATGTAAAGCGAAATAAAATAAACAAACAAGCAAACCTAACAGTTTTTGTTTTTGTTGATGTTTTTCTTGGCGAAACTTTCTTTTTGACGTAAAGCCAGTCTGAATACGTTTGCCGTAGCTTTTTCGCGCACACACGCGCGTCTCTTGAACTATAAAATGCAGCTGTGGCTGCTTTCTATACGTGAATTAGTTGAGTGCAATAGTCACGAATTTAACAGATCGACACTTGCGAGCCTATGAGCACACTGATATGTTGGTTTTTGAATGCTCGAAACCGTTTGAACTTTGCACATGATGTTGTTCTTAAGCAACCAAAGTGGATTGCAGTACTCCAGTTCTATCAGACCAAACACTTCTTACCGTGCGCTCGAGGGAACACGTCCTAATCGAAACAACTAACAAACGCGACTGTGCGCCGCAAGTGCTTCAAGTCAGTCAGCTGGACCGTCGAGCGAAGCCAGGTTTGAGCTTGGTCTCTATTGTGGTTGGCTGTTAGTTAACAGTGCCGCCACTGTTAATGCTGCTGTTACTGTGTCTGCTGCTTGCACGGCTGCCTGCCTCGACGGCGTCTCTTTAACTTTTGAAAGTAAGAGTAAAACTTTTGACTTACTGACAAAAGCTTTTGTGATCTAACGGCGAGAGTTAGTTCATGTTGCCTTTTAATTTTTAATGTCTGCTAGTAGACGTTGGATTGATATTGCTTAGCAAATGTGTTAACTCAATTTAATACTTACACTACTTACCACATCAATTTATTATTTAAAGCTGCGCTCAAATTGCTGCGCCAGTTCCTTGTGAACCGTGTGTTTGACATAACAAAGACGATAGCTTCGTATAATACGAACTATTTTGAAGTAAATAGCTGAAAGTGAAACTGACGGAAGCCAACGGCATCGGGCAAGAACAATGCCGAACAACTAGACCAAAACAAAAGCTCACAAACCTTTCAACGCAAAAACTTTCCATAAGGCTGGGTAACTTAAGTAAACTTACTCTATTCAAATGCTAGAAAACTGATTTTTAAATATAGTTTTTAATATGTTTAGTCGGAGGCTCACTGACTTGATTTAAGACCTATTAAACATAGTCCGGGAGCGTGTCAACTCCATAACTGCACGCTGACTGGCAGGTTATAGATAGCTCTTAATACATTTGACGACTCTATCTGGGTTAACGGCTATGTAGTGTATATATAAAACAAAAATTAAGTTGGCGTGATTGCAGGAAAATATGTCACAGTTTCGCCAAAAAGTTATTAAGTTAATGTATATTTTCATAAACAAATTATTATAGTGTCCCACAATGTCTTAATTACAAAATCCGACCAACAATTGACGTTCCAAATTGTTGTGAATGCTAACAACATTTTTTGTCATTTTCGGCTTCATATACGATTGCAAAAAGACAGCGCCCCTAACATATTTGCCATTCACTTCACAAATGGGCGGCGATAATATATTTATATATTACTTATTGCAGTGCCAAACTACTATCATACCCTGCACTTTGAGAGTCTTGAAACACCATTTCGTTCCCTTTACAACGATTAAATATCGGTTCGTACTTATACTATAATATATATACTATATACCTCATATAAGTGCTAGATGCAGGGTGCCTCACAGTCTTCCACACTGGAGTAAAAATCAATTCTTACTAGTTATTTTAATGTTTTAATAAGTTAAGCGTAGTTGTGGCTAAAAGGAGCGCGCAATAAGCCGATTGTCGAGAGGTAGTGCCATGCGAGCAAAGTAGTCCCTGGTAACTTACTTATAATTACACACAATCAATTTAACCGCATATTGGACATTGACAAAAAACACCAAACTTTTGAGTGTGTACATTAAACCGTTAAGTATGCAACCTTGATAACTTCCCTATTAATGAGTTAACCGAACAGTCTATTGTAAGCTCAAAAACCTGCACTCGTACGTACGAACGTATTGCTGTACGTACGTACATGCACAAATCTACATTTGTAACGGCCTTCATGGCAGATTGTACATTGTATCTAGTTGCTTTGGTCTTTCGACTGATCTATTGTACTCGCAACTTGGCTAAAAATGGGAGTGCTGCGTTTAAGAAAAGCTCACGATCTAATGGCCCTGATGATTGAAAAAGCTTTTGTGAAAAACTCAATTTATTTATTCAGCAACAAATGTGTTAATGCAATTCAGCTGCATGACAATTATATATAAACCACATTATTTAAATATATTTTACTAAGAAAGAGAATGGAAGTTTGATGTCCTTTTTCAAAAAGTTACTCTTGCAATTGTTCTAAAAATAACAGAAATGATTAAGCCAGACTTACTTTTCAAAATATTAACTTTTTCATTTCAGTTGCAAAAAAAAAAAAAAAAACGCACCCACTCACCAAGGCAACTACTCTTTGGACCATGTTCACAGCGACAGTTATAAAATCCGAAATCAGAACAGTCACAGAATCAGCGGCAACAATGTGAATGCAACGACAACAAAGGTAGCAACAAGCGAGTTGCTGACCTTCTCCACGCCTTGGAGTGACTGTTTCGCAATCAGCGACTGGGCGGCTTCTCAACGCTACAATTGTTGTATTGTGGCTGAAGCCAAGACACCAGGTATTGGGCGAGTGCTGCAATTTTTTATGCATATGGAAGCAGGCGAACGAGCACGACCGCGCCATTTAAATTGTGGCACCTAGAAACTAGAATTTACGAGAACCGGCTAATGCTTAATACAGATCTCCACAGCACAGTATTACGCCAGCTGTGCTCCGCAGCCAGCTGACCAGCCACGCCTTACCGGATCGTTTTACCTAAGTATATCGAGAGATTGTTTAATTTTGTTGCTGGCAATTAATTAATGGACAAACCCCAGTCCGTTCGTTCCCATCAAAATATAAACTTTATGTTACATATTTAAACAATTTGTATACATTCTGAGAGTTCTATGGAATCGTAGGCCACACGCAGGTCAAGTTTATTTCAAGACACCGGTACCCGACAGCAATTCCAGAAAGTGAATGCCTAGCTAATTAATAATTTCCTGTATTGATTTCCTTTAAGCATTTCAATCATATTGAAAAAACTTGAAATAACTGCGTATGTCATTTACATTCTACCACTTGCTTCCTAATTAATATACGTATAAATGCACTGAATTGTAGACCATACGTTGGTCAAGTTTATTGCAAGACATCGATAACTTAAACTGTAATCTGAAAAAAAAAACTTTATTAATTATTGAGTTCCTGTACTAGTTTTTTTCTTAGCAAATTATGACATATTATTTTAAAAACTAGAAATACAAAATTTATCTCATTCTCAAATAATATACTATACTATCTGTTAGCTCACACCGACTTGCTTATGATTTGCATTGTCCCAGCTCAATTGCCAAAGAGGTGAAAGTACTTTACTTGAGCATTTGTCAGTCAAAACAATTGACATTCGAACTATTTGCTTCATTAACTGCGCCATATTTCCATTAACGGATTTTTGAGAAACACACAGACACAGGTATTTATCACTTGACTCAAATGCCAATAAATCGTCAATAGTGCTTGCAGCTGTGGCCTTAATATCTGCTGCCATTAATTGGCATTTTACATTTGGGCGACACACCCAGGTTAGACGGTCTAAATAGGCTTGCACTTAATGAAAATCACAATGAAACTGCACTATAGCAGGCAAATTTATGAGGCTAGAATTCCATTTGAGAACACAATTGGCAAGAATGGCTTTATAGAGGTTGCATGGCCTGAAGATATTCTACCTCTCCAGCTATTCTGCCTACATTTTGTTAGCCAAATGGAATAAATACAAACAAATATCATTATTTATTTATAAAACGTTCACGTTCCTATAAACATCCATTCATACACATATTTCGCTTTCACTTCGACTCATGTCGCTTGCCTAATGAGTAACTGGATCACTTTGAAGACCGGTTTTTTGCATTGTGCACAGCACACTGAGTATTGAATGCATTTTTCTTCAGAAGTATGACATGGTCTAGCACCACCGTAATATGACAAGATCATTTTGAATTTTTCTGAACCGACACCACTATATAGTATAATTTATAGCTTAGCAACGCATCCAATCATTAATATGTATAAAATGCAAGAGTGCTTTAGCTGAACGTGGAGTAGTTGTACGCGGAGTACCCTAAACCGTATGCAACGGACTTTCATCATTAGCAGGAAACATAATGTTTCAATATGTGAGTATATTATAGTAAACAATATTTTATATATTACATATTCATTGAATATTCATATATCTGTGCTTTGTAAACGAAGAGATGAAAATCAGAAAGTAAACCTTAACATCGTGTAAGACTGCACGCAATTAAATATCTTATACTTAAAAGTAAAAAATATTATCAAATATATTAAACTTTATAAACATACGTTATGTATGCATATGCAATCAAAAGATAATGAAAAGTTAAATGAATGCTAATTAAGCTTCATTTTGAAATCTCGCAATGCAATAGTCTTCCGATTTTCAATATCAGTCGCAAAGTATGCCACGTTTTTTGTCCGCGAAGGTATCCCCGGTATGCGAGCTACTTTTTCTTTTTAGTTCCTTACAATTCCAATTCAAACAAAAGCTAAATTTATGTATATATGTACATATATGGCATTGCCAATTTGAAGGATCAATCCAATCAATATATTATTATTATTATATTGTTTTTATTATATATTGTTAGATCTTGTATCTCAGTCGATCGCAGTCAACATATTCAGTTTTAGAATCAACAAGATATAAATTATAAAAAAATTAACTCAAGCTTTAGGCATTTTGTTCCACTAGGATGTACCTTTATTCCCTAAATAAATATTATATAATATATAAATAATAAACAACATACTTAAGTATTCAACGCTTCAATCAAAAAATGTTTTAAAAAAATTATTTTTCTATTAATTAGTTGTCAAATTTTAAGTTTATGCATAGAAATTACCAGTTTCGAGATTCAGGGTAACTATCTAATAAGGTTAAATTATTTCGCAGGAACTTGTTGGCTTTAAGGAATTGCATACTTTCATGCGAAATATTTTAAACCTGTGTGAAAATGCTGTTTGTTTGGCCAGAGAGAGCCAAGCTAGTTTCGAGGGTTTTTTCAACAGAAGCTACAAATAAAATAGCTATAATATATTTGTGCTCTACATACAAAAAAAAAAAAATTGCAAAAAAAACTACACACGGTTGTATTGCATACTTTGGGATGTATATGCATGTAAACGAATGTATATATATACATATGTAGGAGTATTTTTCAAAAGATGGCACCTTCCCATACTCTTTCCCTGAGCACACGCTCTAGTATACAAGCATTAGACGTGCATGTGTGTATGTATATGTGTATATGTGTACATACATATATGTTTAGCTGCTCTTGTATGCATGTTTTATGCACTCACACTTTTGGGCTAGGTGCATAGTATGCATCAGAAGTATGTATACGCATTAGTAATCCTACTTGTACACACACCTCCACAAATTTTTTAATGTATACATACATAGATTAATTGATTGATTAATCCCTAAAATATCACTATGAAAACGAAGTAACTACAAATAGTCCAGGCATCAAATGATATTATTATTATTACTATATATGTAAATATATATATACACATACATGTATCTATATACATATGTATACATATAACATTACAGTGCATGCAAGTAAGCAGATTTGTATAAATCTGTAAATGCGCCTACTTTCCAATTTATATAATTTCATTTTTATTTTAAGTTTGCATTTAGTTTAATTGTATACATATGTATGTATATTCTAGTTCATAGTTTCATATAATTTGCTCGACAATATATACATATGTACTTACTATTCAAGAGAATAAAATAAAATGTCGCAAAAAGACAAGCAAGTGGAGGAATGCTACAAAAAATAAATAATTTTCATGTGTGTGAGTTTGTTCAGCAATGCTTGCGCGTGTTAGTGAGGCCAATACAAAAGAAACAGAAATACGAAGTAAAACAGAAAATAATGATCACACACACATACACACAAGCGAGTTGATACACACACGCGGTGATAGCGAATGGTGTGCGGAAGAGAATGCGAAACGAAATAAAATGTACGCTGCGAGAACAAGTTTTATTATGAAAATAAAAGCCCTACTAAAATACTAAAACAACGCAGAGTAATCATACATATACACGCACACATATTAGATGGATATTTATTATAAATGTCTCTATACATATATCTTTATATATATATATACATATATGTGTGTATACATACAAAAGTGAACACAATTCCACAGCCACAGAGACAGCGGAAAACTGGCTAAACGCCATCAAAATGTCTGCAACACAGACACTCACCCATACAACTACAACAGCAAAATATCACGAGTGCGACGAACAGCACAAAATAAAATATCGTTGTGTGTGTGTAATAAAAACAACAGCCAGACACGCACGCATACAGTCAGCGACCCAACACGCAAAGCGTGCACAACAAAAACAACGTGAAATTGCAGTGTAAGAGTGTATGTGTGACAAGCCGTCGCAGAGTATATGTATATGTTTTTTTCATTTTTCTTTCAGTTTCTTTTCGTTCGCTCGTCGAAACGCAAGTGTTAGTGAGACTACGACGCGCTGTGTTCAAAAGGACTGGTGAACTAATACAACTTGTTAATGTGTTATAAAATATATAATATTAAATTCAAACAATTGCATTTTACATATCAGAAAGTGCAATATTGATCAAAACTGTAAGCGTCTGTATGCTGGCATAGAAAGAAGAAGAAACCTAAAAATTCTCTCTTCTCTCTCTCTTCTCTCTTTTGATCATCGGTCTCTTCGCGTGCTCATTGAAAATGTTATGATTAGTGTTATATTTTGCTATATTTTGCACACGCGCTCTCTCTTTCTCTCTCTATCTCTCTTTCTTTCTTCTCTCTCATGCGCTCGCGACTTTCACGAAACTGTAATAATACCACAAAAATAAAAATAAAAAATATAGTAAACAAGGCAAGCCACATTATAGTAGTGGCCATATCGGTGTAACTGTGAATGTGTGCAAATTGATGACAACGAAGCGTGTGTGAGGCGAGCAGCGCGTAAATCGGGTGCAATGAAATAAGTTTGACAAATTTGCAGTGTTTTCGCAAAGCAAAGTGCAGTTAAAAATAAATGTGTGCTAAACACACACATTCATGCATACGCATATGTGTGTGTCTATTTACACACACAGATTTAAACAGACTCTAGTTTGAATTTGTTAAGACTTTCTTAATGTACAGGTATGCTGATTAATTGTGCACACCTTCATGTGCAATAAGTTTAAAGTATATTTCTTTCAGCACGCTACGAATAACGGCTTTCAATTGAAACTGCTCTTAGACATACGCAGCCAAACATACGTACTTATTCAAATACATACATACATACATACATAGTTGTAAGCCCCTAACACGAGTTATTGCGGCCCCAAATATGGATGCACAATTTGAGCACTTGTGCCGCATTTGTGCAGCAAACACAAAATCTAAAAGCAATTCTGTTGTCGAAAGCGTTTTTATTTTCAAAACAACTGGACTGAAGGATAAAATAGCTCGTCACATCTTCCTCAATGTAAGTACAAAACTAACTTTAAGACCCTCAAAATGACACACCATACAAAATGTGATTATTTAAACAAATTCTAAGTTCACACCAAAATATAATTTAAACATATGAACATATATATGTATATCTGTATGTATACAACTACGACAATCATACACTCAAAGAAATACGTAGATACATATGAAATTATATATGTATGTATGTTTGCTTGTGTGCATTCATATACTTATATTTTTTGCGTGTGGGCGAAAATGTCGGTTGGGTAAAGTAGGCAAAGAAAAATTTTCTAGCAAACAGAGAGAAACGGCACATGGAAAAAATCTCGTTTAGCAATACCAATGCAAATGTACAAAGCTAGTGTTCGTGTGTATGGGTACTTTGAAATACATGTATGTGCATGAGTGTTTGCGTTGTGTGCGCGCGTGTTTATGTGTGCATGTGTGTGTTTATATGAAAGAGTAATATCAGAAAGACAAAAACAAGCTGCGTGAGCTTACCTCCTGCATGCATGATGGTTCCTTCTCACATTGTATTTGAGCATGTAGCGGAGCGTGTTTAAATGTATTAATGGAAAATGAAGACATGTCGCAATGTGTAGATAAACATGCAAAAATTAAATGTTAACTAATTGTTATTTCAAATCTTTTTTTTCAGGTTGCCGAAAATGATCCCCTACCGAAAGTGCTTTGCAAATCTTGTTATCGACAGGTGGAAGCTACTGCCTCACTCTCCAATATAGCCAAGCACACACAGCGGGTGTTTCGAGACTTCTTACTAAGCACAGTGGTATTTACAAACTAATTATTTGCTTATGTTTCAAAAATAATACCAACTCCTTTTTTATAGCCTAAGCAATCGCGTCAAGCGACAGCAGCACTCGTTAATGAATCAATAGTGGCGCCAACACCAGCACAGGAGATCAATGAATCCTGCCACAGCGACAACAATAATAAGCGCCACTTCAGCAGTTTGGATAACAATGCGTTTCAACCAATATTGTTAACGCGTCCTTCTTCGGACCACACTCTTGCTTCAGGCTCACATCAACGGGCTGGCACCGAGAAACATGACGAAGTAGTAATCAGTTTGACTAATAAGGATAGCGATCATCATCAGCGGCATCAGCAAAAACGACGTGATGCCCCTGAATACACCAACAGTCGGAGCACTGTTAAAATTAATAGTCTTACTCAGCCGGCTCGGCGCAATAGTGTATTTGGTGATTCGCGCTACAGCTCAGCACCAATGTCCATTGCACAGCGTTCAATGCAACTACCGCCCTCTTTAGCACCAATACATCCGGAGGTGGCACTCTCGAAAGTCATCAAACATAGTCCTGAGAAAAGACACTCGCCAGCAGGTGTAATCAATTTCATTCAGACCCATGGACGCATCACTGGCAATGCACCTACAATCACCACAACTGAAGTTAATAAAGGATACAATACAGGTAACAGCGTGTCTACCCATTCTAAGAAACACCAAGTGCCTGCTTCTGCTACACAGACGGTTAGCATCGCTGGCGTACCCAATCTGCCCAAAAGCGTACTTCAGCAAAAGCAACGTAATCTTAAAAACGCCCTAAACAACATAAGTGCCATACGCGATGGACAGGTATCTCTATTAAAACCATCTCATCAACGCCAGACTGTAGAAGATATTGATATTAGACCACTCGTTACTACCACAGTAGTACCGCACCAGTCGTTGTATGGAGTTGAGCCGTCTGTAGAGGAAGCGCTTCCAGAGCATATCATTATAGCTGCTCCTAAAAAGAAAAAGGAAGAGCCACCCACCTTGACCCTCAAAAGTCCACCGAAATTACAAAAAGCTGGAACATCTCACGCAAAAAACACTCGGGCACCTTACGAGGTCAGTTTAATGGCAGAAACTTCATCAGCAAACAAATCTAAGACACTACCCAACATGAGCAGCCTCACTGATGCCATTTCCTTGGGCAATGTCATTCGAGATCCAGACCTACTCAAACTAATACTTAAAGCGCTTAAATGGCCAGTCACAACTGGCAATTGTGATGAGCAAATGGCAAAATTAAAGAACTCCAAATTTGCAGTAATAATGTCGGATAAGAATCTTCTGCAAGATAATGATCTAACACAGCTACTGGGTCCTTATCTTGGTCCAATGATGGCTATTGTGCAGCAGCAGCATAACAATCCGTCCTGCAGTTCGAATAAAACTCCTTCTCCACCGGCAAGTCCGTCGGCAACAGCTGAGCTCCAGACAATAGGGGACTGCACGATGCCGTATAAGTTACCGCCAGAGACTTCTGTGCAATTGGTGCCGTCAAGTCCGACAGATGAAGAGCATCCACAGTCGGTAACAAGCAAACCCATGGATCCGAAGCGCACACAGCGAAAATCACGTTTGCATGATTTGAGTATTAACGAGATGCCACGCACCGGGGACATAGCAACGACATCAAACGCGACACTTGTTACAAATGAATTGCTCAACATTAATGCCATGTTATTGTCACAATTCAGCACAAGCCCAGCTGATGTGCTCAATGAAGCGCTAACGTCAATGTTAAAACAACAGCAGGAATCGAAAATACAGCGTGCGGCTCGTCGACAACGCAGTGCTTCAACAACGAGCAATGCCGTTAATTTAGAGGACATTGTTCTCGTTGAGCCCCAACCATTACTTGATAATCCCTTGGCGTCTGATGCAGATATTTCCGCATATTCGATCCCACTTCAGGAAACATCTGAACCTTCTCCAATAACACGACCGATAATAAAGCGCCGCAAGGCTGTTGCAAAAACGTCAAACAGAGCAGAGATTTCTATACCCAAAGCAGAGGAAAATAATTCTAAGACTGAGCCCGAACAAGACAAGAGCACGGAGGAGGTCGTTTGTACAGACGATTGTTCTAAAATTGTTGAGACTTCTAGTGTCAAAAACTCAATGGAAACTCCACAAGCACCGACCAGTACAGTACCGGAAGTTATTTCCAGTAGTAGCACCAGCCTTGCGCTTGGATGTGCCAGTGAGGACACAGATGCCAACTTTGCCAGCAAAAACAAACCCCACAATCCTATGGGAAGCGTACGTAAAACAAATGTTAAATCTGCTCTGGGACAAAAACTTTTAGAAGCTATAGGCTTACCGCAGCCTGGCAAGGATGCTCTAACAGAAAGTGCCCGTGACACGTTGCGCAGTGCACTAAAGCGGTCACTAAAGCAGGCCCAGGAACAGCAGCAACAACTAAAGCGCGTTAAGCAAGAGGAACCCGTAAAACAGATGGCGGATTCTACTACTAAACTGGTGGCCGGCGAGTCTTCGGAGGAACACAAAAAAGCAATTGCTGAACGCGAATTAGAGCTGTTAAAACGGAAAACAAAGAACACAGATAAAAACAGATTGTCGATCAAAGAGTAAGTAAATTCATTGCATGTATGTAAATAAATTGTGTACTTATATCAGTAAATTTTTAGTGAGAAGTTGGATCGCACAGATGTAAGTTCATCATCGTCACGCAACCGCAGAAATCGCAATAAATCGAAAACCGATACCCATGATGATGATTCTGGCGTTGAAGAAAAGAAAAGTGAACGATGGGATGAAGATGATGATTTGCCTTTGAAAACGGAACCTGAAAAGAACACGGATCAAGTTAATCGTCCCACACGCACGAGCAAAACGATGTCCAAGTATTATAAGTCTCCTAGCGTTGACAAACCGTTGTCGCCTTCGAAGTCACAACATGCTATGGGAAGACGTTCAACCAGGCAACGTTAAGTTCTTTAGCCTAAGTTTCAAGTGTAAACTGATCGGGCTTTGTCTGACATATAAAATATGCTCAGAACTTGTTACACGTTTCAAATATTTTATTAAGACGCAGTGTACACAGTATATACGTACTTTATTTATAAATAGTTTAACTATTACTCAACAAGAGTTTAATATATAAATTGTCCTTATCGACAACCAAGTTATATAAAATATTAGAAACAAAAATTAATTTTTAATATTTATTTTGTTGGCTTTATTCATTTTAGCCAGGTTTATAAATAGAACTCTTAAAAGAACAGAGAAAGTTTAACTATTAATTAGTTCAATGAGCCAATTCTGAAGTCTTGTTACCTCCAAATGAAAGAATTATTTAAATTAGTTGGTCACACTTTTGGCAATTGTTCTATTATACAGTACCTTCCCTAATATTGTTCAATTATTTCGAAAATAAAATAATGTTTAATATTTTCGTGTATCTTAGAAATAACTTATGGTGTGAGAAGCTTGTATTTTAGGATCTTCAACTATTAAGAAACGTCAACGAGTTATCAATATGGGGTCGCAATAACTCTAGCTTATACACGATTTTTCCATTTTATATCGATTTGTACTATATATCGGTAAGGAGGTTCAATATTCGCAATTTTCTATTATTATTTTTTTTTTCGATAAAAAGTATTTTAATAACCTCTTATATCCAATTCTTCATGTTTATCAGTTGGTGCACAAGTTCTGCTTGAATTTTCCTTGATAGCTAAGGTGATATGCGGTAAAACAATAATAAAGATAAAATACTGCCTGTGTGTGATCTCTCTGACTCACACGAAAGAGTGAACAAATTTATATAGGTGTGTATATGTATAGCAAACATATGTATACGAAGTAAATTATAGGCAAGAAATTAGTTGATCATTTTTCGCGACTTGCAACGGTTGTACAAAGCGAGCGAAATACAATTTTATTGCGAATCCGTCTGATTCTATTTTTGCCTATAGTGTTTACGCGTTTTCCATACAACTTGTGGAATTGCTGTTGGTTGTCAGGGCCGTTGATAACGATTATTAATTTTTTTTACTTTTGAGCGAAATAGTAGTTTGTGGCTTAATGAGCTGCTGCTGTGGAAAACGAAAGCGTGAAGCGGATCTGAACAGCAGCGATGAAGAAAACTATTTACATCCAAACACTAACGATGTAAGTATATCCACATTTGTTCCTTATCGCAAGCATTAGGTGGTAGTTTTTTGTAGCTCTATCAATAGTTGATATATGTATGTATACTCGTATCTTTGATTCGTATAAGCCCCTGCGTAGGCGTTATCAGAGAAATACTAGGCATGAATGCATATCAAACTTTTAGTATAAAACAGTCGATAATTTAAGCGCGAAGTGGTTGCACCTTGGTGGATGGCCGAGCACTTTTTCATCAATAACATTCAAATAAGTTCCTAACACGTCTCTTATAGCGTGCTCAAAGAGAGAGACAGAGAGTAACACACACATGCTCACTTAATAACTGTATATGTGTCAAGGGACAAGTGTATGCGTTGCTATATATGTATAACAATACACATGGTAACAAAAAAACAGCATATAGTGAGAGACAAGCAGACAGAGAGCCAGAGAGAGACTACATTGAGAACAAGCTCCAAGCATCTCAGAAACGAGAAATTGTGTCGCGCTTTCTGTCAACCGGTTAGTATGACTGCAATCACGTTGTTGATACGAGAACTCTGCGATCTATCGGATGCATTTTGGCACAACCAATTCAATTTCGTTCGAAGTTTGCATTATTACCACACCAAACGCCGCCTGCGCTTCTTCTGGTTTCACTGTCGAGAACACTGGTTGTATCAGAGTAAGAGCCCAACGGGCTACAGCGCAATTGAAAGCATGCAACATGCTACGGGAACGCAAATTGATTTTGCAGCTGTGGAAGCGAGCACGAGTTACCAGCCCATTGAAAACTTTGACCACCAGCAAACGGAGTGGTGCGATGATATCGAAATAGTGAGTGGCATGGATTTTAATGTACGTAAAGTGAAACATAAGCATTGATTACATGAATTATTTCGTTAGCATAGGGAAGTGCGTGCATGCTACGCTTAGAACTGTAAATGCCTTCAATTACGTATTACTTCAATTTATTGTTGTTTTATTGAGCATGCCTGAACTATTTGTCTCTCGATGAGAGCAGCTCTCGTTGTTTGTGCGCCTATTTGACGTTTAGCGGGCTCTCCCTCACTTATTCCGTTTCTCATAATAACGGCGAGAAGCTTTCGAGCTTTCGCTCAGCTGTTGCCCACAGTCGTGGCGAGCTCAATAGTCGCACCGTGCGTTGTTCTCATTATTTACTTAAGCACTTTAACACGTTAGTTGCCGTATACAACAAATATGAATGTTTATATATTATTTTCTCAAGCATCATCACCTTCGACCCACAATTTTATTCATGTTCATATATGTACATATATGAATGTGATACATTCTGCTCACGTCCAATTGTTCAACAGACAACACATATTGTATATGACATGCATATGTGTTTGTATATGTGTGTATATAAGCTTTTCAACATAGCGCTTTAGCTTTAAGTCTCTCCTGTTTTGGGCGAGACAACCAAATGTGACATCAAAATAAGTAAAAACAATTGCGGCAGTAGTGAATATTGGAGAGTCGAAGAAATAGCTCAATGAAGTGCAATTGTTATAGCTTATACTAGAGACCTGTTAATAACTGTGATAATATGTATTTTAATAAGAATCTTTAGTGCACAAAGCTGCTTTTACGTTTATACGGCTCTTGTTACTTGCATATAACGGCAAAACCTCTTTACTTACATACATACATACAAATAAATTTTACATCGTTAAAACTTATTGTTATTTAAGATATGTGTTTGAAAGCATTGTGCAGAAAACTCTTTAAGTGTTGTCATAGGAAGGGTGGCTTCAATGAGGTAAGCAGCGCGAGTCAAGGATTTTCCTCCAATAAAATATATTTGTAGCTGTGATTTCGATTATTTTGTATGATGGGTGATAATATAGGCATATTTTATTATACATATACATATACATATACATATACATATACATATACATATACATATATAAAGATTTAAAGAAGTTTTTGGAGAATTGCGCTGCGATACAAAATTATAATACAATGTAAACAGCTCTGATGATCTTGACCCCTTTCGGGGCTATACACTGACTTAACTATCGGCTCACTATATACTTAGTATGTATTTTCGTTTAAGCCGGAGCAGGCTGGCTTTGTTTGTTGTTGTTCGTATTGGACTCTAGAAATGTTATCAATTTTGGATATTTTCAATTTTGATAGCCAAGCTGAACAGCTTGATGTAGTCGTAATGTAGATATTTTAAAAATTTACAACATATAATAATATTATTCTTTATTGCAGGCCTCCTTTTATGAATACTCTGGTGCACTGCCCAAATTTTATACCGAGGATGTTGGCGAGCTCCGTGAAGGCGTTAGCTTCACCTTCAGTGGGAAAATTTCCATCCATTGCGAGCGGTGAGTAATTGAGTACTTATCACAGACCTTGTCTTTACTGAAGTGATCTTTGCCCACAGATTTTCCATTAATTTTATATACGACAATGCGTCGCGGGATGTTGCCCTCCACATCAATCCCCGTCTTCCTCAAAACTACATCGTGCGTAACACCAAGGTCCGCGATGTGTGGGGCCGTGAGGAAGTTTCCTCGGCGTTGCCGTTTTTACTACGTCGCGGGGATAGATTTACAGTTGAAGTGTTTATTACGGACGCGTGCTACATGATTTCGATCAATGGCAATCATTTTGCTGAATATGCCCACCGCCTACCTTATAGCGGTGTTAAAATTCTTGATGTTAAAGGTGACGTAGAAGATGTGGAAATGCAGCGCTCCGTGGTTCAGGCTTACCCACAACGTCTGATAGAATCTGCGGTGCGGACTATAGAAGCTCACCTTTCCACAGAAGCGGATGAAGTCGATGCCAATGCCGAGGAGGTTATCACTATACCGCATGAATGGTGTCTAATCAGTGCACCAAGTGCAGAAATCGAAAGCGATTCATTGAAGAGCCATCGCAATTCTACTGAACAAGGGCTTACGCTTCCATACTATGGCACAATTTCGCCAAAATCACTGAAGCCAGGTCGGTGTCTAAGGATTGATGGTCGTGTTCGGCTATTACCTCATTCGTTTTACATCAATTTGCAACAAGGCCAAAACATTTGGCCGCATCCCATCATTGCATTCCACTTGAATCCACGCTTCTCACAAACAAGCACTGGTGCTATAGGAAAAGCTATTGTGTGTCGCAATGCGTGGTATAATGGATCTTGGGCTGAGGAAGAACGGTCTGAGTTGGACACAAATTTTAGTCCGGGTCGTACATTTAGCTTGGTAATTGCTTGCTCTGAGAGTTCATTCGAAGTCTATGTTAATCGACAATTCATCACTGAATTTAAATACCAAGTTCAGCCAGATATTGTCGACACGGTGTATATACAGGGTGATGTAAAGCTCTGGAATGTGACGCTAGAAGTCAATCCAGTTATCAAGGGGCAAAATGTACGCATCTATCATAATCCTTTGTCTACAGAAGAGTATTAGCTAAGACACATTAGGTCGTTTTCCCCCTGTTTTCTTGTTGTAAGCTTAAGTATAAACCGGTTGCGCCTTTTAAAACAATAATTTACTTTCGATTTAAATCTATTTTTCTATATATAAACAAATGTCTGTCTAAAAGCATATTGCTGTGTGTTGTTATAAATATGGGCCAATGGAAGGCAGCAGTCTGTCAAACCTTTAACTTAAATTGTGAATTGATGCTCTTGGTATTCTCTGTTAATATTTGTGTTATAATTTCCTTTTAAAACTTCATTGAATCTAAATTTAAGAAGCAAATAAATACAAATATCTGTTAAGAGTGTGGGTTATTATTGTTAAATCATTTGATTTAAATACCTAATCAATGAAAAAATATCAATACTATTATCGGTTCTTATCTGTGGATCTGATATTTATTTATATTATAATTTCACGCTAAGGCCACAACCATATGTATTGTCTTCCAAACAATACTTTTTTTCTATTTAAATTTAACTTCAGAGTTGCTAATCATGCTGCAATCTTTTCATTGACACTTTCAATCAAAACATCATATCCATAGCAATACAGAAAATATTCTAACATTTCGCAAATCAAGAACAAAATTCAACTAAATTACTGCTCTCTATGTTGACCCAAACTGCACCGCAGGACATCAATATAATTTATTTCGGTTGAAGATTTGAAGACAACCAATTGACGACTTTTGGAAATGCCAATATATGAGCATGCATAAAATCTCTAGGGGCTGGAGGGCCATGAATGTGTACAGCGGCGCTCGCAGTATTGCCTTGAGGCGTGATTTGGATGCTTTGTCCATATTCTACGAGGAACGTAGCGCTGCCAACCTTAAGAAACAGTTTAAGCTGAATAAGACAGCTAGTCCTGGGCTTAGTTTCCTCATTCATGGACTAATTCTATTCGATTGCGAGCACTTTGGGATTGACTTTTTGTCCAAGTCGAGCAAGCCAAAATTGAAAAAGTGCGACATTGCTTTACAGATCGGGGCCCGCCTTCCACAAAACTACATCATACGCAACTCACGGATAATGGACAAGTGGGGCCCGGAAGAAAATTCTTCTAATTTACCATTTCAGCTGAAACGTGGCAATACGTTTTGGATGCAGGTGCTGCTGACGAGCGATTCGTTTTTTATTTCGGTAAATGGATTTCACTTCGCAACGTATAAGTACCGCATGCCTTATAAGTGGATATCCGGAGTTGATATCCGCGGAGATGTTGCTGACATGGTCATAGACACCTTCACCGTTACGGAGTATCCAATTCGTGTGAGACGCAGTATGCCGAACGATGTACTGTTTATCCGCGAAGTTTCAGAAGAGCTTTTGCTTCAAAAAAATCAATTGACTCCGAATAAATTGCGGATGATTGAAGCTCCAACTCCACTGGTCGAGCATCCCCCTACTCCTAAACCCTATCTGATCATACCATTCTACGGACGACTGGAAGATGACGAAAAATTAATCGATGGTCGTATGATGCGGATCGAAGGACGCGTTCGGCTAATGCCGCAAACTTTCAGTGTGACCTTACAGTGCGGGCAGAACATTTGGCCCCACCCGACCATGTCATTACTATTTAGTCCTAATTTCCTGCGGAGCAGTCGCACCAAGGTGGGAAAGGCTATAATAACGAGGAGCGCCTACATAAATGGTAAGGAAGTAAATCATGTAGTATCACGCCTCCACACATATTTGGGACCGGGGAAAGCATTTGTGCTTCTAATCGCCTGTCGGAAGAACTGCTATGAATTATTTGTAAACGGCCATTCAATTCTGACTTTCAAGCATCAGATGAATCCCGCTGAAATTGACATGGTTAACATCAGGGGTGACGTTAAACTCTATAATGTTAACGTCGAGGTCGGCACGCTTCCGGGACGCTTCCGTCGTTCGTAGAACAATCATAAAAGAACATTCAAGAAAATGTATGTATACCTGCAAGTTAATGTAAAGCAAGGTCCTAAATTAAAGTTCTAAACTCAGCTGAGGATAGTGAAAGTTTAATTGTAAAATGCAGTATTGTTAAAAAGTAAAATAGTCCTTACAGCGCTTGTTATTGGATAGGCCTTTTAATTAACAATCATATTGTGTGTAGCGAAAAGATGGTCAGTCGCACGTTATAATTTGGTCTTCAGCTAACATTCTTACTTCGGACATTTCTGCAATTAAAATGGCAAATGGCAAATGGCAAGTGGCAGCGTGCACTTTAAACAGGTCTGCTGCAACTGCAGGGTGCTTCTACTCATAAATGTCTGCGTGCTGTCAAGTCGGCCGCAGCCCATAATAAGAACGCAGGTGGACTGTCGTTGAGGTATTCTTCAATTGATTATTAAAAATGATAATCGATTAAGGACGCCTCCTGCCAGCTCTCGCGGCTGTGTCTGTGGGCCCGCTGCGCTGAACTGACATTTATGTCTGCATGTGTTGAGCAAGACAGTTGACATTGTTTAGGCATGTGCAGCAAAAAGTGGTATCAAAATGAGCAAGTCCCAAAACGTAGCAGACTTCAGACAGCAGACGGAAAATATTTCCCAAGGTTGCCAAAGGAAGTCGCGTTGACATAGCGATAAAAAAACTTAATATTATTTATGGTTCAAGTTCGAACGTGCTACGCATTTTTCGTCTGTTTTGATAATGAAGTAGATCATTTCCAGTTCAGCGTACTATATGCCACTGACTGATTGCCGTCGGCTTTATTGAATATGCTGAAATGTATAATATCTTTATGCCCCATCTACCATACATATTCTATTTTGCCTGCTCAAATAGTAAAGTCCCAACTCTTACCAGAAGTTGCTGATACTTCAACACATTATACAGAGATTATGATTTTGTATAAGTGATGTATATTAATATTCTCAATATCGATTGCATCCTTGCTGAACGAAGAGCGAAGGCGGCCAGTGGACTTGGCAGCGGCTCGGTGGACAGGTAGCTTTGCTGACGGCTCCAATTTTTTGTAATTAATCAAATTCAGAATTAATTATGCGTTCATGGTTAGCGGCGGTCAAAAACTCACCCGCTGCTCCTGCTGCTGCTGCTGCTACTACTGCTGACTTTAAAAAATGCTCGCTTTACTGCTGCCTCTGCAATTAAAATGTCGTCGCGCCAAAAAAATGAAATGCCAAAAGCGACCAATGTTCTCTTCAAATTGAAGCTGCCTATGTAAGTATCCTTTGATGATCGACCCGATCTTCTTTCAATTACTGCCGGTTTCGCCTTCCAAGTATTGGCTGTGCAGTGGCTGATGAGCCTTCGAGCCTTGTTCTTGTTTCAAGATGATATTAATTATTAATATCATATATTTTTTCTGCTTCTGGACAGAGTGGTCGACGACGCCGTCTGCTAACTTTTGCTGATCCGATGTCGCATTTTACGCATAACGTGGTCATCCTTGTAATTTGTCACCATTGATGACATTATTAGCTGCATTGATTGAATGTTGCGTCTGTGTTCTTCACTGATGACTCACTTCAATGAGTTTTCGAATTTTGTAGTTATAGTATAAATAGCTGTTGCGATATGAAATTAAATCATGCGAATATTTTGACAAGTATTTAAGCCACGGAAAAATCTGTGAATACAGAACGATACTAACATCTAAAAATCGGATCAAAAATACTCCAGCTATGGTCAGTCAAAGCTCAATAATGGTTAAAGCTTTGCACTTGACCCGATTTTTACTATAATGATAAGGGGTTACACTACACTGGGGGCCAAAATAGCAAAAAAATTTGAATACATCGTTTGAATGTCAATCGATAGTATTGCTTTTTTTTAAATTATAATACCCGAGATATAATCAGCCAAGGTGCAAAAGGACTTTGAATTAATAGGCAACGATTAGCAAGCCAGATAACAAAGTTTGTCTGTGTTACCATTATTTGCAGCAAGTATCTTATCAATATTCCATATGTGTAGCTCAGTCTCGCAGAGGCGCGGTATAAGAAATCGCGCCATCGGCAGGTCGGGTAACATTCTAAATAAAACCTCAATTGACGCTTCACTCTTGGCCACTGCAGCAGCAGATACTTCTGTCAATTGTTTGAAATGGTCAACGGAATGCGACTTGTTTCCCATATAACGCAATATCTCAGTCTTAAATAATAGCCGCTCTCCGACAAAATTACAAGCAGTCAAACACAAAAAAAAAAAAACTCTTCGAAAACTGTTCGGCATAGGCGCACAGATATTTGAGAGAAGCAGCAGCTCTACCCATTTTGGTGCTACCAAAGCGAAGAGCACATGGAATCAATCACTTTTTGTGAAGCTTGGCCTGTCTTGCCTTGCAAGTGCTTGCTTATCCTCTGGACTCAATGCTATTCGCTGCTTTAATCATATTGAGTAGATTTAAGGCACTGCCAGAATCAATTACGTGCTTTATAAGTGTGGAATGTCCAAGGACACATTTGAGGTATGAATACCAGGTTTATCCTTTGCATTTTAAAAAAGCCTCAATCTCTGCTTCGACAATCTTCCTAACTCAAAATTCTCTAGATAAATAATATGTGAGATGACCATATCAAATTTTTCGTATATTGCGATCAAAATGTTTGAGTAAATAACACGAGTTGTGTTTACTAATTGTATTTTAGTTGCTTTTTGCTTTATACCATGTTATGTTATTTAAGCATAGTTGGATAGTTGTTAGTAGTGAGATCAAGAATAATTCAAGGTTGTGTTGGCTCACTTCTCGCAAATGAGAGTCGCCCTTATTACTTACTTTAGAGTGAAGGCTTACACCTAGTGTCGTACTTCATAACCTTACTCGAATAACTTAGTCCATGAGTTAGTTAAATGATTTATAGGCATAGTGTATGACTGTTCTGGTTCAGTTTGTTTAAGCCCCCAAATTGTGAATTTTATAAATATTTTTTAATTGTTTCATGGCAAATGCGTTGTCTACCATGTATGTGAAACAAATATTGTTACAACAGAGTATCCAACAGCTACAACTCCTATGTGCAGTTCGCTTACTTGTTCCTGCTGCTTCGTTTCACCAACATTAAAACAGTATAAAAGCGTGCCGCTTCTGGAGCCAAACGTAAGCTGCTGCTGGTGCTGCTGAAGTTGCCTTTTTGTGTAAGCGATAAATTCACAACACGGTCAGAAACTTGTTCTCTGCCGCAAACTGGAAGTCTGATCCTGCAAGGTTCCAAATTCATGTGTGTGTGGGTCGGGTCGAAGGGACCGACAGCGTCGACTGGTGCTTGAGCTCCCGGTTTCTCGGAATATCGTTCGAGATCAATCTTTCACTCTTCTGATTGCATATTTTTATATGGTAGTTGGGCACATCATTCGCATCCTTTTTCGGCGTTTCGCCGCCAGCAACTAGTCGCTGTTTCTCTGCTTTTCGGTATCACGTGCTCCTTCTGTGTATACCCTGTAGCCCGAAATTTGCCAAGGCTATGATCAATGTCAATATAGCATTTTAAGACTTAAGATTGTAAACCATGAGCTGTAGAGACTTTTCGAAAGTCGATATCTCTCCCCCTATAAAAACTTAGTAATCCATATTTAATATTGTATTTTTCATATATCAGACCAATATCGAGTCTTGGGTATCTTCAAGTTGCAAATATTCAATTAGAGCACAATGTCTTTAACTTTCTGTGCACAATGAAACCAAAATTCCAAAGATTTCAGTGCGACAACATTGTTTTATTGATTTAGCGTGCTTTATTTTGCACATCAATTTATACTTCGAGTTTTTAACACTTTTGTTAGCCTCAGACTGCAGTCATTCTCGTTGGATATGCTGTGCACAGTTCATGAAAGTGGGGTTATTCATCAAGTAAGGTAAGTAATCAGAATTATCACAAATAATTAGACTGAAATACTCATTATATTTCTGAATGGTTTGAAATACGTATAATTCTCTTCATTCAAGCAAACTTACATCCAAAGCACAAATCTTAAAGCCACATTAAATCAAAGAAGAAATGGAAGCCTTAGAGCTCCCATACTATGTGTACTATATTTCATTCGCAAATTACCACATGGGGGAGGGAACGAAGGAGGTCTGACTTAAGCTATGACACGTTGCGTGGACACACCGAAACCAGGCGCCAATTGTCTGTGAATATATTTTACTGCAACTAGGATTCCACTTGGAGCTGCCCGAGCAGTAGTCGGGCAGTAGCAACTGGTCACAGCTGGCACCAGCGCAGACGTGTAAATTATGGGCGCTGATAAGCATCTCGTGACTCGCCTCGACAATACTCTTCAGTCATACAATAAGGGCAGCCTTTTTGCATTGTGTGGCTGGAATCTTAATCCACGCTGCGATTGAGTGGTCCGCCATGGTGCACTTACCTATACATATACATAGCTCTACACGATTTACGTTATAGTTGACGGGGCAGCCAGGTGTTGCCATTGCACAATTAGCAGTCTTCGCGGCGTCTTGGTCTGGCGATGGCTCTTTAGAAAATTGATGGCCAGAAACTTACGAAGTTGCTGGCATCAGGAAAAACACCAGAGCCTTATGATAAATTCTTTATATACCAACAAATACATTTATACCTATGTATATAGAAAATTAGTCAATTAAATGAGATAGAGATCAATCTCAAAATACAGAACCGTCTTAGTTATAATCCCATTAATTTAAGCCATTAAGAAGGCTGAGATAATCTAGACTGCTTTCTTTATCGGGTAAAAAGCAAACAACTCATTGAGTGAATTATTGTGTCCCATAAGAAGTGAAACTTGCTGCCATGCCTAAACAGTCATCTGGCTGAGATGGCTCTGGTCACTTACAGTGCATTGTCCTGCTCTCTTTTTGTATTTGGCAAATTTTTAAATATTTAATAATAATTAAGTTTATGATAAAACCTGCACTATAATAATTTTTTATATCCATAATATTTCTAATAATAATTGTTATTATAATTATTTGCAAGGCTAGTCAATCACTCTTACGGACATGGGTCTTTTCTAACACATTACAGCTTTTTAATTGTAGATTGGCGCCAACTATCATTCACACGATTCACTAGAAAACTGACAACAATTGCTGCCATAGACAGACCGCCAGCTGGCGGCGTCTGGTTTGTCATCGCGCATGCCTGCCTCGACCATATGCAAATCAAAAATTGAACTTATGCGGAGTTAAAATACACTCAAGATGACGCTGCTGTAAACATCAGATCATTATGTGCCAATTAAGCTCAATGTGTTGGTCAATAGTTGCCTCCTGATGCATTGCTGAAATTATTGAAGCCACTAGCAATTGGCTCATGCTTTGTAGACTAATCATCCCCACACCTTACAACTTATCTCGTGGATCGACACCTCTATAGTTTATTTAGATGCTTTAAATGCAGTTGAGCTAAGTTAAGATGCATTGCTGAAATTATTGAAGCCACTAGCAATTGGCTCATATTTGACACATGGTTTGTAGACTAATCATCCCCGCACCTTACAACTTATCTCGTGGATCGACACCTCTATAGTTTATTTAGATGCTTTAAATGCAGTTGAGCTAAGTTGCACTTTTGATTAATGTATAGTATATTGCAAACGAATAAGTAGCAGAAGATGCCGTAATTCAATTTTGGCTTGGTCAACAATTGGATAGCGACGGCTGTTTCTGTTGGCCCCAGTCCGTTCGATACCCTGCACGGGTTAAGTGGATGCAAGAGTGTAGAACCATGGCACGAAGAGTGCTAGAAATACTTGGAGCATTACACAATAATTTTCAAGAAAATCTGGTCGAATCTAGTCAGCTGTCTGGATAATAATTTAACCAACAATTCATATAGCGAACTTCTTAAGGACTTAAAGTCATTGTTGACAGTTAAAGTCATTTGACTATTAAAATAGTCCGAATAACTTCAAACATATTATTCTATTCCTACAGACAGGGTCAGCCTCAAGGTATAGGGTAGTAGCGAGTCGAAAGTGACTACAAGAGAAATCTCATTTGCTTTATTTTAAGAACGTCACTTGTGCATTGCTCGCGGGCGCCAACGGTTCGTGCGTTCCGATGCACAGAGCCAATTCTGTCCCCACCGCTGTCTAGCCCCTGCCCAGACTGTTCTGACTTGGCGTGCAATTTAGCGTCAGTATGCAAATAATTTGCTTTTGCGTTGTTTTTAACTAAGCGACGCCAGCTGTTGGCTCTCCATACACCCGTGCATACGGCCATATGTACGTTTGTCTTTATATACATACATACACATCTATATTTGTGTGTATGTGCACTATGCGTAAATATTCTGCAATTGCATTTTATTTTTGTGAAATGTTTTTAGAGATACGAAATCAGAAACATTTTCTATTCACAAATTTTACTTGCCTAAGTTAACGAACTTACTTTGATTAACTAACTGATCTTAAATCTATTTATTGCCACAAGAGCCACAAAAATTGCGTTAACTAAAATCGCACGTTCATTGCTACCAACATATGGTACTATCATCGTCATTATCATCGCCATCATCATCATCACCCCCAAAAACTTTGGATGGAGCAAAAATAAGCCGTCAACACCTGGAAGAAGCAGCGCTAAATGTTGTTACTTTTAGTAGCTTTAAAATAGAACAACCAACAATGGATCTATTTTTAATCAAGATTTCACTAATATTTGTGCGAAATTGCCTCGACTATAGAGAACTGACTGCTAGACTGACTTCAGCCGCAGCATGTGATCCAACATTCTAACTTGTTGTTTCAACTGTTTACACAAATGCTAATTTTAAGAGTTGACAGAGATATCACTGTAATCAGTTTGAAGGTTCGTGGACTATATATTTAGGTACTTCGTACAGTAAGTACTCCTTTGACAGGAACACAGGGCAGTTGGGACAGACTTTAATGTGAAAATAAGATTTATTAATATCAAGAAGAAGCGCCGATCGGATACCATGTTCATTTTTTTGCCGAGTTCTCTGACCGCGTACTGTTTTGTTTTTTTTTGCCATATGCGGAGCCGACGGAATATTAATTAGTTTCAAAGCATTTTAAATGCACGCTTTGCTCACTTATTTCTGATGTCTTTTGATGATTGCTACAAATATTTCTGTTACACATAAATTTATTTGTATAGCAGCAGCGTGGAGCGTGCGGGTATTCAAAGCCCGGCAAAAGTGCAATTAACTAAGGATCACTAATGACCCCAACTCATCAAACAGAAATTCTGAGAAGATAACAATTTGACTTATGCCGCCAATTCTTAGTCTGCTGTAGCTTGGGCCAGGTCTAGGTGATTTTCGAGAGTATTAATTTACGTCGTAACAAACTGAGTTTGAATTTTAAACCTTAACTGATAATGTATCTGATTATTAAATGAAAGTGACTATAAAATGGCATTTGCGGAAATTGCACCACCTCAAACGCCTGCATATTAATTGTTTAGATCTAGAAACCCGCACTCGTCAACCGGTTTTTTTTTATGAATTACAAGCTGATGTAATTCAAACTTGCTATTGCACACTAGGTCAAGTATATGCTCGATTAAGCCAGATAAACTGAATCTCTTTAATTATTATTACTAATGCCCCACAAGTGCACATGCACCAACTTAGGGAGTGCGTGGTGTCATAACACCTTGCTCGCTCATGAGAGATAAGGTAACAATATCTGTGTGTAGTACTTTTGTGGGTGATAAGGGGTCGCTAGCTCGCGCGCTCGCTGGCTGGCTGGCTGGCTTGGCTCGTTCTGGCGTCCCAAAACAGCGTATGGGAACTTGGTACAATTGAACCCATCTAATGCCGTTCGATGTGCACCTGTTGCTCTGACTGCCGCCGCCCCTCGCCACTCTCCTCAATTATTCGATCATTTTGAGGCCCGATAAGATTAATAAATATATAAAAATATAAAACCCCTATATGTCTATATACATTTGAATCGAATTTTCGCTTAGGTGCTCTCGCACTAAGGTGAGTAATGGGTCAGTCCCAACCACATGCAAAACACGCACATATTTCATTTGACAGTCAATTTTTGTATTTCAGCTTTCTGCTATTATGGCACAATACATTTTTCTTTTTCTTTACTTTTTTTATAAAATGAGATTATCGGGTATGCGTAAACTTTTATTTACAGATGGATAAATTCAAAATTTCTATTTTATATTTATTTTACTTCTTCATGTCCAACAAACCTTGGAGCTTTCTTAACGTACAAAATAAAAAATAGTTGAATTTTTCGCTTGCATTAGACTGTGATTTCTGAAAACTTTTGTAAATTATTGTCACAAGTCTTCACTTTACTTTACATAACATTATTGTCTTTTAAAAAGTTGTTGGTTAATATTTTAATGTTTGTACTACGGAACATGTTTTGGCCTTAATCCTCATACATTTACTGTATTACAAGCGGGTTTTAAAATAAGATCACATAGCTGGTTTTATATCCTAAAAATATCTTTTTATCTTGTTTTATGTACAGATACAATATGCATACATGTATACTTACATATAATGTATGAAAATCTCCCCTGTGCGTAAATTATTTACTAGCCTAGCTTATTTCAACTTATCGCAAAGCTTAAAAACTTTATAAAGCTGATTTGGTTAAATGTGACTTCAGTTATTCTTAAGTTGTGCAATATCCCAATGGAAACAATTACCAGCACAGGAACTATCAGGACGACACTTATGAAACTCACAAGTTACTTAATAAGTCACATTAAAGTCTTTCCAAAATTTATAATTCGGCTACTTTGTTTACTCTTCCTTCTTCCGCTTCACCTTCCCCTCCGTTTGAATGGTTGAATTTATTGTCTCGATGCAGTCAGCTATTGTCGGCTCTGATTGGTCGGAGCTGTAGTCTTTGTCAGCCATACGACTGAGCGTCAGTATGTAGGAACAGGCCACACGTAACACCGATAGCTTCGATAGCTTCTGGGAGCTCGCATATGCTGGCACAGCGCGTCGCAATGTTTCATAGGCAGCCGAAATCGTATGAACTCGGGTGCGTTCGCGGGCGTTCGCCTCAATTCTGCGCTCGCGAGTCATGTTTTTGTAGTTCCGCTGCTGCGGCCTTGAGAGAGAGCTACTGTGATGATCTTTGCATGCCTCCTCCTCCTCGATGGCGTGCTCCTCTAGGGATTCTCTAGACGCTTCGGGTGTTTCTTTGCTGGCCAAAATGTTCTTGTTGCACTCAAAAGTGAGATGCAACTGTCTTTCACTTGATTCTAAATCGTTGGATTGCGGCTTTCTTGCTATTAGCGCTAACGGTTCTTCTTGTTCTGGGTGCGTTGCGACGGCCGTGAACGCACGATGAAGCGTTGTAACACCTGGATGACGCACGAAAATGTGCGCAGGATTAGGTAACATTTCACGTGGCATCACTTGGGCCGAGGCAGACTCCCATGCATGTGCCGCGGGTAAGTTGTTATGGCCGACGTGTGATGGCGACTGAAGAGCTGGCGGCGTCAGCATAACGGCTGAATCAGCTGAAGAGGAATAGCGTATTCGTTTCTTAAGCGGCCCCGACGGTGCCATACTTGAACCAACTGCTATCGATGAGCAACAATTTTTCGCTGTCGCTGTCGCTGTCGGCTCCACAACTTTCGATGGTTCCATACTCTTCCGCTTATTGCGGACCAGGACAACAGGAGTCTCTTTAAGCGCTCCATACTTTGCTGGCTCGTTGTGGGGTCTGGCACACTCCAGCCCAAGCTCTAATAGCAAATCATCACCGCCTTCGCTCTCTGAACTAGCAGAACAGAAGCCGGCATCGCGGTCGTTGGAGCTGGGTGAATCTAAAAGTAGCAAAGATGATTTTATATTAATCTTATATGTATATAATGGCTCTGAATTTGTACATAAGTCAATAAAAAAGAAGCTTAGACTAGGACTATCTATTTTGATACTCGATAAGTCTCTGCTCGCCATTCATCTCTACCTCCAAGATCAGTGTAAAGCCTCTCAATAGTCAATCTGATATGGCTCGCCATGTTACGCTTAGTTCACTGATAGCAGTATATGTATAACACAGGACTTAGCAAAAGCTAAGCAGAAATTGATAAAACAATATTACATACTTAAATGCAATCTCTTATAAAAGTGTTGGCCTGTCTGCAGTTATGCTCCATGGGTAATTTGTGAAAACGCAAGCAACTGTGTCATATTTCAGTCGATCAGACAGCGAGTAAAAATAAATAAAGCCCCAAAAATTTAAATTCAAGTTATTCATCGCAAACGAAAATAAAACCAGTTTTCTCCAATTTGATCGGTCTGCCTACCATTGACCTCCACAGTGAATATAGCAATTTTAGGCCCAGGTTTCAACTTTTTTTTTGCATTTTTATGGGCGACTTAAAGAAGTGCACAATTTCAGCTTAGACTTGACCTATTTTAAAATGTCCATTAAACACGCCTAAAAATTTATAAATGTTTAAAGCCAAGGAGTTAGTTAGTTAGGGACTGACTCCACTTCTGAGCTGAATCCAGATTGATATATATGCTAAATATATTCATTGCTCTCCATAGATTTTGGAATTTGCCGATTCACACTTTGTATGTCTTAACACCAGCAACCGCACGCACATACACATGTGACTGTTTTTATTGGTTTTAATTTTTTTTTTGTGCATGTTGACACAACTATTTATAACCACATTTTGCTATCTTTGCTAATTTTAGACCAGAAAGCGACAGAGTGAATTTCAAGAAACTGCAGAGACAGGCTGTACAAATAACAGTAGTTAACGATGTGATGTACTCTATATACGCATTCGCCACACATACGTATATATGTGTATGCACACCTCTGTAATTAGATAAACAGATGTCAACGTCTGGGTCGAAACACCTGTATTTAGTGTGAGCATTTTCAGTTCTTCTACTGAACATAATTAAGTTAGTTTAACAATGTTGAATCGTGTAATCTTTATTTTTCATATATTCTACCTGGAAGTCTCATGATGATGACATGAATTCGACAATTACTACCAAGACGCCCACAAACATGGCCAGACAGCAAACAAAGATCTTTCTTAGCGGTTCTTCCTGAGAGTGAAGCTTTAACAAAAGCGCATCTATAGAATTGTTCGACAGAAGACCGATGCAGTTTTTTATCACAAGCCACATCTTCGGGTTATTGCGAAGTAAAGTGTAGCCGTTTGGATATTATTGGCCTTTTTGTCTAAGAATGAATGAATGCAACTCGAAGCTAATTTAAAAAGACACATTTGAAATATATGGGACTGCTGAAAACTGTGTTCTCATGCTAAATGTCAGGCAGAGGTTATCAGGCAGAGTCTGCTCCACACAGGCTGCTTATTAGCTTATTAGACTGCTGTCAGGGTTCCGTGTGTGGGAAGCGTGCTCTTATCAACAGAGGTCTACGCGCAAAGTATAGGTACACAGAGGATGATCTTGTGTTTGTTTGTTATAGTAACATGACGAGTCATTTTCATGAATGAAACAAAATAAAATTATATATTAACGGTAATTTAAGGTATATTTATAAGTGCTTATACTCTAATTTTAATTGAAACTCAAACCACATTCGCTATATATGTGGTGCGAATACATTTTTTCAGCGAATTCACAAGTCATATTTATTAGGCGTGAACGTCTAATTGGCTATCTTTACAGAGGTCGTGCCAATATTCAGTAATCAAATGTTTCTAAATCATAATTTTAATGTTTCAGTGCAGCTCAATATGAAATCGAAGCCAAAAACCGAGCATGAACAATACAAAAGCAAAAAGCCCGTAACTGCTGAGCGAATCGGATTAATTGAGAAAAAACGTTGAAACGTATCTCAGAGGTAGATATAGCTGCACCGTCTCGTCATGTCGCGACGCGGCTGCCAACGAGCCAACATTCTACCCCACTCGGGGTGAACCGAAGGGGGACGAGGCGCCCCAAAGCGGCGGACAACTGTACCCCAAAACTAAATGTGATTGCCAAACGGCGCCCCTTTTGACTGGCGCCGGCGGTTTCAGTGCTACTCGTTCATCTAGTTCTGGTAAATAATTTAACACACAAATATCAGGACAGTAAAGTGAGAGTGAATATTCCCCTCACAAGAAATTGTCAAAAGCAACGTAGGATTGTGTTGAATCTACTCCATAAATTTATCGACTTTTTAACTTAATTCATTTAGAGATAATGTTCATATGTCTTTATTGTGGAGACTTGTTAGCTCATCACATATATAAAACTTGGCCAATATGGATAGTGGTACTGCATTATAGCAACTAAAACAATATTTTGACAGCTGTTAGTTATAAGCGGAAAAACAAGCAAGTAATTTTTTTTACTCAGAATATGTTTTGGTTGCCATTTTGGATCGAGCTTTTAAAAACAGAAAGTACATATAGTATGCACATAGTTAGTTGAGGCAGTTGAAAATAATAAGCTTTTAAAAAATTCAAGAACTTTTCCTGCCCCAGTGTCGACAACAAGTGGCATTAAGTATCATTCTATAGGCTTATGTATTGAAAATACCTGTACTCTATATATATGTTTTTGTGCGGGCGCATATGTGGGCGATTTGGTCAGGTATCAGTGTCTCACCTTTTTTGATAATGGCTTCAAGTTCCGCTGCATTCAATTGCATGTAAAGTTTGTCAGCCTTGACTTCCATTTTTAGGTAAATTTACTTATAATTTAAAAGTAACGCGTAATCCACAGAACGAGCTTGATCAATTGTATTTATTATTATTTCATTTGAATTAAAATTACACTGGAATTTATAAGATGTCAATAGCACCTTACAGACATCGAATATCTATTATGTATTTATTTATTTATATATATGTATATAGTGATGCGCGATGGCGGTGAAAACACACACAAAATAAAACTTTATAAAACTCTGTGATTCTCATAGGTAAAATGTTGTTTGCTGCATACAGTAATATTCTTGGTGTTTTATACACTTGCACTCTTTAGAAATAATTCTCGCTTTTTACCGCATTCTCTCAGAACACGTCCGACAGTCAGCAATACAGTACGTCTAATAATCACGGGAGTACATTTCGGTATCGAGAGGACCAAACACGCTCGCTTCATGCTAAAAACAACACGCGGTCGAACCGGTTGCGTTGCAATTGGAGGTGAGCGCGTGTCAAACCATTCAGTTCGATTGTATGAAATACGTTGTACAAATTTCTTTCCGATAGTTCTCTATTATATTATTATTATTATTATAGTATTCTACAGAAAATATTTGAAACTGTTCTGGAAAATTAATTAAATCCAATTTACTGAATTAATATTTATATGATTTTAATATTTTAAAGTGATGCATCGCAGATATATTGCCAATCTATATGACTATGATATATTCTTGCTTCGCATTTCTTAACAGAAACTTTTATATAAATTTATCTATAATTAAAGTATTGTGAATACGAATGTAAATTTGAATGATAGCATGTTATATGTTTGGCTTTCTTATCAAAAAAGTTAAGTTTATAATGTATAAGCATACTTGATCTATATAACTCTAATATTTGTTATCATTTATTACAATTGTATTAAGATTGGATTCTCCCTGTGTAGCTGTCTATATGGCACAGTTAAATGGGCTACTGGAAACATCGTTGTTAAGTATGTTTCCCGTGGCGGAATTAAATGTAGGCATTCAGATTATCATTTTCCATATTCCAACTCAGCCGTCAAACATGTTCGATGCAACGACCTATCGTGTTTATGAATGAAACATGACGGCAAGATATACATATGTATGTATGTACATATATTTATTATTAGTTAAGTGTTTTTGTCATTCGCAAGAATGCTTGTATATTTATATTATATTTAAATAATAATTAGTTGGTAGCAAATTAAAAAGAATCTTCTGCCAATACAACAACCTTAACTTATTTTAACTTACGACATAAAAAGAATGCATAACTATATTGATTCATTTATTTGGAAATCATTTTACTAAGATGACACTTCAAATTGATAATTATGGCAATTTAATTAATTATAATTATAATATACAAATAGTATTCGTGATCTGTTATGAAGTTTGATCAACATTCGTATACAACAAATATAGAATATAATATTAATAATTAGCCTTATTCCAATTGTATATATGTATGTATAATTATATATATATATATATACATATATATATATATATATATATATATATATATATATATATATATATATATATATATATATATATATATATATATATATATATATATATATATATATATATATATATATATATATATATATATATATATATATATATATATATATATATATATATATATATATATATATATATACCTATATATATTTATATATACCTATATATATTTGTTTCTGGACGAAAACCAGAATTTCTCGATATATACATATATATAGTATAGTATTTTCGTAGATGTGCTACTGCTGCTGCGGTGGCGCCAGTTGTGTCATATTTTCAACTGACTTTTGAATTGCAGCATCTGCAGCTCCATATTCTTGTAACGAAGGGACTCCGCCATCGGGACTGGCAGACATATTAAGGCACAACTGGCATAACGTCTGGTTCTGGCCTCTGGGCTCACTTTGTTTTGTGGCTGATGATGATGATGCCACATGCAAACGAGTTGTTACTGAAGCGACTTTTGCGGCAGTCGTCGGGTTGTCATCGTGGCTGGCGTTGATGTTGTTGTATTTGTTTCTGGTGATACTACGCATGTGAGTTCTGTATGCAATAGGCGGCAGCGGCATTCTTTAAACAGATTGAATTGTGCGGATTTCTGCAGCATAAGCTGCACAGCCTTAGTCCGACCCCAGACTCAACTTGATCGACCGGCCGACCGGTCGACCGTTGCAATAATGCGGGCACATTGTGTGCTTAGTGTGAAGTGAATTATAATGAGTCAGTGGTGCGGATGCTTCGACTATGGATGCTGCCTCTTGAACAGCCAGTCATTTTTAACGCCGCCATGTGGAATTCCACACAATTGGTCATTTCCCCACTTCTTTACAACAGTTTTGCAACGTTTGCAGCACAGACGGCGCGCCGTCCGTAACAACAGCAGTTTGGATAGCCACTGTGTGCTGTTTACATAAATCTCAGGCGGTGGCAATGGCGGCTCAACTCTTAATTTTTATCAAGATGCATGTAAGAGCGTTTGCATTCGGTCGCGAAGCTGGGGATGCTCCACACAGATACGCAGCTAGCCGCACAGTCACACATAGTCTGTGCGTCCAACTCTATGATTGCCTATAACGCTCGCCGTTCGCAGTGAGGAGGCAACACTGTAGTGTGGGGATGGGCCACACGGACTGCCCACGCAGCACCTATTTGAGTCAGAGGCGATAAGTGTGAGGTTCATGCTGTCACTCCCAGTGCGCCCGGAAAACTGTTTCAGTTTCTTCTTGTATGCGCGATTCAAACTCGCAGTTGGTGGCAAACGCGTCATGCGTCTTACTGAAAGGCTGGTGCAGCTAGTAATGGGAACTATGCGGTGGGTACAAGCGACATTAGCCGAGACTCTCCATTTCATTTCAAAAAAACGTGAAGGGGCCTTACCACAGTTAAGATGTCATAAGCATTTGCCGAACTGAGGACCGCAAGTCTCGATTGCACACTCATAGCTTAGATGGCAAATGGAAATTTTCAGATAAACTCACTTTTATGCTAAAAGTTTTTCATCTGTTTTTAGTTTTTAGTTCCTCTACCCGCGCCGTGCCCATTTTATCTGTGCAGGGTACGAGAAATGGCCAGAGGAGAAACCAGTTAATGGCTCAAGAGAAATATTTCTAGGAAAATGTTTATGTTTCGCATGATCATGCCTTCTAAAGCAGCTCAGGCTAAGCCAGCAGCAGTGAAACAAAGCTTCCAAATTAAGCTGCTAACATCGTCGCAGGCAAACTCCTTCACCGTAGCCATTCCTCCCAATCAGTGCTGAGCAGATGTTCATAGAGCGCGAATTCCTTATGAAAATAAAACATTTTATATTCCCTTAAATGCCAATGTATTAACCATACTTTTGAGCTCAACTATAGGTCAGCTTATAGTCGACCATTCTGAAGGTGTGCTCTTGCCGTCTTCAATTCATTCTGCTCTCTGCAAGGGTGTGCACGCTATGACTGCCGGCTAACCTGTTTACCTGTTGCATTGACCAGACGTCAAAGCAGACGCAACCCGCACAGTCGTTAAAGCTATGGGCCCGGCAGAGCTTTTCAACTAATTCTTTCTTTTGTCAAGCTCCACGTTCAAGGATATACATATATATAAAGTGTGCATAGCTTCGAAAAACTGTGTGTGTGTGAGTGGCCGTAATTTAATCGGATCTCTTAGAAAAAACATTCTTTTGACCCAGCTAGAATTACCAAAACAGGAGCTTGTCAAAAGGCTTATAGAGAGCACTGAATAAACGATATTTTCTGCGTCATTGTTTCGTATTTAGTTTGTTGCAAATACTTTGATATTCGAATACGTATTCTTATCAAAAACGGTGTGTTTTAATCCATTCACAGCTCACTACCTGCACTTCGGGGCAAACCTGTGCCTGCGCCAGACGCAGTCGTCACTTATATTGTTTCGGCCAAGTCTCAAACGCTAATTGCTTTTAGTCTGCCCAATATAATTACTGACGACTGTTTCCAAGTGTAGCGGACCGACCAATTGATATTTTCCGGGTTTTACCCGGTCATGCAACTTGGAACTTCGAGCTCAGGTAAAAGTGACTTCTTAGAATTTCCATAATTAATTTGCACTTGTTTCCTTTTGCTTTTCTAAATTGTGCACTTCTAATGACTTTGCGCACCTTTTTCTGAAACGTTTATAGCTTTCAGTTACTGATATTGATACTGGTAGTGATAAATCAGTTTCAACAATTTTGCTTGGATAGCAATCTCTTGTCTTCAAGTTGCATCGTTATATTGAAATACATATGTAGTAGTAAACGAGCTAATCAGCTGGCAAATATATAGAAATAAATATTAATATGCATATGACCAATACATATATATCGACACACAATAGAACAGAGCAACAAAACAGAAAATACACATGTGTCTATTCCTAATAATTGCTCCGATAAATAAAAACATATTTCGCAGTAATCAGCACATACATATACTAAGTAATATAAAATATAGTGGGGAGCACCAGGTGGGTATTTGAATGCCAGCAACGAGACTCGCACGTTCTTAAAAACTTCCACATTTTCAACCGTTATCGTAATATGCACATGTTTACGCGTGTGACGTCAGAGGGGGTGTATGAGCTGCGTGCAACGAGGACTGTGCAATAGCCTGGCAACCAACTCACTAGCTCACGTGTCAGGACATTATAAAACTAAATATGCATAGACTTTTATATTTTTGGAAAAAGCTTACAAATTGTTAAATACCTCTCAAAAACTTGTGAATCTTGCCTTTTTCTAAAATAAATTTATTATTAAACAAATAAATTTCTGATTATGAAAATAGTCATAATAGTACTTAATATATTATATTATAATGATTTTAATATGATTTTGATTTATAATTGCAAAAGTTTAATTTTTCTGTATCATATAATTACCATAATTGGAACCGATCAGGCAAAGTTGCCATTATTAGACACCTTGACAAGATAGCATGTGGGTATTCGCATTCGTGTAACATTTATGACAGACTGCTACAGCTGCAACAAGCAACATATAAGTTTTAGCAGCCCAGTGCAACATGTATGAAGGCGACTGGCACGGAGTTGGCTCTTGCAAGTTAAACATATTTTCAACACGGATCAAGGACTGAAGTATGTTTATATTATAACATCATATTAACAATAGTCGGTTAACAATAATCAGTTAGTCTTGGTAACCATCTCTACCACAAGTATGAGAGAGTGCTATAGTATTCGCTTGAATTAAAGTATCCGAAAGGGAAGCAGATATGTATTTTACGTAGAGACAGGATGGCGACAATGTGAAATGTGTCTGTTTGGACTTTGCTTACACCCAGCCTCAGATTGTATGTATACAGCCATACATTCATATGTACATCTGTGGACGGGAGCGACAAACAACACATGTCCGCGTATAGAGACCTTCAGTCGGCGTCAGCTTGACTCTTGCGATTTTTCATGGAAATTGCACAGTCGGCCACTGATGCTGGCACATATGGTGACCATAACCAGAAAAGAAAGTCTACTTATATCTACGACCTTTCGGCATGCAAAATGTGTGCATTTTTTGAAGCGCTCTCAAGCCAGGGACAGCAGAGTTTTCCTTTGTTTATGGCCTGATTGCGTGAGAATATTGTTGGGAAATTTCGGTGTCTTTTCGTCTGCTTGACAAATGGCTAAGTGCCATGTGTTAAACTATTGACTTGGATTTTCAAACTCATGTCAAGTAAGTTCGTAGTACAGTCCTTAGCAGACTCGAATAATGTGTGTTTCCTTAGTGCGTGTTGCAGTTGCAGTTGCAATGTGAATTCTCATAGCCAATATCTGGCATATGAATATATAGAGAATGCCTCCCTCAATCAAATAATTAAATAAAATCAGACAGATTGGCAACTTATGTGCGTACACATAAATTAGGGACAAGCAGAAGCTTCTCTGAACAACGTGACAGCCTGAAGCCAATTTCGAGGCCAAGAACGCCAATCAAATGCATGCAAACGTCCCGGTACACAATTAGATACCAAAATTTGCGCTATTAATGTCCAAAAATTCGCAACCAATAGGCGGGTATGGCACAAGCTTGCCTCGTAGAAGCTTACTTGGCACGCAATGTGCTTAAGTTAAAATATTCTTTCATAAGCCCAAAAGTAAGTAATTTCCCACGCTTTTAGAGTGAAGAACGCCTTCAAGCTTATTAGCAGACAAGCCGACGAGCAGACGAGAGAGAGAAAATGAGGTGAGCACTTTTCATAAACGACCTGCTGACTAACCTCCATCGTCTCTTATCGACTACTGTATGCCTCCAAGTCAGATTTAAATTGCGCAAGTAATACGGCAGCAAATACTTAATACGAGAAACGAGATCGCTTTGGGCTTTGGGCATTGGGCGGCAGCTGCCACTAAACAAGTTCAGTCCATGAATCAGGAAAAAAATTTTGTGTATGGATCCGAGCGGCCACTAACTCGAGTGCCTTTGCAAAAGTGTCCTATAATTACCTATGACATGCCTAGGAAAATTTACCTGTTGTCTAGACATTGGATATACCTGTTGGTCCGTTCCTTCACTTCCTTATTTTGGCTTTGGCCATGCCGGCCTTTGTCCGTTGTCCTTTTCATAAAATGCATTTGTTCAATTCTATTTTGTTGAATAGTTTGGCCGTGATTACACACAGAGAACACAGAGAACAGGAGTTTTTGGCTGGCGCCATACGCACAGTAGGGAATCTCTAAGAGAGAAACAGACTGAAAGGTCAGAGTTGCACTGTTTCTATTTATACATACAGGACAGCAGACATATTTCCACCGAAATTGGCGCCAAATGAGAAGCTGTTTGTGTTGCAGACGGCAGAATATCAAGTTAGGCAACCACCAAAGCAACCAGGCAAAGTGCAATCAAAAAATTTAGCAAGCTTGAGCCAGATGCGTCATTGCGGCCGCGCCTCAATGTTGACACATGCCACAAAACGTGTATGGCGGTCCATTTGGCCAGTCCTTAGCCACTTGTCGTCGAGGCAACAACTGGTTTGAATTCTTAATTTGCGTGCTGGGCAAGGCGAGGCTCTCACATCTGTACCTTGGCCTCTGTATGTCCACCGCCCTAGTACTCTTTTTCTTGTCGTCGTCATCGTCTGAATACAGCAAGATGTGCTCTGCTCAGCTGGCATATGTCCCCTTCAGATCGTGTCAATCGAAAGGTGCATAACAACTGCCCCTGTTAATGTGCCGTTGGCCATTCGACGTCGTCTTGCCTCAACTAATTGCCGAATGCGGTTCGACTTCAGTCAGGTGTTTCTAGAGAGGTCGTTCACTAAAACGATGGCCCAGTAGTAGGTTAATCATCATATGTAGTATACCCCACAGATGGATTAATCAGCAATACATATGTTTTGTTTATTGCAGTTGTAATACAATTAATAAAAATTAAAACGGTATGGTCAATATAATGACCCTATAATCAATTTATATTATATTGAGTCTATCTATATACTGGGAGTTAAAGAAGTTTATAAGAAAATATTGTTCTCTTCTAAAATAATTCGAAATGAATTTGAACTTCATACACAATTCATGAAAATAAAAAGTTTAGCTATACAATTATATTGCACATATATGAACAGGTTCTGGATTTGCTTTTCGCTCAATTCTATCAATTTGGTTTGGCTCATAATAAAAACATGCTCTACTAGTCTACTACTACTCAATCTTTTTTTTTTTTTTTTTTTTTTTTTTAAATATTTTATTTGCTGCTTTTTTGTCAGAGACTCTATAGCGCATTTATCACTTTATTTACTTCAACTTACTACTCAATCTACTTATATTTCTACTTGCTTTACAGACCAGCCTCTTGTTAGAACATATGTTTTTTTTTATACTATTTCACGTAGTGATATAGTATATTGGTTTTGTGCAATGTCCGTCATGCTGTCCGTCCGTCTGTCCGTCTGTCCGTATGAACGCAAACCATTTCGACGCTATTGAAGCTAGAGACTTGAAATTTGAAATATATACTCGTGTATACCCTCGTCTGATAAAGTGTCAAGATTTTCCCGATACGCCCACTAGGGGCGTAGCAAATCGGAAAATGCATTTTCCTGTATCTCAGAAACACTACTTCTAGAAGGGCTAGAGTGTTGAGATTTTAACTGAACACTCATGTCGACATCCCAAAATCAAAAAGCTATGGCGGATATATCTACGCCCAGCTAGAAAGCTAGAACGCCCAAATTTGGCACGTGAGTTACTGTTACGATCCTATAAAGATCGCCCAAAAAATTTTATGGCCACGCCTACTAGGGGCGTGGCAAATCGGATCTGAATATATAGTGATTTTACTAGTTTCGTTATATTTTGAGCGCTATTGATGCTAGAGACTTGAGACTTGGTATATATACTCGGGTTAGCATCCCATAACCGATAAGCTATGGCGGATATATCTACGCCTTCAGGGGGCGTGGCAACAAATATCAGCTTATATCTCCCACAGTTTTAGTGCTAGAAGCTTCAAAATTGGATGCTAAGTTACTGGGGGCCTCCTTTGTCGATTCTCCAAAAATTATTGTTACGCCCCAAAAGGGGCGTGACATACAGAAAAATACCCTGTAATTTTCGCATTTTTCGAATGTAAGCATCCAAACTTTACAGCTATATTCTTAAACGCCCACTCTATGCACATGCCAAAAATTATTTGTCTACGGCCACTGGGGCGTGGCAATTCAAAACTGAAAAATCTGTAGCTTCTGAGCCAATAACGCGCCACATAATGACTTTGTGACCTTTGACCTTGTCTTTTGATTTGCCAAATTATATATGTGTGTTAGAAAAGAATATTTTATTAATACAAAATAACTAAATAAAGAAAATGTAACAAAAATATCAACATGAACGCACCGGGGTTCGATGCCACACCTCGCCAACGAACTTATGTATATCACATTTTCTGAGTTGCCACCTCTCTCATTTTGGGAGCTGCCACCTCTCTTATTTGGAGAGATGCCACATCTCTCGATTTAGGTGCGTGTTCTTGCTGAGGTAAGGCAATCGAGATAAATCGTGGCATCTCTAAGCTTCGATTCTAATTGAAACTGTCTGGCTACCTCCAATGAAAAGTTTTAATCTGCAGCTAATTTAAGCGGCGACAGTGGGGATTTAAGGATAAATTTTAAAAAATGTAATGTGATAGATGCCCCTGTGTGCTGTTGGGGCGTGAAATAGTATTTCGCTGTCGGTTGCGTCCGACAGCAACGTTCTTACTTGTTTCTATTCATATTGTCTGTTGATTTAGGTTTCACTGCAATCGCTAAACATAAAATAAAGCGCACATCTGGCACAACATGATAACCTTCAATATAGGAACGCTACACCTTATGTCTACTTCTGTGCAAATAAAGTCTTACTTGAACTTCGGTCAAACAATGTTACTTCCGATATTGTAAATGCAATACAAGTAATCTTTCCAGCTTTTCATATGTGCTTGAAGCTCTTCAGGTTTAGTTTTCCCAGACAATTTCCGCCAATTATAAGTATCTTCAAGATAGATACAGGGTATTTGTGCATAAGTTAATAATCAAAGTTGGTCAACTATAAGTTTCAACACATAATTGGCACCAGATCAGTAGAAAAGGGAAAAAGAAATTGTTTTGCTCTTAATTCTAAATTTTGAAAACGATCTTTGCCCAATTTGAAAATGGATTTTTACGAATATACTAATCATATGCATCATATACTCATCAATTGAATCAAGATTTAGCTTAGCTTATGTTATTTACCTGAATGTTCTTTGCCCTTCTTAGATTTATTTAATTTGCCTGAGAATGGAATCGATTACTTACCGAGACAGTCAAATGATATTTACTCCTACGAACGAAAATGAGCCACATGGCCGTTTATTTTAATTTGCATGCGCTTCCGGCAAAACGGCTGTAGCTGGGACGGGCCATAAGTTTTCACTTTCACCCACAGCTGGCAGCTGCTGAAGAGATTTCTAAAGATATGGAACACACTGCACGCATTCCCATTTCCTACAAGCTCCAACGTGCCACGATCACCACATTAGGAGCGTGAGTGTCAGGGAGACATTTGTGGTTTTTGCTCGTGGGTGTTGAGGAAACGATGGGGTGAGATAGACATATGTAGATATATATATATATATATATATATATATATATATATATATATATATATATATATATATATATATATATATATATATATATATATATATATATATATATATTTATATATATATATACAGAACGGTTCCCTTTTTGTCACCAAGGTATCCCACGAACTAAAATATTTTTGAAAGTAAATTCACATAGATTGGCAGACAAGAATAATTTTATGAAAGAAATATCCTAAAATAAAAATGTATGTAACAGGCAGAAGGAGGCGTGGCAGACCCCACAAAGTATATATATTCTTGATCAGGGAGAGAAGCCGAGTCGATTTAGCCCTGTCCGTCTGTCTGTCTGTCCGTCTGTCCGTCTGTCCGTATGTTTGAACGCGTCGATCTCAGAAGATATAAGAGCTAGAGACTTCAAATTTTTTTTGGAAGTCCGTGTATAGTACGATTCGATCGAGTTTGTTTCAAATATTCGATAACTATCATCGTTTTAATGTTATCGATTAAAAACCGATATCTTCATTTAGTTATAAAATTCTATTTAATTCATCTTTCTAGCTAGAGTCTTCAAATTTTGCATTTAGTGTTATTTGCCTTATTAGCCTTCTGCAATTTCGGTTTTTGTTAAATTTTGGATGCCACGCCCTCAAATTGCCCCTTCGCCTCAAATTGCTAAATCACGTATTTCAAGTACTAGAGACTTGTGCTTTGGAACATACACACATATGAATGTCATGATCACGCCCCACAAATTTGATCAAAATCGTTTGACTAGAAAAAAAGTTATTAAACATTTAATATCTCATATTATCGGCGTCTTGCAGCAGCAGCGAAGCTGATGAGTCATAATGCACAGTTAGCAGATTGTGTGTTGGTGCGTGAGTCTGTGTGTGTTCTTGTGCGTGCGTCTGTGTGTGTGTATGTATTGCTTGCTACATATGTACATACATATAAAAGTAACGGAGAATGTTAGCGGCTCTTAGGAATCGCAGTTCTTCGCAGGGTTCAGGGGATCTCTTTGTCGAGCAGTCTCGACTAGAGCACTCTTACTTGTTTAATAATTCTTTAGCGAAGCTTCTGTATTTATATGAAGCTCCTGAGTCAAAAATTGCGACAACTTTAATGTATTCGTAAACAATTTCCATTACAAATTAATTGTCTCTTAATCTGTTTTTATTTGGTGTGAAAATATATAGTCGCCACCAATTCGTCGCGGCCGTCGAGCTGCACAGCATTCTCTGCCTTTTCTTGTCTGCTGATGTGCCCTGGTCGGCGACAAATTATGACAAACTGTTGGCAATAATTTGTTGCCACATATATACACATACTTATAGGCCGTGAGGGCTGTAGAGACCCCACATTTGTTTATGCGCTTTTTAACCCAGGGTTGTGCCTTGTTGTCCGTAAACGCTGAAGCGATTGGACTTTATCCATAAATTCTCATATCTTAAGTATATAAAATGTTCCTCTTTTAAATCTACTTTTTATTAATACAAAAATTACATTAAACTACTGGCCAATATATAAGTAATACGAATTATTCATAATTCAGTTTACTTAATTAAAATATTGGAATGCACATTATCTGAAATCGAGCAGGAGATTGATAATTGCAGACTGTTGAATATTAACCGAAGTCCATGGACATTTGAAATTTGTTCAAAATTTAGCGGAACCAAAATTTGGAATTATATATTTAGGGCGCCAAATTTTTAATTTAAATTTTAAGTTTTTTTCTCACCACAGTTTGGCAGCCTATTAAAATCGGCTAGCCACCACAATATATCGGTCTACTATCGGGTAGTTCACTTTCAGCTCGATTGTTTCTCATTTACTTTCTACCATTGTTTGAGTTTTAATAACTAAAGAAATATTTGCAATTGTAGTTTTTGTAAAGTAGTTTGCAAAAATGTCAACGGCACAAAGGTCATTTGTGCACAAAGTATCTAAGTAAGTTAAAGTTGGGGACTAAAGCTCAACTTATAGCAACCGCACCCTTTCAATTCAAGGGACGGCAATTCTGAGACTGCGGGTGCCATTTACAGAGACATGTTCATGTGTACCTATTTTACAGACAACCGGCGGCTGATGTTCGAAAAAACATAAGTGTGCATATGCAGTCGAAGACCAGCAACTGCACATCGATGTGCTCGTCGACAGTAAGTTTTTGACACATTAAATCGTTTTATTTTTGCAATATACTAAAAGTTATTTATTATTAAGCTCTCCCTTACTGAACCGCTTGACTATGAAGAATTTCTAAGTCAAAACATGAATATTATTAACCGTGATCCGTTAAAGCATATTTTGGATTTTCCTCTTGGAGATGTATCAGTAAAAACGATACCAAGAAAGATTCGCACAGTTGACCACATAAAACCCAATGAAAATATGTAAGCATTAAGCATCAAAGTGAAGTTTGGTATTAAGCAAATATTTTTCAGCTCCGAATTACCAAAACACGTACAGGAGAGCATTCGGTGTTATACGCGTCCTTGGAAGGTTGTAGAATACGCACATCGTCATTACTCAAGTTCGTGTTGTACTCGAGAACGTATTGATCGCGAGAATACTAGCCCGTCGGCGTACCAGCAAGAGTTTGAGATCGACAAGGACTTTTCTTCCTTTGACGAATCATTTACCGACAAAAGTGAAAGCTGCACACCTAGTTCGAGGCAGTCTATAGCTAGTTTAGCCTCAGTTAGTTCTTGTACCGATACGCTAACTCCTCGTAGTTCTTGGGCTAGTTTTGATTTACGACGCTCAGTCAATGACCCTCTTATTCCAAATTTATTGGATAATGTACCACCAGATCAGATTGATCAATTGAACGACACTCGACGTCAAGAAGACCGTCAAGGAGCTTTTTTTTCCCTATATCCCGAAATTGAAGCTGAAGAAGTTATTGAGCGCAGGCTACATGCGGAGTTGCCAGTAGAGCATATGGGTCATCGCATACATGTAAAATGCCTTCAACTCAGATTGGAGCTTGAGGTAGAACCTATATTCGCATCAATGGCCATTTATGATGCCAAAGAACGTCAAAAAGTATCTGAAAATTTTTACTTTGATATGAATTCCGACAGTCTAAAACTCATGCTCTCAAGCCATGTTCGTTGTGCTGATGTTAGCACGCAAAGCCGTTCGGCTATATTTGAAATTTCCTATCCAAGTAATGATTTATTTCTCGTTATAAGACTTGAAAAAGTACTCCAGGGAGACATAAATAATTCAGTGGAACCATATCTTAAAGAAGACAAGGAAAAGTACAGAGAAAAAGTCAAGTCCAATGCAATGGATTATTGTGAGCGCCTCGGAAAATATCGAATGCCTTTTGCATGGACAGCTATATACTTGACGAATATTTTCAATGGTGACAACTTTGAGAATAAGGATTCCTGCGTTGCCGATCGAGACTCGTCTAGCAGCGGTGGCAATGCCGTTTTAGGGTCTGCCGCAAGCTCGAACAGCTTAGATAGAAAGTCTTCTACTAGCAGCTTTGATCAGCTTCGCAGAAAAGCAAATGATATGAGCGGTACTCTTACCAGGCGCGGCTCACTCGAACGCAAAGAAAAACGTCGTTCTTGGTCACCCGATGATTTCGCCAATGTTATTGAAAATTTTCGTCCTATTACCTTAACAGTGCCTAGTTTCTTTAAACAAGAGCCAGATAAAATGAAAGATGAAGACTTATACAAAATTTTACCCGAACTTAAACGACCAAGTACTGTCATAAAAAAATATAAATGTATTCCGGGATCTATAAAATTGGAAATATCGCCATGTGTTGAAGATGTTACAAATGCATTAACACCAGAACTGGCTAAAATCGAACCGCATAGTGAAGATAACACCCGGCCAATTAAAGAAATATTGGAGTTTCCATTGCTTCCTATTTATAATCCATATTATAGCTATCGTAATTTGCTGTTTGTGTCTCCCAAAGAGCTAAATTTTTCATCACGCGCAGGTTCGGCACGTAACATTGCCATTCGCGTACAGTTGATGTCAGGTAAGACAATCCTTTAAAAAGAAAAAATTTTTTTTTAATATAATAATTTTCATTATTTGCAGGAGAGACTCCGGCTGAAGCAGCCAATGCCATCTTTGGAAAATCTTCGTGCCCAGAATACGCAACGGATGTATTCACATGCGTCAACTACCATAATAAGTGCCCCTCATTCTATGACGAGATTAAGATTGCTTTGCCCGCTTCTATCAAACAACACCATCATTTATTATTTACCATCTACCATGTATCATGCCAAAAAAAACCACAGGAGTTACAACTCTCGGTGGAAACTCCCATCGGTTACACTTGGTTGCCACTGCTGGAAGACGGAAAATTAAGAGTTGGCGAATTCAACCTGCCTGTTATGGTTGAAACACCCCCGAAAAACTATTCTTTCATACCACCGAATGTTCACCTTCCTGGTATAAAATGGCTCGACAACCATCGCGCAGTATTTTCAATTAACATAACCGCTGTCACTTCAGTTCACACATTGGATGCGCACCTAGATCGATTCTTTTTGTTATGTGAATACTTAGACACCCGAAATATACCGTCTCATATAGGGGAAGGTAATATGGAAACTGAATTAAAAAAGTGCTTGCTGGATATTGAGCACGCCAATCGAGAATCACTTGTAAGGCATTTGCCACTTGTATTAGATAAGTTAATTGAATTGCTAGTTACTACACATAAAGTAGGATTACAGACAATGTGCTTAGGCTCGACAGTGTTTGAGGTGCTTTGTTTGGTTTCAGCACATTTATCAATACTAAGCGATGTAGATCAATATGGACGGCAGAGTTTGTTTTCCACTTACGTTCAGTTTCAATGCAAAATACCACATCCGTTAGTCACAAAACGGAGCACAAACCGAAATGCTACAAATGAAGTCTTATCAAAAGAAACATATGATGTGTATGATGTTTTAAGCACTGATTCTGCAGGTATGTATCGCATTAAATATATCTAATATTTTCTTAATTTGTACCATCTTTTAGAGCTACAAAACGACCCACACTCGAGTACAGAATTCGAGTCCGACATGAACTTACGTTTGCTTCACGAAGAGCTTGCCCTGCATTATACATCGTCTAGTGGAAAAACAGCTGACTTTGCGATGACTAATTCGTGGTTTCTCTTCGAGCTTCTTGTCAAATCTATGATAGAGCACTTAGATAACTCGGGTACTTTAAATGCGCCACGTAAACACAGGTTCCCACAGCAGTTTAACGAAGATATAGCCAGGCTGGTTGCAATTGTAACTAACAAAGTCATGGAATATCACAGCACAGATCCAAGATTAGCTCAGTCATTAAACGCTAGTTTGAGCTTTTTAATTTTTGACCTATTGAGCATTATGGACCGCGGATTCGTCTTTGGCCTTATTCAAATATACTCGAAACTGATCATCTCAAGAAACGCTTATGGACCTGAGTTAATGAATTATAAGATTGACTTTCTCCGAATTGTATGCAGTCACGAACATTTTGTAGCGTTAAATTTTCCGTTCGGTACTTCATATACGACATTCTCAGCGCCTTGCAGCCCAACTCCCAGCACTACATCAAGTACTAGTCAGACCTCATATGTACGTATCATCATATTATAACAGATTCTACATTAATTATCATACGTTTTACAAATTTAAATATTTTCCTTAGGGTTCCATTGAGCGTTCCTTGCACGCTGATCTTAGTTCTGAATTTCGTCAACAACATTTTCTCGTCGGCATTGTATTAAGTGATTTGGCCACTGTCATGGAAATCCCCAATCCACATCTGCACGGAAAAGCAATTAACTGCATGCGTAATCTATTAACTTCACATGACTCACGGTACGATGCGGAAGTACGCTCGAGAGTAGCATCACTCTACATACCTCTGCTTTCAATAGTCATGGATACTTTTTCACAACTTCATCAATATCTATCAGATGCTCAAGATCATGATCGCCTCCAGCAAATGGGTCAACTTGAAGACTATCAAGGACCTCATCAGACTATAGCTAAAGCTACCATAAGCCCAGAAGTAGCATATGCTATTTCTGGTAGCCGCGTATACTCCTATATGACAGAGCCATCGAAAAGCAAAGTTCCCTTAAACGCAGAGAATACGCGTCACTTGTTGGCCTGTTTTCTTTGGGTGTTAAAAAATTTAGAACGAACTATTCTCTATCGCTGGCTACTGGGCTTAAGCCCGCATCGCGTACATCAAATGTTACAAGTATTAAACACGTGCTTAAAAGCTTTTGAGTATGCGGGACAAAAGAGGTTGCCCACTTTAAAACGAACTAATACTCATAGTTTTCGTAAATCAGCGACAACTGACGTTAAAGAAAAGTTAGAAGAATGCATAAGAGGAACAAATTCGGCGCGTTACGATTTGATTAATCGCCGTAAAGATCGAAATTCAACAGAGAAACTTCGCTGGCGTAAGGACCACATGCCATACCGGTCACAGTATAGTGAAACAGCATCCAAAAACGAAACTGAACTCGAAATGAGCCACTATATTGAAGGTTCACTTTCTACTGAAATCGCACTTATCATACTAGATTCCTTAGAAATAATAGTGCACGTGGCTACCAATCTCCATCACAATCTTCTTGGGACGGTACTGAAAGTTCTATTGCATAGTTTATCCCGCAATCAATCGACACTAGCACTGCAAAATTTGTTTGCTTCTCAGCGCGCCTTGATTTTTAAATTTCCAAATCTACTGTTCGATGAAGAAACTGACATATGTGCGGACCTATGCCTATTACTCTTAAAGCATTGCGCATCACAACTTCCTGGAATTCGTTCACAGGCAGCTGCATCCTTGTACTTATTGATGAGACAAAATTTTGAAATTGGAAATGTAAGTATAAAAAGTATAAGCATAAAAAACTCTAACGAAAAAAGAAATACATAGCTGGATATATATATCATATGCATATATATATATATATATATATATATATATATATATATATATATATATATATATATATATATATATATATATATATATATATATATATATATACATATACATATACATATATATAAAAACTCTAACGAAAAAAGAAATACATAGCTGGATATATATATCATATGCATATATATATATATATATATATATATATATATATATATATATATATATATATATATATATATATATACATATATATATATATATATATATATATACATGTCTATATATATATATATATATATATATCAGTGAATCTATTTAAACATATATTTTTCCATTCCAGAATTTCGCACGTGTTAAAATGCAGGTAACTATGTCACTAAGCTCCTTGGTTGGTACCAGTGCTTCCTTTAGCGAACAGTCACTTCGTCGTGCATTAAAAACAATCTTAGTTTACGCTGAATCCGATGCAGACCTACAGGAAACTTCTTTCCCAGAACAAGTGCAAGATCTATTATTCAATCTGCATATGATTCTCTCAGATACTGTAAAAATGAAAGAATATCAAGAAGACCCAGAAATGCTACTCGACTTAATGAATCGAATAGCAAAAGGATATCAAAACAACCCAGATTTGCGGCTTACGTGGCTAGAAAACATGGCTAAAAAACATCGTGAACGTGCCAATCACACAGAGGCGGCAATGTGTTATATACATGGGGCTGCATTAGTTTCGGAATATCTAAGTATGTTAGAATCACAAACCCATTTGCCTATTGGCGCGGTAAGTTTTCAGCGCATCTCACCAAATACCTTTATGGAGTCTGCGGTGTCGGATGATGTTCTTAGTCCAGGCGAGGATGGAATCTGTCTGGGCAACCACTTCACTGAGACCGGGCTAAAGGCATTGCTAGAAGAGGCATCCAACTCTTTTCAAGTCGCAGGCATGTACGAAGCTATGAATGAAGTTTATAAAATATTACTTCCTATCTGTGAGGCGAACCGGGAGTTTCACAAGCTCGGAAAAATTCATGGCAAACTTCAAGAAGCTTTTAATCGAATTGCACAGCTGCACGTAAGTAAAAAGTTTCAAAATTCAGTCTACTAAATATTCAATAAAACATTAAATTGAAAGTTCTAGTTTTGTCTAATTTAATTTGATTTTATTTGAATTTACAAATAATCAAACAACGAATAATAAAAGAGTTTCGATAGAAAATATTAGGCCCTTTATTCTCATGTATTCGGATCTGACATGGTCGAAATATAGAAACGAGTATCAACCACATAATAAATTAAAACAACTTCTAAAAAATTTTTTTAGGGCAAGCGAGTATTTGGAACTTATTTTCGAGTTGGCTTTTATGGAACAAAATTTGGAGATCTGGATCAGCAAGAATTCATCTACAAAGAACCAACATTAACAAAGTTGCCAGAAATATTTAGTCGACTTCAGGTATTAAAAAAAATATACCATAAAGAAATATAGTAATACTTTAACAATATCCCCTTTAGAACTTTTATACGGAAAGGTTCGGTCCTGATTCAGTGCACATTATTAAAGACTCCAATAATTTCGACCCAAATACATTAGATCCAGAAAAAGCGTATATACAAATAACTTATGTTGAACCGTTCTTTGAAACCTATGAAATGCGTCATCGTGAAACTTACTTTGAACGAAATTTTAATATAAGTAAGTGATTATTTAGATTAAGAACGGATTTATGCAATGTGTAATTGAATCTAACCGAATCCATTTATTTTTTGTTAGAACGATTCATATTTGCTACGCCGTTTACTAAAAGCGGAAAAGCTCATGGAGAATTACATGAGCAATGTAAGCGGAAGACAATATTAACAACCGCCAACCACTTCCCTTACGTTAAAACTCGTATCCAAGTAATCAATAGAGCGCAATTTCAATTGGAGCCGATTGAAGTGGCCATAGGTTTGTTACTTATGCAATCTAATAGATTCTATTTATATTTTTTAAAAATATTTTCCTTTGGCATAATTGAAAAACTAGTCTAAAATCGTGTTGATTTAATGTCTTTAAGTATAAACTGAAAGCGTTTCAGTGATATATAATTTAAATTTGAAAGAAGCTTTTCAAAGAAGCTGCCTTAAATGAAATATAATTTAAAGTTACCAACCATTTATTTAACATTTATAGAAGACATCCAAAAGAAGACCTTGGAATTAGCTGCCGCTACAAATCAAGAGCCGGCCGACCCAAAAATATTACAAATGGTCTTACAGGGTTGCATTGGTACAACTGTAAATCAGGGACCTATGGAAATGGCCAGTGTGTTTCTGTCTAATTTATCTGATGGCACGACTATACCCACAAAACATCAAAATAAATTACGATTGTGCTTTCGCGAATTTTCAAAACGATGTGCGGATGCCTTAAAGAAGAACAGAAATCTTATATTATCGGACCAAAAAGATTATCAGCGGGAACTAGAACGTAACTATGAGCGCTTTGTGGAACGACTGATGCCGCTTATAACACTTACATCAGCACAAACACAAGGAGTTGTAAAGTAAGTTTTTACTAATCGACAAAAAAGGTTACAAGGAATTAACATCCCATTTTTTTTTGCAGAGCTAATGCTTATCAAAACAAGAGCACACCACTTAAATGGTAATTTATACGATTCGAACTCGTGTTTATCAACGGCAACGACGCTTTAATCTTTAATATTCTTATTATTTCATACATTTTTTACATGCCTAGTGTGTCGGATTATTTTAAGTAAGTGTTCATGTGTACAATATCTAACAAATTTTAAATAGGTATTACTTTTATACAATTCTTACACAGTATTTTTATAATATTTAATATGTACATCACACACAGACACACACACACACACACACACACACACATATATATATATATATATATATATATATATATATATATATATATATATATATATATATATATATATATATATATATATATATATATATATATATGTAATTCACTTGACTATCATATTATCCATTTTTTTGGGAATAAATAACTTATCATAATCCGCTTAAGTGCTGATTATTTTTCTAAGGAAATAAATATATTTAATAATTTATGAAACCTTTAAACATTTTTTTTAACTGTTTAGTACTAAATATTTTCTGCTTTAAAAGAACCCGTTTTTATGATTAGGAAATTTAAAGATTGGAGAAGTACTTTGTATTTTGAAATTATAACAATGACTCATTCAAAATTATAAGATTTGCTTTTTAAGCCATTGAAAAAGTCGTCCATAACATATGTTGCGTACGAATATTCAAAATCTGTTTCATCAAAGGGCTGTATATTTTCATTAGCAATGGTCACTATTCGTTTCCACTCCATAATGTCATCATTTTGATTGGTAAAATGTTTCTTGGCTTCTTGGTGCAACGGTTTTAGCATAAAGTGTAAGTCCTGCAATTGTCGCAAAAATCGTACTGAAAATACAAGTAAATTGACGAATTTAATCAAGAATTAATAATTTAAATACAAGAGCACAAAATTTATTTTTATTGCAAAAGTGTCTCATACTTCCTTTACGATTTATCAACTCCCATCTTGAATTAATGAATTTGCAGAGCTAATAGCAAAAGGTGTTAGGATGTACTCACAATGTTCCTCTTCGAAGTTCAAAAGTCGCGCGTGAGTCTGCCACCAATTGCACAATAGAGATAAATAATGTTTGGTTGTTTCTTCAGAGTCTCGAAAAATGCAGGAGAGGTAATATTCACGAAAGATAAGGGTAAATAGATGTACAGCAATCTGTGAGATTTTCCCAACTTGTGAAATATCTGAATAAACAGATATTACTTATAGTGACGTTATTTTAACACAAACACATTCATACCTGATTTATTATCTTGAAATATCCACTGATGCATCATTTGATAAACGATCGTAACAACACTTAGGCAAAGTTTTACATAGCACTCACATCGAATTTCTTGAGGAAGTTTTTCCCCCGCAGGGGCTAAAGAAATTTTGGATACGTTTGTAGCATCGAGCGATGACGTATGTAAATTGGCGTCAATGTTGTTAATAGGCGTATCATCAGAGCTCATACGGTCAACTTTGGATATTGTGTCCTCATTATCCTTGTCATCAGTAAATGATGGTAGTGAAAGCATTCTTAGTATAAATTCAGGTGTAGATGTTAAGCATTGGTAAACGAAGCACACATGATTCTCACACACCGATAACAAAAGCTTGAAGCGGCTAGGTTCGAAAGGCAAATCGCTATAAAAGCATACCTCAAGCAGTCCTGCGTATACCTGTATCAAACAAGAATTCGGCCCAAAACGGTAAACCGAATGAACTCGATCTGTCACGAAATAATTACTAGGGCAATTTACACACATTTTTGCCATTAGCTGACTCTTTTGTGAGCACAATAGCATGCACGTACTAAGCTTATGGAAAACCCAAGGACTTGGACGAGTGAACACCAATTTTTTCAGTAAATCAAAAAGTAGTTCATTCTGAGTCGCGGACGTAGAATCTTTTACGGAATTCGCATAGCTCAGCAAGCTCTGGAGAAGTGCAGAAGTGGCTTCAAGAACACCTAAATGTTCGACAACCTCGGAAGAGTAACTTAAATTAGTAATCGCTTTGCCTAATACTTTTGTAAGCCAGTATTTTTCATACTTTCTTGTTAGCAACGTGTGTGAAATAATGCTTTGTTTTTGGCATATCAAAGCCAATGTTCCAATATAACGGCGTAATAGGACTGCTCGTTCCATGTCATATAGAGCAGTAGACTGAATCAACGAAGATCGTGTCTCTATACTTCGATCCGACTGTAAATCAAGATGACGATAGGGATACAGCATACAGGTTTGTGGTAATTCTAAGCTTTGAGCATAGAACCAAAACTCTGTGAAGACCCTGCCCGCAGAAGTAAATATACGGCTTATACCATCGTTAACACATCCAGGCTCAGACTGCATTTGCGCGTAATTAAGAAGTAATTGTTCCAACTCCACTTCAAAAAAAGTTCGTAGCTTTTTTTGGCCGCACTTCTCTTTCGTGTACTCATACATACATCCTTTCGGTTTGGTGGAATTTTGATTTGCAAAAGGGCTTTCAATACATAAATTTTCAATACGAAGCAGACTTCGATCTGCGTCAGACTCTGTTATTGTTCCTTTGTGAATATTCAGTTCGCTTGATTTCGCATTCCTAATTTTAAGCTCGGTAATCTCTACAGTTGTGAAATTTAATTCAGTATCTTTAGCTCGAATTTGCTTAAATGCATTAACCATTTTCTTATTACTCTCATTTTTCTCATCTTCCACCATCGTTAGCCTGTCAACCTTGCTAGCTTGGAGCAGCTTACGCGCTTGTCGAAGCTCGTTGCGTAGTAGATCAACCTTTTGGAATATGAAATATGTAGAATAAGGGAGCGGATATCATCATTACTATACATGTGGACACTTACTTCGCCATCCTTAATATTGGCCTGATTATTACTATCTGCCAGGTCTCTCTGCAATTTGGCATTTTCCTTCTTTAACACATCAACACGTTCCATTAAAAACTTTAGTTGTCGCTCCTGTGCCAATTGTCGCCTTGATTCCGTCTCCCAGTTCGTAGAAACATCAGTCACTGATCTTATGACAGTATCAAAATCAGGTAAGAATGCAACCGTTTCATCAGTCCCATATATTTCTTCGATGGTTAAATTTGTCGTAAGGTGGCTAGTGGTATCTAGGGCTTGAGAAGTAAATTGTTTGAAGGGGAACTCGTTTTGTGTTGTTTGTGGGACAGCATCCGTTTGGCGGTGATTTTCCTCTGCTTTTTGGGTAGCTAACAAAACATCATCGTCATCATCACTCGTCCAGAACTCTACAATATTTGTCGGGGCTTCGCTGGTACGGCCTCGATTTACACTTATATCTAATTTAAACTTTTTAGCAGCTCCGAATTTATCAACTGGACCAATCCGCTTAGCCATTTTCTGAAGTATTTTTATATAAACGTTTTGCGTTATATTATTTTTTTATGAACGAAAAGAATTCTAAATGGTCGACGTAGTTTTAACTGCTTTTGATGTTGCTTATGTTATAACTTGATCAATAATAACAACATGTATAGATACGTATCCATTGCCTAATTTATTTTCATTTCATTGTCCAATGGCGTACGAATAGAGCAGCACATTTTATACAGAATGATGAATTATTGCATATATGTGACCAAACGAAGTCGACTTCTGACTTAAAACGGTATCCAATGCTCAATGTACTCTTGTTTAGTTTGTTTTAATTTATGTCTACGAAGAGCAGCTGCTCATTAATGGTCACGCACGATTGATTAACAGTGTCTTTTAACAGTGCTAATGACGAGGTTCAGATGGACAAATGAACAAAACTGATTCGCAATATGAGCGAACTGATTCTTTTTTTTTATATTGTATTACGATATTTGGTCTTATAATTTTTAATTTTAAAAAAAATGGTGCAAACCCAAAATATTGAACGGCAGGTTACAGATTACGTTATTTGGTCTCATTTGAAATTACAAAACAAAAATTAACTGCAAAGCCAAAGTACTCAACGACAAGTAGCATGCAATTGGAATTCAACTTGAAAAAAGATAAAAAATATTGCATAATGCGTTTTTATATTTTAAAAATAGTATATTAAAAGTATTTTTAAAAAATCATAATTTGCTTTGGTGACGGTTAACATAGTCAAACCATTAGACTTACATTATCGATTACTTTAATAAATACATTTGCAGCTTGGAGTTCGATAGCCAGCCATTATGCTTTCCATCCCTAGTAGCAATCGATTGTTTTTTCGATGTCGATACAGTTGAAAAGAAAATTCGGCATGAGAGCGTCGTGTAATTTTTTCAAAGAGCCGGAATCAAATAGCCCGTACTCAACTCGTTAACTTAATGCTTAACAGACCGATATATATATTAGTGACTCGATTTGCTTAACTGTGCAACTGCAAATATTTTTGGAGTCAGTTCGCAAGCGCGCAGCCTCAAGTGGAAAAAATACATGAAAACAGGAACTCTTCGGTTGTCACCGCGCAACTGCAAATGTATTAGTGATAGCGACGATAACACAGGCGCAATATTGAGAAAAACAAAACATACATTCCTGTAAATTTTAGTATTTATACAAAACGTGTGATTTTAAAAAGTACGTTTACATATTTGTGCATTTCTATATCTATGACTCACCCGAGGTGAACGTTAGTGTGTATGTGTATGTGTGTATGCATATGTCTCTCTCACACATTCTGATAATTTTCGTGTATCTTTTCCATTCTAATAAAAAGATCAATGTGTGTAATATAGTCTGTTCTTATATTGTAATTAAATAAACAAATTTTTTTGTTTCACATCTTCAGTATATTTGCAATAAATGTATAAACATTTCTTTTTAGCAACGAATGCTAATAAATATTCGGGCGTCGCCTAACGAATGGCAACAAAAACAAGAGTGCTGTGTATTCAAATGCGATGGCTTACTGTCACGCACGCATACTATACCAAATGACCAGTAGTAATCTAATGCCTTCGGATACATGTTTGTGTATATGTATATGTTATTCAAAGAAGTCTCTTTTCATTCGTTCATTGTACTGAATAGCGGGTTCATTAACATATTTTTATTGAATCATTGTTTAAGTCATTCATTCAGTTACAGTGGTAAAAGTATATTTCTAGCCTAAATAGCAATTGAAATACAAAATGTCCCCAATTAATTTAGGCTAAATAATTTTACAATATATATATACTTCGCTTGTAATTGAGATTCAAAGATTTTTTCATCTTTGTATCAATAATTGTGTACATACATAAAAACCTACAAGTACCTCTTTTACACCTACATAAAATATACGGCGTTCATTTTATACCTGAGTACAACTTGTTTAACAAGTTAGGTAAGTCGAGGTCATATTACGATCTGTGGTAACATTTTCTTTTGCATGTACGCTTTTCAATCACAGTCGTCCCAGGTTCCCAGTATTTTTTTATTTAGCTTATGCTAACTCATATATAAATAGTGTTAGCAGATTATTGATTAGGTATATATATATATATATATATATATATATATATATATATATATATATATATATATATATATATATATATATATATATATACTAAAAAATAAATATATTTTGTACAGGATTATAAATTGACGAACATAAGTCCAAAACGAAAATTATGTTGAAGTTTATACGAGGAAAAGGTCAGCAGCCCACAGCTGAACGGCAGCGACTACAGAAGGAACTCTTCGCATATCGTAAGGTATGTATATACATACATATGTCCCAGGTAGTCCCAAGACTACATATTCATAAATGTGTACGAATAGAAAAGAAACTAAAGAAAAAGTAAAGGACAAGAGTTACTCTAAGCAAATGTTCTGCATATGAAGATATTTTGTGATTTTAATTTAAATATCTAAAAAAATGTATTTAATCCTTAACTCTTTTATTATTTTTATTCTTTTAATGGAAAAACTGTGATATACCTTCAAAGTTTAGTTAAATTTAATTAAGAATATCAATTTATGATTTTAATAAAAAGTTAGTGTTAACGAAGACCTAAAAAGTATAGAATTGGGTATAAGAAAATGTGGAGAATGCACGTGCCACTCAATGTCGACGGCATCATCCATCCAGTCGAAGTTGGCTACGACGTTTAATTCAATGACATCACCTAGAGTGCGTCACCTTGTAGCGTTAATGTTTTGTAACAGTATTTCAGCACCAAGAACGAATACATAACGTTTGCACATACGAATATAGATTCATATTTACACCTTTCAGTTTTTGATAAACAAAATTAATTAAACAAGTAAGAACGTTGCTGTCGGACGCAACCGACAGCGAAATACTATTTCACGCCCCAACAGCACACAGGGGCATCTATCACATTACATTTTTTAAAATTTAACCTTAAATCCCCACTGTCGCCGCTTAAATTAGCTGCAGATTAAAACTTTTCATTGGAGGTAGCCAGACAGTTTCAATTAGAATCGAAGCTTAGAGATGCCACCTCTCTCGATTTATCTCGATTGCCTTACCTTAGCAAGAACACGCACCTAAATCGAGAGAGGTGGCATCTCTCAAAATAAGAGAGGTGGCAACTCTCAAAATGAGAGAGGTGCCAACTCAAAAAATGTGATATACATAAGTTCGTTGGCGGGATTAGAGGTGTGGGCTCGAACCCCGGTGCGGTCATGTTGATATTTTTGTTATATTTTCTTTATTTAGTTATTTTGTATTAATAAAATATTCTTTTCAAGCACATATATATAATTTGGCAAATTAAAAGACAAGGTCAAAGGTCACAAAGTCATTATGTGGCGCGTTATTGGCTCAGAAGCTACAGATTTTTCAGTTTTGAATTGCCGCGCCCCCAGTGGCCGTAGACATATAATTTTTGGCATGTTCATAGAGTGGGCGTTCAAGAATATAACTGTAAAGTTTGAATGCTTACACTCGAAAAATGCGAAAGTTACAGGGTATTTTTTGTACGGCATGCCCCTTTTGGGGCGTAACAATAATTTTTGGGGAATCGATAGAGGAGGCCCCCAGTAACTTAGCATTCAATTTTAAAGCTTCTAGCATTAAAACTGTGGAAGATATAAGCTGATAAAAGTGTCCACGGGCGATCAAGTTTGGCCCGATTGCCACGCCCCCAATGGGCGTATACATATAATTTTTGGCGTGCTTATAGAGTGGGCGTTCAGGAATATAACTGTAAAGTTTGGATGCTTACACTCGAAAAATGCGAAAATTACAGGGTATTTTTGTACGGCATGTCCCTTTTGGGGCGTAACAATTATCTTTGGGGAATCGATAGAGGAGGCCCCCAGTAACTTAGCATTCAATTTTGAAGCTTCTAGCACTAAAACTGTGGGAGATATAAGCTGATATTAGTTGCCACGCCCCCTGAAGGCGTAGATATATCCGCCATAGCTTTTCAGTTGTGGGATGTTAATCCGAGTATATATACCGAGTCTCAAGTCTCTAGCATTAATGGTGCTCAAAATATAACAGAATTAGTAAAATCACTGTATTTTCAGAACCGATTTGCCACGCCCCTAGTGGGCGTGGCCATAAAATTTTTTAGGCGATCTTCATAGGATCATAACAGTAATCTACGTGCAAAATTTGAGCGTTATAGCTTTAAGACTTTAGGAGATACAGTTTGACCCGATTTGCCACGCCCCCAATGGGCGTAAATATATCCGCCATAGCTTTTTGATTTTGGGGTGTCGACATGAATGTTCAGTTAAAATCTCAACTCTCTAGCCCTTCTAGAAGTAGTGTTTATGGGCTACAGGAAAATTCATTTTCTGATTTGCCACGCCCCTAGTGGGCGTATCGGGAAAATCTTGACACTTTATCAGACGAGGGTATACACGAGTATATATTTCAAATTTCAAGTCTCTAGCTTCAATAGCGTGGATATGGTTTGCGTTCATACGGACAGACGGACAAACGGGTTTTGCACAAAACCAATATACTATATCACTACGTGAAATAGTATAAATACCCTCAAACTTATACCGAGTATCTATCGTATTTAATTTATGTTTATAGTTCACTATTCGAACTTTTACTCCTATTTCAATTCATTAGTGCTTCTATGATGTAATTTAGAAAATAATAAAAACTAATGATACAATAGTAAGTAGTGTTAAGCTAAAGTAATTGGGAGAAGACATAACCAAGAATATCCAACAAGCTTTAGAAGTCAAGCAATACACTTTTAAAAAAAATAGAGTTAAATATTTATGTATATATGTACATATACAGAACGCAAACAAAACATTTATTGTCATCAACCCAAAATAAAAATTTGGTGTTCATAATACAGTCTGGAAAAAATATATGCAAGCCAACCCAAACGCTACATTAAAGATAAGATAAGATGGTTGTTTTATGTAGAACCCGAACAAATGGGTGGGTCGGAGAATTATATAGTATTCTACAATACATAAATGGGGAAATATATTGGGTGTATCTTGTGGGTACTGATAGGCGTAGTATTTTTAGCTGATAAGATTTCAAAATACAGTCACCACGATTGTGTAAAATGCTGCACCTGTAATGAGGTCGAAGCTTTATTAAATCTCTACCTGTGTATACCCTGTTTAAATTTAAAATGACTAACAAAATATATGAGCTTTATACACGGTAAAATTCAGTTAGGAACTGAAACAGTTAAAAATGTTTCCAATCTATTAACGACAAAATGTCGAACAATTATAACTATAATTATTTTTCTGAGTAAACGTGTAATAGTTTCAAACTTAAGTCTTGACATTTTATATTAGAGACAAATAAAGATGTTTATGTGAAGTAATTTTCAATAGTGTGAAACTAATAAATGATCAAGCTCCTTCGGTCTCTAATTTGCACAGCTTGTGCCTTGTGCATATATGCATAGAAAGAATGAGAGTGTATGAATGTTAGTGCAGGGTATAGTACAAGCTGCTATGAATGATTTTAATTCTTTAAGCTAATAAGTGGTATCGATATCAGTAATGGTTAAAAAAGTAATTTCTGAACATTTTTTCGTGGGTGGGGCAACTTGTACTTGAGCGTAAAGTAAAATATTTTATATTTTGTGGTCAAGTTTACTTTTCTTGTCTGATTGTAAGTTATAATCTTATCCATCTGAATGACTAAGAATATTAACTGACCTAAATTGTATGTAACGACCGCCCTCATAAAGACTTGTCAACTTGTCAAGGTCTTTTAAGAAATGTAATCGTTATTTTTTTATTTTCTCATACCAAATGAGATTCTATTTAAATTATTTGACTACATTTAAAGCTATGTCTAACGCTGTAACTAAATAACTTAGTCTAATAGTTGATAAAAACCTTTTATTCCAAATTGAATTATATATCGTTTATGCTCTACATTTTGTATGATGCAATCAGTTAACCATCTTGCTTACATGCGTTTCAATTACAGACCGCTCAACATGGGTTTCCTCATAAACCCTCTGCTTTGGCGTATGATCCGGTTTCAAAACTTATGGCTATTGGAACACAGACTGGAGCTCTTAAAGTATTCGGTCGACCAGGCGTAGAGCTGTATGCACAACATACCTTGGTCAATAACTCAGCATCTGAACTAAACGTTCAACTACTTGAATGGGTTTATGGCACAGGTCGTATTCTCTCGTTAACTGCAGCAAACCAACTTATATTGTGGGAGCCCGTGGGGACAACACTGGTGCCAATTAAAACTCTTCCTTTCGACGGAAAATTAAAAAAAGTCTCTTCACTATGCTGCTCGCTAAACAAAGATCTTGTATGGATCGGGACCGAAGGAGGCAACATTTATCAGTTCGACTTAAAATCATTTACTATACGTGAACCTGTCATTTATCATGACGTGGTATTGGAACAAGTACCACCAAGTTATAAACTCAATCCAGGAGCTATAGAGTCAATACGCCAACTACCAAACGCACTTAATAAACTACTTATTGCATACAATCGCGGACTTTGTGTATTGTGGGACTTGGAGCAGTCGACAGTTGAACGCGCTTACATTGCGCCCGGTCATGGTCAAAGTGTTGGTTTGTTTATCAACTCTACTGGTACAGAATTCAATTGGTACCATGCAGATGGTTCTTATGCCACTTGGATCATTGCAAGCGGAGAGCCACCGAAAAATGTAAACTATGTCCCGTATGGTCCAGACCCATGCAAGAGTATAAATACGCTTTACAAAGGCAAGCGAGGGTAAGTTGATAGGTTTTTTGTTTAATATAATAACTATTATTTAATATAATAACGATATCTATATAATTTCAGAGTCAATGATGTAATAGTGTTTTCTGGAGGCATGCCGCGCTCAGCCTATGGTGATCATAACTGCGTTTCGGTACACGGTAGCGACGGAAAAAAAGTGTGCCTTGATTTTACGTCCAAAGTAATTGATTTTTTTGTAACATATAAGGAAGAAAGTGACGATTTACAGGTGCTTATTGTGTTGCTTGAGGAAGAGTTGTGCGCTTATGATCTCACTGATGCTAAAGTTCCAGCAGTTAAAGCGCCTTATCTGCACTCGGTGCATGCTTCAGCAGTAACGTGCAATTATCTGGCTTCGCAAGTCAACAATTCAGTGTATAAGCGCATTTTACTCGCTGGAGATGAACAAGACATAGACTATAGCAGCATTGACTGGCCCGTATCAGGTGGAGTGCTACCAGATAGACTTGAAGAATCTTGCAACGAAACAGTGCAGGAATACGAAATACTTTTAACTGGCCACGAAGACGGTTCCGTTAAATTCTGGGATTGTTCTGGAGTGCTTCTTAAACCGATATATAATTTTAAGACAGCAAATATTTTTGGTCATGAAAATCACGAGGATGCTGTAATCGATAGCACTGAACAGGCTGATGAAGGAGAACCACCTTTTCGTAAATCGGGTCTTTTTGATCCATATTCGGACGATCCTCGCTTAGCGGTGAAAAAAATTGCATTGTGCCCTAAAACTGGTCAGTTGATAGTAGGGGGCACTGCAGGACAAATTGTTATAGCTGATTTTAACGGTGATACCACAGAGCGTGGTATGTTAAAGTTTAACTCTATGAATTTGGTTAGTGATCGTGATGGTTTTGTATGGAAAGGCCACGATCAGTTGAACGTCCGTCCCAATTTGTTAACTGAAAATGCCGAGCCATTAAGTGAAAATGGCGTCAGCATAACCGGCGTGTTGCAAGTACTCCCACCAGCTAGTATTACAAGTCTGGCGTTAGAAGCTAACTGGGGATTGGTATCCGGAGGTACTGCTCACGGTTTGGTGCTATTTGATTTCAAAAACTTTGTTCCGGTATTTCACCGTTGCACACTAAATCCAAACGATTTAACTGGTGCTGGCGAACAGCTTTCGCGTCGGAAATCATTTAAGAAATCACTTCGTGAATCGTTTCGTAAGCTGCGCAAAGGAAGATCAACACGCAACAATCCCACCAATCATGTGCCAACTACAGTAAGTACTTGCTTTTACATTATTATTAAGATATACTTAAATATGTTTTCATAGTTGGAAGCGCGTCCCGTTGAAAGACAGATAGAAGCACGCTGCACTGACGATGGGATGGGGTCTATGGTGCGTTGCCTACTCTTCGCTAAAACCTATATAACCAATGGTGGGTATAATAAAATAAAATTGTAATATCGTATTTCGATGTATTCATCGTTATATTCTCTTATTTCAGTTAATATAACCTCTCCAACGTTGTGGTCAGCCACAAACGCCAGTACTGTTTCTGTATTTCTTTTACATTTACCACCAGTACAAACCGCAGCCACCACTGGTCCACCTGCTAGTGGCAATGCAACGCCACAGACACCGCGTCGCATATCTGCACAACTAGCCAAGGAAATTCAGTTGAAGCATAGAGCACCGGTTATTGGTATTTCTATATTTGACCAAAGTGGCTCCCCTGTTGACCAGTTCAACTATGGGGAAAATGGTACACCGCCCCATCGTGTTCTTATTGCTTCCGAAGAACAGTTTAAGGTTTTTTCGTTACCCCAGTTAAAACCTATTAACAAATACAAGCTAACAGCTAACGAAGGAGCCCGTATACGCCGCATACACTTTGGTTCGTTTAGCTGTCGTGTCTCGCATGAGCTTTTGCAAAGTATAAATGGCACCAGTCCAACGAAATCTGCGAGATCTCACGATGGCGGAGATGGAGTTGCAAATACAAGTTTAGCTTCAGCTGGGTGCGATAGTGAGACTTACCATGAGATGGCATTAATGTGCTTAACCAACATGGGCGACATAATGGTGTTATCAGTGCCAGAGTTAAAACGCCAACTAAATGCAGCTGCAGTAAGACGTGAGGATATCAAGTTAGTTAAAAATTTATTAAAACATACATATTGGTTTTATAACCTTGACTTTCCCCTATAGTGGTATTTCATCGCTTTGCTTTACAAATAGCGGCGAAGCATTGTATATGATGTCTTCTTCAGAGCTGCAACGGATTGCTTTAGCTACTTTCCGAGTCGTACAACCAACAGGAGTCGTTAAGGTCGAACCTTTCGAGAACGATGAGATCGAATCTACAATTCAATCCAATGAAGATGATAACAGCGATAAAGATGACGATTCAAACGATGATAGTGCTGTAAACGGCACCCGTACAAACATGGCTGAACCACCAATTGCCAAACAACGCGCTAAGGCACTTGAGCTAAGCATTGAAAACAGTAGTCTTCCGCTTACTAACGGCTTAAATATCAGCAATTCGCCTAATCGCGCCAATGAAACCATCACCAGTTCTATAGGTGACATTACTGTCGACTCTGTTCGAGACCATTTGAATACCACTACAACAACGCTTTGTTCCACAACGACAGAAGAAACTGTCGGTAAGTAAAAAATGCGTACGGTTAATTAAGTATTAACTTCACAAAAAAATTCATTGTCCTCAATGATTGGTGCTGCATGCGATGGGTGATTCATTGTCTGTGTTCGTCCTCATGTAATAATATTATATTTGTTGCCTTAATTTATACTGCAAAAGTAACTTACCTATTTACCTTTGTTTTTAGGTTAATGGCAGTAAGATTCGCACACTTAGTAAACATTAATTTATCGATATTAGTTATAAGGGCACAAAAAATACCAGTTTTTGCATGACAATGTTAAATGATCTATTATATATTCAATCATTTTTTACGTATTTGATTAACAATATTTAAATATGATTCGACAGGTCGTCTGTCAGTGCTTAGCACGCAAACAAACCAAACCACAACAAATGTCAATATGAAGGATATGCCTAATATAAATATACCAAATTTACTAGATTTGGCGTCAAAAGGGTATGTATAAAAATATTTATATTTGTTCAATATACAACATCTTACTGTTTTACAATTTTAGCAAAACCACAGAAACAAGCACGAGCTCTGTCGTCATAAAGTCTGTTATAACAAGCATATCACATGAAAAGACCAACGGGGAAAATGAAGCAAACACTAAAACTACTACGCACGAGGAAAGCGAATTTTAGAGAAATTCATACAAAAGCACATACATATAACAGTCGCAGTCAATCATTTCAATTCAATCATTTATATTATAAAATCTGCCTATATAACATTTTATGTTAATGCATAAGTCAGCGCTAGACTTATACTGACGATTTTACTTGAGTTTCTATATTTTAAAGAATGTAAAAATTTTCATATTTCTTTTTCTACATTTTATAGTTTAAATATATTTACCTTACGACATAAGCTAACAAGCAGATAAAAACGTAATTTGTGTACACCTATTCAGAATTTAAAAATATATATATTTGACAATATTCACGATAGATAAAAATGTTTAGTGTGTATTGTGACATCATTACCATATACATATATTTTCTTATTTATATACTGACGACAAGTACAATTAAAAACACCTTTGCCTTACGTAATGAACTGCATCATTACAAGTTTTATAAAAGTATTAAAAAAGGAAAAGTATAAGTACATAAAAATACTTGTTTACACTTGGACCAATTTCTTATCCAAAATTTTATGTATCACTTCTTTAAAAATGTGTAATGTTACAAAGTATATATCAGATTTTATACATATAAATGTATGGACCGATTTGCATTTTAAAAATAAGCATTAAGTATATTTGTACCAAAATATATTACAGTTCCGTTTTTTCTTTAAAAATACAACTTGTAATATTATTTTTAAGGCTCTGTCAATAATAACGTGATGTATTTTTAACAATTTTAGTGCTATTAGAAAATGATCACGCCATGGTAGCTGTAGGCTTATGACGCAAATATTATTATCTCATAGATGGTTTTTACCTACATGCTATATAGGAGCCGCCAAAAAGGCTTTCAGCTTAAACCCTTAGGGGATCTCAGATCGACGCATTGAAAGAAACCGACAGAAGGCCCGGGATAAACCGAGTCAGTTCGTCGTTCTGAGTAGAATATATATATTTTATGGGGTCTGGGACGCCTTTTAAATGTTACATACATGTTAACAAAACCATTATACTCTGGCGCCACCGACTTTACGGCTTTCAACGCCTAGTTCCAAACTATAGAAGATTGTGAGGAACATTTATATGTAGGCACGCTTCAACCTGTATAATTGCATGTATTTGCTGTGCATTTATATGGGTGGCGTGCAAACATATAAAGTACAGTAAGAGCGGCCCTCGCGACTGGAAAGGGTCAAAGGCCAGCGATGGGACGACTCGCTCGCTCTTACCGATTCAGTGATTTACTCGCGTCGCACTCTCTTAGTTGATCGTGCACCGTTTGCCGAAGTGCCGTTCGTAGCCGGGCCGGCTTAAACTCGGGGCAAACCGAAGGTTCGTTACAAGATACTGTTTTACCCAATTGCAAAGGCTCCAATGGGCATAGATATATCCGCCATAGCTTTATGATCTTGGGATGCCAAAGCGAGTTCTCCCATAGAAAATAGGAAAAAAGAGTATAATGGTTTTGTTAAAATGTCTGTAACAGACAAGGAGGCGTGACAGTCCGCATAATATTATTGATCAAGGAGACAAGCTGAGTCGATGTAGCCCTTTCCGTCTGTCCGTACGTATGAAAGCGTCGAGTTCGGAACCTATATGAGCTAGAGACTCGAAATTTCTTATGTAGATCCCTGATTTACGGCGTCGACATGTCCGCCATAACTTTCTGATCTTGGGATGTTAGCCGGAGTATATTTACCAAGTCTCAAGTCTCTTTTGATCGATCTTTATAGGATCGCAACAGTAACGCACGTGCTATGCTCTAGTTCCAAACTATAGAAGATTGTGAGGAACATTTATATGTAGGCACGCTTCAACCTGTATAATTGCATGTATTTGCTGTGCATTTATATGGGTGGCGTGCAGACATATAAAGTACAGTAAGAGCGGCCCTCGCGACTGGAAAGGGTCAAAGGCCAGTGATGGGACGACTCGATCGCTCTTACCGATTCAGTGATTTACTCGCGTCGCACTCTCTTAGTTGATCGTGCACCGTTTGCCGAAGTACCGTTCGTAGCCGGGCCGGCTTAAACTCGGGGCAAACCGAAGGTTCGTTACAAGATACTGTTTTACCCAATTGCAAAGGCTCCAATGGGCATAGATATATCCGCCATAGCTTTATGATCTTGGGATGCCAAAGCGAGTTCTCCCATAGAAAATAGGAAAAAAGAGTATAATGGTTTTGTTAAAATGTCTGTAACAGACAAGGAGGCGTGACAGTCCGCATAATATTATTGATCAAGGAGACAAGCCGAGTCGATGTAGCCCTTTCCGTCTGTCCGTACGTATGAAAGCGTCGAGTTCGGAACCTATATGAGCTAGAGACTTGAAATTTCTTATGTAGATCCCTGATCTACATAGTCTGGCGCCACCGACTTTACGGCTTCCACCCCCCTGGGCGTCGACATGTCCGCCATAACTTTCTGATCTTGGGATGTTAGCCGGAGTATATTTACCAAGTCTCAAGTCTCTTTTGATCGATCTTTATAGGATCGCAACAGTAACGCACGTGCTATGCTCTAGTTTCAAACTATAGAAGATTGTGAGGCACATTTATATGTAGGCACGCTTCAACCTGTATAATTGCATGTATTTGCTGTGCATTTATATGGGTGGCGTGCAGACATATAAAGTACAGTAAGAGCGGCCCTCGCGACCGGAAAGGGTCAAAGGCCAGCGATGGGACGACTCGCTCGCTCTTACCGATTCAGTGATTTACTCGCGTCGCACTCTCTTAGTTGATCGTGCACCGTTTGCCGAAGTGCCGTTCGTAGTCGGGCCGGCTTAAACTCGGGGCAAACCGAAGGTTCGTTACAAGATACTGTTTTACCCAATTGCAAAGGCTCCAATGGGCATAGATATATCCGCCATAGCTTTATGATCTTGGGATGCCAAAGCGAGTTCTCCCATAGAAAATAGGAAAAAAGAGTATAATGGTTTTGTTAAAATGTCTGTAACAGACAAGGAGGCGTGACAGTCCGCATAATATTATTGATCAAGGAGACAAGCCGAGTCGATTTAGCCCTTTCCGTCTGTCCGTACGTATGAAAGCGTCGAGTTCGGAACCTATATGAGCTAGAGACTTGAAATTTCTTATGTAAATCCCTGATCATTTGATCATTTTCCATAATTTCTGCAAATCAAGCGCAGCGACTTGCGCTTGTGCGTGAGTCTGTTGCTTGTAAGGTGTGTGTACATACGTAGGCATATGTGTATAAAAGCAGAGAATTCTTGGAATAGTGGATCTTCGCAAGCTTGTTTTATTTTGATTACTTGAAGCAGCCATCCGATGGATAAGAAAAGCCAACTTAGGTCGAGGACAACATGTGTTTAACCAGGTATGTAAGCATTATTTATTTATATATGTTTTATTTATTTTTAAGAGAAGCAACCATGTGAAGGAGTCAACGATCCGATCCAGGTTGTGGGCCAGAAAATATTGCTCAGGTATGTATTTATTTAGTCCGCGTGTGGTTTTTGGTGTATTTTTTAATTTACTGTGTTTTAAGTTGCCCTGTAGATCAGATGAAGCAGACACTGATGGAGACGGGAAGCCGATCCAGTTAAAGACCTAGGAAATATTATGATTTGTGTGAAGTAATATTGATTTAAATGTTTGTTTTGGTTTCCTATAGCAAGCATACACTTGTACATTTATAAATAAATATGCAATTTTATATGCGTGAGATTAATTTGTTTTAAGATTGTTTTGGTTTTGCTATAGCAAGCAGACACTTGTACATTAATAAATATTTGAACATATGTTTTTTTTATTGTCTGTGCTTGATGTGCATTATTTGCTTTTCAGCTTAGCACTCACAGTTTGTTTATTGAGATTTTAGCTGGTTGCTTATTCTTTAATCAACATTTTTAAATATAACTCACAGCGACGTTCGCATTAGATTAAATGAGCACTTTTTTACAGTCTGGCATCTCTGACTCTGAATGCCGCAGCAATAAGTTGGCATCTATGTCACGCGAATTGAGCAGCGGTCATATTAAATAGTAAGTTATAATAGGATAATTTGCAAATTAATAAAAAAAAACTATTTTAATTAATTTAAAAATAATTATTTATAATTAATATGATTGATTGCAATTATGCAACATTTCTGAAAGTAACTTTCAGCAACCTTTGCCTTAGATTAAGTGAGCTACATTTAACAGTCCGGCATCTCTGACTCTGGGATCCGACGATAAAGTTGGTATCTATGACACGTCATTTGGCATCCAAGTCACACCAATTGATCAGCGGCATTCTGAAAGGTAAGTCGCAATAATGAAAAGTGCAAAATGATAACTAGTTTAAATATAAATCAAATATATTTGCAGCATTTCTTTATACTGTGCAAGCTCGGAGACCGTCGGACATTAGAACATCTCCGTCTTGTAAGTGGCGACTTGCAGACCAGCCAAAACACGTGCATACATATACATGTAAGTATACAGTGTAAATTCTTATTTTTATTTTTTGACTTGATGTGCACCAAGTCCATTGCAACAGTGTAATGCCAGTTATTTTTTGTTAGCATATAACTATTGTTAATGCGTTGGGCAAATTTTTTTTATTGAGTTTTTAATTTACCGCCATCTTGCAGTCTGGCATCTCTGACTCTAATATCGATATCGAAAATGAGAGCCGCTTTCAAGTTGACATCTATGACACGTCAATTGCCATCTTAATCACGCCACTGAAGCAGCGGCAATTTTAAAGGTAAGTCGCAATAAGAAAAAATACAAATAAATAAAAATAAACTATTGAAACCTAGTTTAAAGTAATTTAAATATAATTACAGCCTTTTGTTGACATCGGTAAGCTTTGGTGGACCATCAAACAGTGGAACAACTGTGGATTGTGAGCAGCGGCATTCTGAAAAGTAAGTCGCAATAGGAAAAATTACAAAGTAATAAAAGTGCATTATGTGAACTAATTTCAAATTAAATTAAATAAAAGTGCAGCATTTGGTGACATTGTTAAACTTCGCGGACCATCGGACACTGGCGCCTGTGTGGACAGTGAGAAGCGGATTTCTGAATGGTAAATCGCAATAGGAAAAATTACTAAGTGAAAAAAGTGCATTATATAAACGAATAAAAGGAACAAAATGAAATAAAAGTGCAGCATTTGTGCACATTGTGAAACTTCGCGAACCATCAGACACATTGCCATCTTAATCACGCCACTGAAGCAGCGGCAATTTTAAAGGTATGTCGCAATAAGAAAAAATATAAATAAAAATAAACTATTGAAACCTAGTTTAAAGTAATTTAAATATAATTACAGCATTTTGTTGACATCGGTAAGCTTTGGGGGACCATCAAACAGTGGAACAACTGTGGATTGTGATCAGCGGCATTCTGAAAAGTAAGTCGCAATAGCAAAAAATTACAAAGTAATAAAAGTGCATTATGTGAACTAATCTTAAAATAAATTAAATAAAAGTACAGCATTTGGTGACATTGTTAAACTTCGCGGACCATGGAGACTGGCGCATGTGTGGACAGTGAGAAGCGGAGTTCTGAATGGTAAATCGCAATAGGAAAAATTACTAAGTGAAAAAAGTGCATTATATAAACGAATTAAAAGAACAAAATGAAATAAAAGTGCAGCATTTGTGCACATTGTGAAACTTCGCGAACCATCAGACCCATTGCCATCTTAATCACGCCACTGAAGCAGCGGCAATTTTAAAGGTATGTCGCAATAAGAAAAAATAAAAATAAATAAAAATAAACTATTGAAACCTAGTTTAAAGTAATTTAAATATAATTACAGCATTTTGTTGACATCGGTAAGCTTCGGGGACCATCAAACAGTAGAACAACTGTGGATTGTGAGCAGCGGCATTCTGAAAAGTAAGTCGCAATAGGAAAAATTACAAAGTAATAAAAGTACATTATGTGAACTAATTTCAAAATAAATTAAATAAAAGTGCAGCATTTGGTGACATTGTTAAACTTCGCGGACCATCGGACACTGGCGCGTGTGTGGACAGTGAGAAGCGGATTTCTGAATGGTAAATCGCAATAGGAAAAATTACTAAGTGAAAAAAGTGCATTATATAAACGAATAAAAGGAACAAAATGAAATAAAAGTGCAGCATTTGTGCACATTGTGAAACTTCGCGAACCATCAGACACATTGCCATCTTAATCACGCCACTGAAGCAGCGGCAATTTTAAAGGTATGTCGCAATAAAAAAAAATATAAATAAAAATAAACTATTGAAACCTAGTTTAAAGTAATTTAAATATAATTACAGCATTTTGTTGACATCGGTAAGCTTCGGGAATCATCAAACAGTAGAACAACTGTGGATTGTGAGCAGCGGCATTCTGAAAAGTAAGTCGCAATAGGAAAAATTACAAAGTAATAAAAGTGCATTATGTGAACTAATTTCAAAATAAATTAAATAAAAGTGCAGCATTTGGTGACATTGTTAAACTTCGCGGACCATCGGACATTGACGCGTGTGTGGACATCTATGTCACGCGAATTGAGAAGCGGCCATATTAAATAGTAAGTCATAATAAAATAATTTACAAATTGATAAAAAAAAAAAAAACTTTTAATTAATTTAAAAATAATTATTTATAATAAATATGATTGTTTATGCAATTATGCAACATTTCTGAAATAAACTTTCAGCAACCTTTGCCTTAGATAAAGTGAGCTACATTTAACAGTCCGGCATCTCTGACTCTGGGATCCGACGATAAAGTTGGCATCTATTACACGTCGATTGGCATCCAAGTCACACCAATTGATCAGCGGCATTCTGAAAGGTAAGTCGCAATAATGAAAAGTGCAAAATGATAACTAGTTTAAATATAAATTAAATATATTTGCAGCATTTCTTTACACTGTGCAAGCTCGGAGACCGTCGGACATTAGAACATCTCCGTCTTGTAAGTGGCGACTTGCAGACCAGCCAAAACACGTGCATACATATACATGTAAGTATAAAGTGTAAATTCTCAGTTTTATTTTTCTGACTTGATGTGCACCAAGTCCATTGCAGCAGTGTAATGCCAGTTATTTTTTGTTAGCATTTAACTATTGTTAATGCGTTGGGAAAATTTTTTTTATTGCGTTTTTAATTTACCGCCATCTTGCAGTCTGGCATCTCTGACTCTAATATCGATATCGAAAATGAGAGCCGCTTTCAAGTTGGCATCTATGACACGTCAATTGCCATCTTAATCACGCCACTGAAGCAGCGGCAATTTTAAAGGTAAGTCGCAATAAGAAAAAATACAAATAAATAAAAATAAACTATTGAAACCTAGTTTAAAGTAATTTAAATATAATTACAGCCTTTTGTTGACATCGGTAAGCTTTGGTGGACCATCAAACAGTGGAACAACTGTGGATTGTGAGCAGCGGCATTCTGAAAAGTAAGTCGCAATAGGAAAAATTACAAAGTAATAAAAGTGCATTATGTGAACTAATTTCAAAATAAATTAAATAAAAGTGCAGCATTTGGTGACATTGTTAAACTTCGCGGACCATCGGACACTGGCGCCTGTGTGGACAGTGAGAAGCGGATTTCTGAATGGTAAATCGCAATAGGAAAAATTACTAAGTGAAAAAAGTGCATTATATAAACGAATAAAAGGAACAAAATGAAATAAAAGTGCAGCATTTGTGCACATTGTGAAACTTCGCGAACCATCAGACACATTGCCATCTTAATCACGCCACTGAAGCAGCGGCAATTTTAAAGGTATGTCGCAATAAGAAAAAATATAAATAAAAATAAACTATTGAAACCTAGTTTAAAGTAATTTAAATATAATTACAGCATTTTGTTGACATCGGTAAGCTTTGGGGGACCATCAAACAGTGGAACAACTGTGGATTGTGATCAGCGGCATTCTGAAAAGTAAGTCGCAATAGCAAAAATTACAAAGTAATAAAAGTGCATTATGTGAACTAATCTTAAAATAAATTAAATAAAAGTACAGCATTTGGTGACATTATTAAACTTCGCGGACCATCGGACACTGGCGCCTGTGTGGACAGTGAGAAGCGGAGTTCTGAATGGTAAATCGCAATAGGAAAAATTACTAAGTGAAAAAAGTGCATTATATAAACGAATAAAAGGAACAAAATGAAATAAAAGTGCAGCATTTGTGCACATTGTGAAACTTCGCGAACCATCAGACACATTGCCATCTTAATCACGCCACTGAAGCAGCGGCAATTTTAAAGGTATGTCGCAATAAAAAAAAATATAAATAAAAATAAACTATTGAAACCTAGTTTAAAGTAATTTAAATATAATTACAGCATTTTGTTGACATCGGTAAGCTTTGGGGGACCATCAAACAGTGGAACAACTGTGGATTGTGATCAGCGGCATTCTGAAAAGTAAGTCGCAATAGCAAAAATTACAAAGTAATAAAAGTGCATTATGTGAACTAATCTTAAAATAAATTAAATAAAAGTACAGCATTTGGTGACATTGTTAAACTTCGCGGACCATGGAGACTGGCGCATGTGTGGACAGTGAGAAGCGGAGTTCTGAATGGTAAATCGCAATAGGAAAAATTACTAAGTGAAAAAAGTGCATTATATAAACGAATTAAAAGAACAAAATGAAATAAAAGTGCAGCATTTGTGCACATTGTGAAACTTCGCGAACCATCAGACCCATTGCCATCTTAATCACGCCACTGAAGCAGCGGCAATTTTAAAGGTATGTCGCAATAAGAAAAAAATACAAATAAATAAAAATAAACTATTGAAACCTAGTTTAAAGTAATTTAAATATAATTACAGCATTTTGTTGACATCGGTAAGCTTCGGGGACCATCAAACAGTAGAACAACTGTGGATTGTGAGCAGCGGCATTCTGAAAAGTAAGTCGCAATAGGAAAAATTACAAAGTAATAAAAGTACATTATGTGAACTAATTTCAAAATAAATTAAATAAAAGTGCAGCATTTGGTGACATTGTTAAACTTCGCGGACCATCGGACACTGGCGCCTGTGTGGACAGTGAGAAGCGGATTTCTGAATGGTAAATCGCAATAGGAAAAATTACTAAGTGAAAAAAGTGCATTATATAAACGAATAAAAGGAACAAAATGAAATAAAAGTGCAGCATTTGTGCACATTGTGAAACTTCGCGAACCATCAGACACATTGCCATCTTAATCACGCCACTGAAGCAGCGGCAATTTTAAAGGTATGTCGCAATAAAAAAAAATATAAATAAAAATAAACTATTGAAACCTAGTTTAAAGTAATTTAAATATAATTACAGCATTTTGTTGACATCGGTAAGCTTTGGGGGACCATCAAACAGTGGAACAACTGTGGATTGTGAGCAGCGGCATTCTGAAAAGTAAGTCGCAATAGGAAAAATTACAAAGTAATAAAAGTGCATTATGTGAACTAATTTCAAAATAAATTAAATAAAAGTGCAGCATTTGGTGACATTGTTAAACTTCGCGGACCATCGGACATTGACGCGTGTGTGGACATCTATGTCACGCGAATTGAGAAGCGGCCATATTAAATAGTAAGTCATAATAAAATAATTTACAAATTGATATTAAAAAAGAAAACTTTTAATTAATTTAAAAATAATTATTTATAATAAATATGATTGTTTATGCAATTATGCAACATTTCTGAAATAAACTTTCAGCAACCTTTGCCTTAGATAAAGTGAGCTACATTTAACAGTCCGGCATCTCTGACTCTGGGATCCGACGATAAAGTTGGCATCTATTACACGTCGATTGGCATCCAAGTCACACCAATTGATCAGCGGCATTCTGAAAGGTAAGTCGCAATAATGAAAAGTGCAAAATGATAACTAGTTTAAATATAAATTAAATATATTTGCAGCATTTATTTACACTGTGCAAGCTCGGAGACCGTCGGACATTAGAACATCTCCGTCTTGTAAGTGGCGACTTGCAGACCAGCCAAAACACGTGCATACATATACATGTAAGTATAAAGTGTAAATTCTCAGTTTTATTTTTTCTGACTTGATGTGCACCAAGTCCATTGCAGCAGTGTAATGCCAGTTATTTTTTGTTAGCATTTAACTATTGTTAATGCGTTGGGAAAATTTTTTTTATTGCGTTTTTAATTTACCGCCATCTTGCAGTCTGGCATCTCTGACTCTAATATCGATATCGAAAATAAGAGCCGCTTTCAAGTTGGCATCTATGACACGTCAATTGCCATCTTAATCACGCCACTGAAGCAGCGGCAATTTTAAAGGTAAGTCGCAATAAGAAAAAATACAAATAAATAAAAATAAACTATTGAAACCTAGTTTAAAGTAATTTAAATATAATTACAGCCTTTTGTTGACATCGGTAAGCTTTGGTGGACCATCAAACAGTGGAACAACTGTGGATTGTGAGCAGCGGCATTCTGAAAAGTAAGTCGCAATAGGAAAAATTACAAAGTAATAAAAAGTGCATTATGTGAACTAATTTCAAAATAAATTAAATAAAAGTGCAGCATTTGGTGACATTGTTAAACTTCGCGGACCATCGGACACTGGCGCCTGTGTGGACAGTGAGAAGCGGATTTCTGAATGGTAAATCGCAATAGGAAAAATTACTAAGTGAAAAAAGTGCATTATATAAACGAATAAAAGGAACAAAATGAAATAAAAGTGCAGCATTTGTGCACATTGTGAAACTTAGCGAACCATCAGACACATTGCCATCTTAATCACGCCACTGAAGCAGCGGCAATTTTAAAGGTATGTCGCAATAAGAAAAAATATAAATAAAAATAAACTATTGAAACCTAGTTTAAAGTAATTTAAATATAATTACAGCATTTTGTTGACATCGGTAAGCTTTGGGGGACCATCAAACAGTGGAACAACTGTGGATTGTGATCAGCGGCATTCTGAAAAGTAAGTCGCAATAGCAAAAATTACAAAGTAATAAAAGTGCATTATGTGAACTAATCTTAAAATAAATTAAATAAAAAGTACAGCATTTGGTGACATTATTAAACTTCGCGGACCATCGGACACTGGCGCCTGTGTGGACAGTGAGAAGCGGAGTTCTGAATGGTAAATCGCAATAGGAAAAATTACTAAGTGAAAAACGTGCATTATATAAACGAATAAAAGGAACAAAATGAAATAAAAGTGCAGCATTTGTGCACATTGTGAAACTTAGCGAACCATCAGACCCATTGCCATCTTAATCACGCCACTGAAGCAGCGGCAATTTTAAAGGTATGTCGCAATAAGAAAAAATACAAATAAATAAAAATAAACTATTGAAACCTAGTTTAAAGTAATTTAAATATAATTACAGCATTTTGTTGACATCGGTAAGCTTTGGGGGACCATCAAACAGTGGAACAACTGTGGATTGTGAGCAGCGGCATTCTGAAAAGTAAGTCGCAATAGGAAAAATTACAAAGTAGTAAAAGTGCATTATGTGAACTAATTTCAAAATAAATTAAATAAAAGTGCAGCATTTGGTGACATTGTTAAACTTCGCGGACCATCGAGACTGGCGCATGTGTGGACAGTGAGAAGCGGAGTTCTGAATGGTAAATCGCAATAGGAAAAATTACTAAGTGAAAAAGTGCATTATATAAACGAATTAAAAGAACAAAATGAAATAAGTGTGCAGCATTGCTTTACACTGTGGAAGCTCGGAGGCCGTCGGACATTAGGACATCTCCGTCTTGTAAGTGGCGACTTGCAGACCAGCCAAAACACGTGCATACATATACATGTAAGTATACAGTGTAAATTCTCATTTTTATTTTTCTGACTTGATGTGCGCTATCTGGCAGTCTGGCATCTCTGACTAATATCGATATCGAAAATGAGAGCAGCTTTCAAGTTGGCATCTATGACACGCCAATTGCCATCTTAATCACGCCACTGAAGCAGCGGCAATTTTAAAGGTAAGTCGCAATAAGAACAAATACAAATAAATAAAAATAAACTATTGAAACCTAGTTTAAAGTAATTTAAATATAATTACAGCATTTTGTTGACATCGGTAAGCTTTGGGGGACCATCAAACAGTGGAACAACTGTGGATTGTGAGCAGCGGCATTCTGAAAAGTAAGTCGCAATAGGAAAAATTACAAAGTAGTAAAAGTGCATTATGTGAACTAATTTCAAAATAAATTAAATAAAAGTGCAGCATTTGGTGACATTGTTAAACTTCGCGGACCATCGGACACTGGCGCCTGTGTGGACAGTGAGAAGCGGAGTTCTGAATGGTAAATCGCAATAGGAAAAATTACTAAGTGAAAAAGTGCATTATATAAACGAATTAAAAGAACAAAATGAAATAAGTGTGCAGCATTGCTTTACACTGTGGAAGCTCGGAGGCCGTCGGACATTAGGACATCTCCGTCTTGTAAGTGGCGACTTGCAGACCAGCCAAAACACGTGCATACATATACATGTAAGTATACAGTGTAAATTCTCATTTTTATTTTTCTGACTTGATGTGCGCTATCTGGCAGTCTGGCATCTCTGACTAATATCGATATCGAAAATGAGAGCAGCTTTCAAGTTGGCATCTATGACACGCCAATTGCCATCTTAATCACGCCACTGAAGCAGCGGCAATTTTAAAGGTAAGTCGCAATAAGAACAAATACAAATAAATAAAAATAAACTATTGAAACCTAGTTTAAAGTAATTTAAATATAATTACAGCATTTTGTTGACATCGGTAAGCTTTGGGGGACCATCAAACAGTGGAACAACTGTGGATTGTGAGCAGCGGCATTCTGAAAAGTAAGTCGTAATAGGAAAAATTACAAAGTAATAAAAGTACATTATGTGAACTAATTTAAAAATAAATTAAATAAAAGTGCAGCATTTGGTGACATTGTTAAACTTCGCGGACCATCGAGACTGGCGCATGTGTGGACAGTGAGAAGCGGAGTTCTGAATGGTAAATCGCAATAGGAAAAATTACTAAGTGAAAAAGTGCATTATATAAACGAATTAAAAGAACAAAATGAAATAAGTGTGCAGCATTGCTTTACACTGTGGAAGCTCGGAGGCCGTCGGACATTAGGACATCTCCGTCTTGTAAGTGGCGACTTGCAGACCAGCAAAAACACGTGCATACATATACATGTAAGTATACAGTGTAAATTTTCATTTTTATTTTTCTGACTTGATGTGCGCTATCTTGCAGTCTGGCATCTCTGACTAATATCGATATCGAAAATGAGAGCAGCTTTCAAGTTGGCATCTATGACACGCCAATTGCCATCTTAATCACGCCACTGAAGGAGCGGCAATTTTAAAGGTAAGTCGCAATAAGAAAAAATATAAATAAAAATAAACTATTGAAACCTAGTTTAAAGTAATTTAAATATAATTACAGCATTTTGTTGACATCGGTAAGCTTTGGGGGACCATCAAACAGTGGAACAACTGTGGATTGTGAGCAGCGGCATTCTGAAAAGTAAGTCGCAATAGGAAAAATTACAAAGTAATAAAAGTGCATTATGTGAACTAATTTCAAAATAAATTAAATAAAAGTGCAGCATTTGGTGACATTGTTAAACTTCGCGGACCATCGAGACTGGCGCATGTGTGGACAGTGAGAAGCGGAGTTCTGAATGGTAAATCGCAATAGGAAAAATTACTAAGTGAAAAAGTGCATTATATAAACGAATTAAAAGAACAAAATGAAATAAGTGTGCAGCATTGCTTTACACTGTGGAAGCTCGGAGGCCGTCGGACATTAGGACATCTCCGTCTTGTAAGTGGCGACTTGCAGACCAGCCAAAACACGTGCATACATATACATGTAAGTATACAGTGTAAATTCTCATTTTTATTTTTCTGACTTGATGTGCGCTATCTGGCAGTCTGGCATCTCTGACTAATATCGATATCGAAAATGAGAGCAGCTTTCAAGTTGGCATCTATGACACGCCAATTGCCATCTTAATCACGCCACTGAAGCAGCGGCAATTTTAAAGGTAAGTCGCAATAAGAACAAATACAAATAAATAAAAATAAACTATTGAAACCTAGTTTAAAGTAATTTAAATATAATTACAGCATTTTGTTGACATCGGTAAGCTTTGGGGGACCATCAAACAGTGGAACAACTGTGGATTGTGAGCAGCAGCATTCTGAAAAGTAAGTCGTAATAGGAAAAATTACAAAGTAATAAAAGTACATTATGTGAACTAATTTAAAAATAAATTAAATAAAAGTGCAGCATTTGGTGACATTGTTAAACTTCGCGGACCATCGAGACTGGCGCATGTGTGGACAGTGAGAAGCGGAGTTCTGAATGGTAAATCGCAATAGGAAAAATTACTAAGTGAAAAAGTGCATTATATAAACGAATTAAAAGAACAAAATGAAATAAGTGTGCAGCATAGCTTTACACTGTGGAAGCTCGGAGGCCGTCGGACATTAGGACATCTCCGTCTTGTAAGTGGCGACTTGCAGACCAGCCAAAACACGTGCATACATATACATGTAAGTATACAGTGTAAATTTTCATTTTTATTTTTCTGACTTGATGTGCGCTATCTTGCAGTCTGGCATCTCTGACTAATATCGATATCGAAAATGAGAGCAGCTTTCAAGTTGGCATCTATGACACGCCAATTGCCATCTTAATCACGCCACTGAAGCAGCGGCAATTTTAAAGGTAAGTCGCAATAAGCAAAAATACAAATAAATAAAAATAAACTATTGAAACCTAGTTTAAAGTAATTTAAATATAATTACAGCATTTTGTTGACATCGGTAAGCTTTGGGGGACCATCAAACAGTGGAACAACTGTGGATTGTGAGCAGCGGCATTCTGAAAAGTAAGTCGCAATAGGAAAAATTACAAAGTAATAAAAGTGCATTATGTGAACTAATTTCAAAATAAATTAAATAAAAGTGCAGCATTTGGTGACATTGTTAAACTTCGCGGACCATCGAGACTGGCGCATGTGTGGACAGTGAGAAGCGGAGTTCTGAATGGTAAATCGCAATAGGAAAAATTACTAAGTGAAAAAGTGCATTATATAAACGAATTAAAAGAACAAAATGAAATAAAAGTGCAGCATTTGTGCACATTGTGAAACTTCGCGAACCATCAGACCCATTGCCATCTTAATCACGCCACTGAAGCAGCGGCAAATTTAAAGGTATGTCGCAATAAGAAAAAATACAAATAAATAAAAATAAACTATTGAAACCTAGTTTAAAGTAATTTAAATATAATTACAGCATTTTGTTGACATCGGTAAGCTTCGGGAACCATCAAACAGTAGAACATCTGTGGATTGTGAGCAGCGGCATTCTGAAAAGTAAGTCGCAATAGGAAAAATTACAAAGTAATAAAAGTGCATTATGTGAACTAATTTCAAAATAAATTAAAGTGCAGCATTTGGTGACATTGTTAAACTTCGCGGACCATCGAGACTGGCGCATGTGTGGACAGTGAGAAGCGGAGTTCTGAATGGTAAATCGCAATAGAAAAAATTACTAAGTGAAAAAAGTGCATTATATAAACGAATTAAAAGAACAAAATGAAATAAGAGTGCAGCATTTGTGCACATTGTGAAACTTCGCGAACCATCAGACCCATTGCCATCTTAATCACGCCACTGAAGCAGCGGCAATTTTAAAGGTATGTCGCAATAAGAAAAAATACAAATAAATAAAAATAAACTATTGAAACCTAGTTTAAAGTAATTTAAATATAATTACAGCATTTTGTTGACATCGGTAAGCTTCGGGAACCATCAAACAGTAGAACAACTGTGGATTGTGAGCAGCGGCATTCTGAAAAGTAAGTCGCAATAGGAAAAATTACAAAGTAATAAAAGTGCATTATGTGAACTAATTTTAAAATAAATTAAATAAAAGTACAGCATTTGGTGACATTGTTAAACTTCGCGGACCATCGACACTGGCGCATGTGTGGACAGTGAGAAGCGGAGTTCTGAATGGTAAATCGCAATAGGAAAAATTACTAAATGAAAAAAGTGCATTATATAAACAAATTAAAAGAACAAAATGAAACAAAAGTGCAGCATTTGTGCACATTGTGAAACTTCGCGAACCATCAACCACTGGAGCATTTGCGGACTGTAAACAGCTGAATTCTGAATGCTGAGTCGGAATAGGACAAATTACAAATGATAAAAAAGCAATATTTTAACAAACTTAAAAATAAATTTAATATAATATCAGGCTTTTTTGACATTGCTAACCTTCGACGATAATCGGACGTTGGCAAATCAGCGGACTGCGAGCAGCGGAATTCTTAATGGTAAGTCGCAAAAAGAAAAAATAAAAAGTGATAAAAGTGCATTATTTTAATAAATGTGAAAATAATTTAAATCAAATGAAGGCTTTTCTGGACATTGTTGGGCTTCGGAGATTATTGGACATTGATAAAACAGCGGACTGTTAACAGTAGAATTCCGAATGGTAAGTCGCATTTAAAACAATTGCAAAGTAATAAAAGTCATTATTTTTAAACAATATAAAAACAATTTAAATATTATGTCAGGCTTTGTGCACATTGTTAAGCTTCGGGGATCATCGGACTCTGGAATATTAGCGGACATTGGCCAGCGAATTTTTGAATGGTAAATCGCAATAAGACAAAAAAATTGTGCAAATTGTGCAATATTTTTAACAAATTTTAAATTAAATTAAATGTAATTACAGGCTTTCTGGGCATTGTTATGCTTTGCGAACCATCGGACATAATATATGTGAATGAGAATACGACGATGGGGATGGCGATAAGCATAATGAAGACAAGAAAATAATGATAAGAATAACGAAGACGAGTTGATGAAAAAAGGATAATGGAGACAAGATGATAATGATAATACGGAAAATGCAGCAGGAGATGGGAATGATAATATGGATAATGCAGCAAGGACATAATTATACGGATAAAGATGATAAAGATGATGAGTAAGCAGCATAAGGTAACGTTGAAGAGGAAGCAGATGGTAACAGGATGATAAAGATAGAATAAGAACAATAGCAATAAGATGATGATGGTACAAATGAGGAAGGCATAGATTAATGATAAGAATAATTGTAATAGTAATAAGAAAGTGAAGAAGGAGAAG